>JAIXND010000774.1:2562295-2599660 GCA_023646645.1 Varanus salvator macromaculatus | reverse complement strand
GGTAGTTAGCAAAATGAGAAAATGGCGGGAGGCCACTAATTATATGGGCAGGGAGGAGGTGGGACTCCCGCAGAGAGTTCCAGGCTAAGCTAGAGAAATCTTCCCAAATAGAGCACTGCACAGGCACAGCACCCATATGTGTGAATGCACAAGGACCATGATGAAGGACAGTGTGTACACCGTTCCAGCTGGGAATGTAGGAATGGAGGCTGATCAAATCAGTGTTTGTACCCATCTATCTGGAAACATAGGAATGGAGGCTGATTGAATTGGCAATGCTTGAAACAGGCAGCAGAGCAAAGCTGGTTTTTCTCAAGCCTTTTTAGCCTGCTTAAAGCCCTGGAGCTTGAGGTGCTTTGTCCTCTCCTTAGACATTAAGTTGTGGACCCTCCATCCTCCATTTTTTTTAATGCAGGCACAGCACCCCATACATGTGATGCACAGAGACCATGACGAAGAAAGCTGAGACATCTTCAGAAAAAAGGACTTAAAAGCAATTGTATACGTGTTTAGATAGAAAACATTCCTACGACTCCCCCCATCCCCCAGTCAACCATGCTAGGACATGTGGGGAGTTGTAAGACCTTTCTTCTTCATCTCAAACATAGACACATAAAACATTCTTTATATTTCAAAATTCTTTCCTCTTCAGAAAGACAGCAAGCTGAAGCAGCTTTTATAAAATGCATTTGTATATCCATTAATCTTTAGCAGCTTTATGCCTACATTGCCTATATTTCAAAGGTTAGAGATGGAAGTCTCTTATGTGGTTGTAAACATAGGCAATTTGCATTAGAATTCATTTATTGCTTCAATTTTATTCTAGTCCTGGAAAATGCTATATCCAAACCCCTTGTGGAAAGGAAAAGAAGTACAGCATGGACAGTAAATACATTCCCTACCCATAAGAATTCTTGAACACATTAAATCCTACAAATAAATTTTGCAGTTTATTTTGTAACCTATTTCAGTCTAAAAACATGCAATTTAAGCTGCTATTTTTCTGAGAGAATGAAAGTCATAAATTGCTAATGAAGAACAAATAATAATTTCCAATAGTGGGATTAATATAACAGAATGTCACTTTATCAGTTTTGACAAAGGTACAAAGGCAAGGCAGATTAAGATGTTTCCATTGAATCATAATAATGTCTTAAAAAGGCTAAGGCTTTCCCATGTTTGTTGAAGAGTACCGTTAGCTTATTTAATGAATGGTTACAACTGTAAGATATCAATACTATACCTTTATAGCAAGCCAGTGTAAGTGCACTCTCCTTAAATTCATTGGAATGGGTATTGATTCCAGCGCCATTTTCTAACAGCACTCTAGCAACTTCCACATGTCCAGCACTCCCTGCCTCCATAAGAGGAGTGTGGCCATTTTCATTATGGTCCTCAATACTAGCGCCAGACTCCAAAAGGGCTTTCACAACATCCACATAGCCTCCAGCACAAGCATAAGTGAGTGCTGTGTTGCCTAGGGAAAAAAAAGGAAAAGAAAAGTGGATACCCTCCGTACCTCCCTCAAAGAGGGTTCCCGGAATAAGGCCTCCCCTGCTGATCTTAAGGGGCGTGAGGGCATACAGGGGAAGAGACGTTCCTTCATCAATTCTCCTTTCTGTTCATGGAAGACAGCACCATTTGGCAAAGGGAGGTGGATGGACCCAGCTCTGCAGAATCTGTCAGTATTGATATGACCCTCCAAATGATGCGACTAACTCTCCCTAAGAATAGTGTTGTGGCAGTGCCAGGGGAGACCACAGCCCGTGAACCCACAAGGAAAGCAATTAAGTACATGGGACAGGGCACTGAGGGCCCAGATGAGGTTAACATGTCCTACTTTGTTGCCATCACCACACATCTTAGGGGAGATGGAGGAGGACCCAAAACCTGAAGTACTAGTAACCTGGTCTTATTCCTCCTGTCTCCACTTTGATTTGCTGCTGCTTTTTAAACTTTTTTTTAATTTTTTTTAAGTGCAATTAGGGTCATCTTTTTAATTTTTTTCAGCTGCAGAAGTGTGTACATCAGTCCCTTGTAGTGGCACAAGGGCAGTCTTAAGGGTTTCTGACATATGTAGAGTTGCTTTAAGATCTCCCCTTTTTGAACTTCCTTAAGAATTTGGAGAGGTCTCAGAAAGGTCAAGGGCACTGAGAAGTGTCAGTTCTACACTAGAAATCAAGAGCAGCATATTGCTAAGAGGTTGTTAAGCCCATACCATTTGATACACCTCTGCTATGCCCCTCACCCCTTTGCTGATGTTTTCCAACTGAAACCTAGGCCACCAGGTGCAATTAGGGTCATCTTTTTAATCTAGCCCCAAGAAAGACTGAGAAATGTAGACTAGTTGGAACTATACCAAGCTCATTCTTAACATACAACTTTTATTCACTTATTGATTGAAATACCAATGGGTAATAAGCAGGCCAAAGTTGTATTTGAGTTGTTGTTGTTGTTAGTCGCGAAGTCGTGTCTGACCAATCACGACCCCATGGACAACATTCCCCCAGGCCTTCCTGTCCTCCACCATCCCCTGGAGTCCACTTAAGCTCACACCAACTACTTCAGTGACTCCATCTAGCCACCTCATCCTCTGCTGTCCCCTTCTTCTTTTGCCATCTATTGTTCCCAGCATTAGACTCTTCTCCAGGGAATCCTTCCTTCTCATTAGGTGGCCAAAGTATTTGAGTTTCATCTTCAGGATCTGGCCTTCTAAAGAGCAGTCAGGGTTGATCTACTCTAGCACGGACCAGTTTGATCGCCTTGCAGTCCAAGGGACTCGCAGGAGTCTCCTCCAGCACCACAATTCAAAGGCCTCAATCCTTTGGCGCTCAATCTTCCTTATGGTCCAGCTTTCACAGTCATACATTGCAACTAGGAAAAACATAGCCTTGACTATACGCACTTTTGTTGGCAGGGTGATGTCTCTGCTTTTTAGTATGCTGTCTAGATTAGCCATAGCTTTTCTCCCCAGGAGCAAGTGTCTTTTAATCTCTTGGCTGCAGTCCCCATCTGCGGTGATCTTGGAGCCCAGGAAAATAAAATCTGTCACTACCTCCATTTCTTCCCCATCTATTTGCCAGGAAGAGAGAGGACCAGATGCCATGATCTTAGTTTTCTTAATGCTGAGTTTCAAGCCAACTTTTGCACTTTCCTCCTTCACCCGCATCAAGAAGTTCTTTAGTTCCACTTCACTTTCTGCCATTAGAGTGGTATCATCTGCATATATGAGGTTTTTGATATTTCTCCCGGCCAATTTAATTTCAACTGGTGAGTCATCCAGCCCCGCCTGTCTCATGAAGTGCTCTGCATTTAAGTTAAATAGGCAGGGTGACAGTATACAGCCTTGCTGAACTCCTTTCTCAATTTTGAACCAATCAGTGGTTCCGTGTCCAGTTCTCACTGTTGCTTCTTGACTCGCCTACAGGTTTCTCAAGAGACAAATAAGATGGTCTGGTATTCCCATCTCTTTAAGAACATGCCACAATTTGTTGTGATCCACACAATCAAAGGCTTTAGCATAGTCAATGAAGCAGAAGTAGATGTTTTTCTGGAACTCCCTAGCTTTCTCCATGACCCAGCGTATGTTGGCAATTTGATCTCTAGTTTCTCTCCCTCTTCGAAATCCTGCCCATACTTCTGGTAGTTCGCGGTTCACATACTGCTGCAGCCTAGCTTGTAGGATTTTGAGCATAACTTTGCGAGCATGTGAAATGAGTGCAATGGTGCGGTAGTTTGAACATTCTTTCGCAGTGCCCTTCTTGGGGATCGGAATGTAAACTGATCTTTTCCAATCCTGTGGCCACTGTTGAGTTTTCCAAATTTGCTGGCATATTGAGTGTAGCACTTTAACTGCATCGTCTTTCAGGATTTTGAATAACTCAGCTGGAATGCTGTCACCTCCACTAGCTTTGTTGTTGCTCAGACTTCCTAAGGCCCATTTGACTTCACATTCTAGGATGTCCAGCTCGAGGTCAGTGACCACCCCATCGTGGTTACCAGGGACATTAAGATCTTTCTTGTATAGTTCTTCTGTGTAATCTTGCCACCTCTTCTTAATCTCTTCTGCCTCTGATAGTTCCCTGCCATTTTGGTCCTTTATCATGCCCATCTTTGCATGAAACATTCCCTTCACATCTCCAATTTTCTTGAAGAGATCTCTGGTCCTCCCGATTCTATTATTTTCTTCTATTTCTTTGCACTGTTCATTTAAGAAGGCATTTTTATCTCTTCTAGCTGTTCTCTGGAATTCTGCATTCAATTGGGTGTATCTTTCTCTTTCTCCCTTGCCTTTTGCTTCCCTTCTTTCCTCAGCTATTTGTTAAGCTTCCTCAGACAGCCATTTTGCTTTCTTGCATTTCTTTTTCTTTGAGATGGCTTTAGTTGCTACCTCTTGTACAATGTTGCGAACCTCCACCATAGTTCTTCAGGCTCTCTGTCTATCAGATCTAATTCCTTAAATCTATTTGTCACCTCTACTGTATATTCATCAGGGATATGATTTAGGTCATACCTGAGTGGCCTAGTGCTTTTACCTACTTTCTTCAATTTAAGCCTAAATTTTGCAACAAGAAGCTCATGATCTGAGCCACAGTCATCTCCTGGTCTAGTTTTTACTGACTGTATAGAGCTTCTCCATCTTTGGCTGCAGAGCACATAGTCAATCTGATTTCTGTGTTGACCGTCTGGTGACGTCTATGTGTAGAGTTGTCTCTTGGGTTGTTGGAAAAGAGTGTTTGCTATGACCAGCGTGCTCTCTTGACAAAACTCTGCCAGCCTTTGCCCTGTTTCATTTTGTATTCCAAGGCCAAACTTGCCTGTTATTTCAGTTACCTTTTGGCTTCCTACTTTAGCATTCCAATCCCCCATGATGATAAGGACATCATTTTTCGGAGTTAATTCTAGAAGGTGTTGTAGGCCTTCATAGAACCGGTCAACTTCAGCCTCTTCAGCACCAGTGGTTGGGGCATAGACTTGGACTATTGTGATGTTGAATGGTTTGCCTTGGATTCGAACTGAGATCATTCTGTCATTTTGGAGGTTGTATCCCAGTACTGCTTTTCCTATTCTTTTATTGACTATTTATTTATTTATTTTTCAATTTATATCCTGCCTTTTTCCTGCAATGGGCTCAAGGCAGCTTACATCTCCTCCTCCATCAACAACAACCCTGTGAGGTAGGTTGGGCTGAGAGTCTGTGACTGGCCCAAAGTCACCCAGTTGGCTTCATGGCTGAGAGGGGACTAGAACCATGCTCTTCACCACGACACCACACTGGCTCTCCCACGACACCACACTGGCTAGCTACTCCATTTCTGAGGGATTCTTGCCCACAGTAGTAAACCTGATGGTCATCTGAATTAAATTCACCCATTCCTGTCCATTTTAGTTCACTGATTCCTAAAATGTTGATGTTCGGTCTTGTCATCTCTTGTTTGACCACATCCAGCTTGCCTTGATTCATGGATCTTACATTCCAGGTTCCTATGAAGTTGTTGTTGTTAGTCGCGAAGTCGAGTCCGACCCATCGCGACCCCATGGACAACATTCCTCCAGGCCCTCCTGTCCTCCACCATCCCCCGGAGTCCACTCAAGCTCACACCAACCACCTCAGTGACTCCATCCAGCCACCTCATCCTCTGCTGTCCCCTTCCTATGAAGTATAGATCTATAAAGTATATGGATCTTTGGATATGGAGTACAGATGTATTTGAGTAGAGGGCTCCTTTTTAAAATATAAGACAGACAAGTAGCATACCAAAACCTCAATGTACATGTTTCAAATTTTTAAATAACCAAGCGTTTATGTTCAATTAAGGGATGTTTGCCTGGTGCTTGGTATTTAGTCATTCTATTAACATTCTGTAAAAGAGTAATTGCTCTTGCATAACCACATCGTGTTTGTAAGTGTGGTAACTTTTACAGAGAAAATATCAAGCTCAAGTATCAAGTGAAACTCAACAGTTACAGTCTCTTGAGAGACTGTATAGCATGCATACACTTTGCTCACAATCCAACTTCACCTTTTTGAGCATAATTCACTGTCAACACTCAGCCTTCTTGACCCAGACTACCAAGAACCATGTATTAAAATACTCTTCCCTTTCCTTATATGTATTCCCTTTGTGACACCTCCTTGCACCAATGAAACAACATCTGTTGTTTCCACAATACTGCCCCACCAACCCTGACCAAAATTCTTTAGAAGAGAAAAATTTTCAGTAAATTTGATTTTAATAGCCAACCTGCCTGAATTCCTTCATATTAAAAATGTGTAATTTGTGATGCACAGTTCCCAAGTTCTCCATATTCCTATTACATTGAAGTGTAAGATATGTCTTACCCGTTGAAGACTGTGCATTGACATCAGCACCATGAGCTAGCAGCAACTTGACAATTTTGACATGTCCCCCATTAGCAGCAGCCATTAGAGGTGTTATGTCTCCTTTGACACCTCTATCTTCAACATTTGCATGCATTGCCAGCAAGACCTATTGACAGAAAGAACAAAACATGGATAGTTAAGGTGAAAATCTAAATCTATCAACCAAATCTATTACCTAACTATGCAGATATAATCCTTGTGTGCTTGGTATTTCTTCTAATTCAAACACCTATTATTTATTTCATTGATATACTATATGAATAAATGCAGTAGTAACAGCAGACGGGTTATTCTGTTTGCACTACGATTATGTGATGTTTCAGCAATACATAATAACTATTTTCTAGGACAGAGGAAACATCTTAAGGCATAGCAATGTAATGCAAACAGAAATACTTTGCTTATAGAGTGGTACACATAATTTCTGCCTCCTTAATGTTCATCCTATTCTCCATCCCTTCCTATGGCTTGCTCAGCATTGACTGGGTTAGTTCTTTTTGGTGCCTGTCATGCAAAACATCTAGGTTAATATTCTATAACTTGCAAACTTTGCTCCTGCATGTATGCATATTACAGGGAGTTGCAAAGGAGACAAAGAGCAACTAAGCCATTACTATTCTGTATATAGAGTTACATCAAATGGTAGCTCTGCTTTGAGCATTTGCAGTACTGCTAGGGCAGGGTGATAGAAATGCCCACCCCCCCCAAGCCCCTTAATGTGCAAGCGTTATTTATTTATTTCCACTTCAACTCTTGACCCCCACTCCAAATAATCATAATTAAAAAAAAAAAAAGATTAGGGCTGTTTTCTCCTTCCCAAGGAGAACCCAGGCTAACATAGCTTTGTGCAGATGAGCCCATATGAGATTACACAGTGCTCAGATGGTCCTAGCCAATCAAGTACTGTGTAGCAAATTAATAATTTAACTGAAGGACAAATAAGAGCAAATCAGAACACTGGTCTAACCAGCATGGCTTTTCTTATGTTGTTTTGTGGAATTCATTGTCACAGGCAGTAGCCATGGCCACCAATTTAGATGGCTTTAAAAGGGGATTAAGCAAATTTATGGAGCAAAAGCCTGTCAATTACGACTAGCCTTGTGGGCTATGTGCTACCTCCATTGTTAGAGGAAGTATGCTTGTATATACCAGTCCCAGAGGAGCTTTAGTAGGCAGAACTCTTATACCCCTCCTGCTTGAGGGACCTGTAGACAGTTGGTTTGCCACCATGTAAATGGAATGCTGCACTGGATGGACCAATGGTCTGATTCAACATGGTGCTTCTTATGCTCTACATGCAAGATGGTTTTACTGCTTTTTAGAACTATTTCCTCCACTCCCAATTGTGAAATAGGATTTTATGACGGAAGAAAATGTTCACAAAAAGCAGAAACTCTGGAACTTTTCGGTGCATTTATGTTCTTATCAAGGAAAAAAGATAGCTAGAATTGGAATAAGACCCGCTGTCAAGGCAAGGAAGGCAGCTTCCAATTTCTGTAGCTGTAGAAAACAGAGCATCTCTCTGCCCAAGCACTGTAACCAAAGAGAAAACTTATGCCTCAGAGGAGCAGACATATACAAAAGGCTAAACCAAACTTAGTAGACACCATCAAAAATAATGAATTATCCAAAGTTACAGGAAAGGAAATGACCAGACTGTGTGGGAGGCCTTGAAAGTTGCAGGAAATGGGGGAATTATCACCTCACCCTCAGACAAACATTCCTTTCTAAAAACCAGGTATCATGTAAGATAGGCCTAGCTGTGCTTGTTCTTTCAAGTCTAAAAATTTACAAATAAGTGCAGAATTACTGTTTCTGCTCATGATAAAAGAAAGCTACCAAAAACACAGGGATCACCACTCTCTGATGGATGCCTTCCATGAATTCAGGACTCATTGGAGGATGCAGTCACTGTTTAAATGCTTGATAAACATGTGTGCCAATAACCAGGCAACTTCCCTGCATTAACTTCTTCTGCCAATCTCTTTCCCAGATTGATTAAAATAATGCATTGCCTTATTAGTACTATGAGCCAAATAAGTCATGAACGCCATCCTTCTCAGAGTAATTGCTGAAAGTGGCTACTAGCCTTGCTAACTATGTGCCATTTCCTTTATGGGAAGTGGCCTGCCTGCACACACCAGTTGCTGAGGAACTTCGGCAAGAGAAGGTGTTGCACTCATCCTACTTGAGGGATTTTGTGGGCAGTTGTGTGTGTGTGAAGCACTGGACTAGATGGACCTTTGCTTTGATCCAGTAGGGCTTTTCTTGTGTTCTTATGTTTATCTCTTGTATGAAACAGTAAGTTATTTGTCCTGGTGGATGGAGTTGGTCCTTTCTATACAAAAAGTAAGTGCCAGATATCAGGTGTATCTTTTACGAGGAAAAGTCACGAAGACAGAATAAGCAAAGTGAAAAAGCTGATCTTTGGAATAAATGACTGATCTGGTTAGAATATTATTGTGAAAGGGTAAATGATGCAAAGATTCATGAAGAATTTCAGGAACACCCTCTTTCACATCAGTATTTTGAGGTCAAGGCTCAAAAGTGATCTAGTTAAGAGCACATTAACATCTCCATGGGCAGGCCATGTTTGCTGTTGGTGAACTGAAGAGAGAGTCAACTTTCAGGAACCTGCAAACTTGTGGGTAAATGCTCAAGGAGGCAAATGCTGTATCCCAGTATGCTGAAAGGAACAGAGAAAACTTCTTGTGTAGAGATCTTAAATTTGAACTCTGCAGATAGGCTATCCAGGAAAATTTCTAGTAATTCTTTTCATGTCATGAAATAATGTTTTCAGTTTCTCTGACAGCACCCTATACAAAATATTGTTGAGAAGTTCAAAATATCCACCACTCTTATGGAATAGATGAGGTTCCTTGGCATATTCTAACCAGTCTTGTGATGACAAATTTGAGCATAGTTAGATTCTAGTGTAACTTGGGTCCTTAGAATACTGATATTGAATATTTGTTAGGGACCGTGGTTCAGCAATCAGGGTATTGCAATCATCTTGTAATGCTTAGAAACACATCTGCCTATGGATTTTTCAAATCACCCTTGGAATTTGAAGGGCATAGGGTAAAACTATGGAGGTCCATACAGCTAGACTGAATCTAACTACTTGCGTTCTCTTCCTTTGCCCTGGAATATTATACTGTATCAGGGTAGCTTCTTGTTGGGAGAAGCAAAACAAGCTAAGCTTGAGTTCAGGTCACAATCTGCTGAAACCAAGCTAAGCCATCTACTTGAACCAAGGTTCAAATAGAACCTCCAACAGAGCAAAGCTCAAGGAACCAAGGTTTAATTTGGATGCCAGGAAGTACTTCCTAACAGTTAGGACCCCGAGGGTGTGGAATGGGCTTCCATAGGAGGTGGTTGATTCCCCATCAGTAAGGGTGTTCAAGGATAGGCTAGACATGCACATGGTAGGCATGTCGTGAGCGGAGCTGGCTGGAGCTGGGGGGATCAGACTAGATGGCCCAGGAGGTCCCTTCTGACTTGCTCTGTTTTTATGTATCTAACTCTGAGAATGCCTTTTAGATGTTCTTATCTTTAAAAGACAGTAAGTAGGTAGATGTCTATCCATGAGAACAGGAGAGTCCTATCCTTCAGCAGTGAGTGTCCCATCCACTTAGCTGGCATTTGTTATCATCTCAACTGAACTAGCTTGCTGATTCCTTAGATGGTGGACTTCAGTGCTTTGAGATTGGAAGAAAGACCTCTTAAACTAAAACAACTCTTATGCGTTAACTCAGAAATAGTCACCAAAAGTTGGTCACTGGTAATCAACAGGTTCAAGTACTTTTTTCTGGTTTCTCTTTCCAACAGTTGTAGTAAAGAACATCAAATTTTAAACACATTATTGCACTTTCTGGAAAGCAATGCCATCAAACTGTTTTCAGTTACAAAAAAGAATATGGAGGTGCATTTTGCACTATGTGGTCTCTGGGACTAGAACAAAAATTTGCATATGAACCTAAGAGGTGGTTCTGAGGATGGGTGTAGATGATCAACCAGGGCTGCATTTCTTGCCTGAATGCTGAGCTGTCTGAACGAGTTGGGTCTGGCTTTTTGATGCTGCCTCCACCTTGGTTTGTTATCTCTGGAAGGCTATTTTGAGGAGCAGTAGAACTGTA
Organism: Varanus salvator macromaculatus; assembly: GCA_023646645.1. Taxonomy (NCBI): domain Eukaryota; kingdom Metazoa; phylum Chordata; class Lepidosauria; order Squamata; family Varanidae; genus Varanus; species Varanus salvator. The sequence goes on along the minus strand of JAIXND010000774.1, from coordinate 2,589,136 downwards.
GAAGACAAAAGTACTTGGTCTGCTGATCTCATGTTCTTTCTTCTTTGAGAGATTTGAGAGAATTTATTTGTTTTTTATCTCAATCAGAAGCTCCTCTAGAGGATCCCTGAAAAGGGTTTCTCCCTAAGCATGGAAGTGCTAGGAAAAGACCAGTGCTCTAAGTTCACTGTGGAAACAGAATACGAAGAGACAAACCTGAGCAAGTTCATAGTATCCAGCTGAACAGGCTAAACAAAGAAGACTTTCCCCTTCTTCAGTGTGTTCATTCACACTTCGCCCTTCAATAAGTAACTTCCGCACAGCATTTACATCTCCTTCTGAACAAGCTTCTGCTAAACTACGGCTACAAAGGGAAGAAGAAAATTAAGGTTAACACTTACATATCACTGTTTGAATAATATTAGATTCCCATCAAACACAGACTTAAAACATGCCACCTAGACAACGTGAAATGTAATAGACAAACTTATTCCAATGGTTTGTGGACTTGAAAAGGGCCTTATTCTATCATAAAATAAAAGTTGTAAGAATGACAATCATAACCCCTGCCAAAAGTTCCTCCAAAATAGGTACATACAACCAGAGTTCTAGCAAGCACTCACTGGGTGCAAAGAATTAGATGCCAGAGAAGATTGTACACAGCAAATTAGAAATGCTGGAAACAATAATGGGTGATAAAATACATTAGCTGGCTGTGCATGCAAACAATTATGAAGTTGCAGCTGCACTATCAAGTGGAAGATCCAAGTTGTAGTCTCACTGCTATTAAAATCAATTTAGTCATGCTACCGACTCTTCAATTTCCTATTCAAATTTCCAGATACAAGGTCAGAGACAGAGCTCTAACCTCAGAACTGAGAATCTGCTCTCTAATCCTCTCTCTGTCCTTCATCTGCAGCTGGCATAGAAAGAACCACTGCAGCTTCCTCTCCAAGTCTGGGAGAAAGTCCTGGGATAGTGGGCATTCTGGGAACAGGGGAGCAGAGAAGATAGGAACTTCCAGTATGTGAAGAATCTCGGTGGTACTTTAGCCTCCTTCCTTTTCCTCTGAAGCATCTGAAGAACAGCCTCTGACTAAAATGCTGATGACACCCAGCTTTACCTCTTGAGCAGGTGAGGCAGTAGATGTACTGAACCGCTGCCTGGCCAAGGTAATAGGCTGGATGAGGGCCAATAAACTGAGCCTCAATCCAGATAAGACAGAAGTCCTGTTGGAGGGTGGACTGTGGTTTCAGGTAAGTGCTTTTGACCTTCTCCTGAACGGGGTAGCACTCCCTCTAAAGGACAGGGTCCATAGCTTGGGGGTACTTCTTGACCCGGAGCTATCACTGGAAATCCAGGTGGCAGCGGTGGCAAGGAGTGCTTTCCTACAGCTTCGGCTGGTCCATCAGCTGCATCCTTACCTGGACAAACTCTGCCTAGCAACAGTGATTCATGCTCTGGTAACCTCCCAGTAGGATTACTGTAATACGCTCTACATGGGACTGCTCTTGAAAACGATCCAGATACTTCAGCTGGTACAGAATAGAGCAGCCAGTTTGCTAATGGGGACCGGTCATTATTCTCACATAATGCTAGTCCTCTATCAGCTCCACTGGCTTCCAGTTGAAGTCCAGGCCCAATTCAAGGTGCTGGGTTTGACCAATAAAGCCCTGAATGGCTTGGGACCGGGATACCTGAAGGAACACCTCCTTCCTTATATGTCCTCACGCCCCTTAAGATCTGCAGGAGAGGCTCTGCTCCGAGAACCTCCCTGAAGGAGGTAAAAAGGATATCTACTCGGAGGAGGGCCTTCTCTGTGGTGGCGCCCAGATTATGAAATGCGCTCCCCAGAGAGGTTTGCTTGGCGCCATTTATATTCTTTTTGGTGCCAGGTTAAAGCCTTTTTATTTAACTGTTATTTTAAAAACTAATTTAAATTTTAATGTTTAACAGTCACTTTTATTTAACTTATTTCATTTGGATTCTTTGTTGTTCTTTATTGCTGTTTTATTGTAGTTGTTTTAATGATTGTAAGCAGTCCTGAGATGCCATGTATAAGGGATGGCATACAAAAGTTTTAAATAAATGAATAAATAAATAAAATGGAGCAGGCAGTGTGAGGAGGCAGAAATCATCTCCAGCTCTCTTTCCACTCTGTACTGGTGCCTATAATCCTCCAGGTTCAAGAGCTTATGTGCATCCAGGGTGAAATCAATATGATTGTGCCCTAAATGGCCATAGCCACACATGTGTATTATACAGAATAAGTTAGCTGTGCTATTTCTGAAGTGGAGGAGAGGGAGTAAGAACATTTATTAGGCTGTTGCAAGGGGTGGCATATAAATATTTAAATAAATAAAAATAATAAAATAAAATATTACAAAGGTTTGAACTCATATTTGATAACTTCATTTAATTGGCTTTTGGGAGCTACTGTGTCTTATGATTGATATCAGATCAATTTATGTTATATTGTTATTATGTTGGATTTTGATCTTGTTTTTACTGTAAACTGTTCAGCAAGCCCACGGCTAATTAAGAACATTAAATAAAGGCTTTAATTAATAAAAAATGTCTCTTATAGCATACTTAGCCATGAAACTTCCAGATAGTGCTCACCGGCAATGTCTTCATCTTCTGTCCAGTGCTCATGTCTCTTATTACTGATGGTTCTAGACTTTCTTCATTTTAAAATGCTCATTCCAATAGTGTTTATCCACACCATACTTACATTAGAAATAATTACATTAGAAATAATGATTTAACTGTTTTCTTAGAAATTACAAGGATAAATGACCACTCCCAGGAAGAGTTTTGGGGGTGTAATTCATTAACCTGACTTGTTAACCTACTAGCTAAGTCATCAGAGGTGGCAGCACAGAGAGCATAACTGAGTCTCCATCCCTGCAACATCCATTGAACAGCAGCCAGAGGAAAGAGGGGGAAGAGAAGGATTGGGTGAAGTGCTAATTGCCTAAAATTGTGAGTACACTACATGCTGCCATATTCCCTATGCAACTACTACAGGAATTATCTAATTTAATTCTCTTATGAATTATCACTGCTGTTTTTCCCCAGTTACATTCATGTACATAAAAACTTTCACAAATCAAGTCCTATGTCACTGTTTTATCAGAAAAACTTCTAATACACAGGAAGGCAAAAAGGAAATTCTTGGATGAACTTCTGAGAAAATTATTTTCTACCAAACAAAAATAATATTGGCCAAATTCTCTGCAGATCACTTGGAATGTACATTGCATGAAAGACTATCACTACCTTGGCTACTCAGGAGCAAGTGCACTGAACTGGGACAAGAAACAGAACTGGTCTCTCACTTCATGCTGTATCTGTCAGAGGAGTTGGTGGTAACCCAAAAATGCTTGGCTAGTAACCCATGACAGAATTTTTGGGTTCCCATCCTCTAGGGACTCAGAGATCATTCCAATCCCCTGCTCCATTCTAAAAATTCACAGTGCAAAATGGGTTGAATAAGAAATGCCAAATTTGAAATCTGAATTCTAAGGATACAGCTTAGTAGACAACTGTTTTATTATAGCAGAAATATATGAAACAGCTGTCAAGACTATTAGAATAGACTTCCATAAAACAAAATACTCACTTGTCCATCTTCCCTGCATTTGTTGTGCTTTCTGCTCTCATTCGGGTAAGTGCAGCAGCAGCTTCATCCAATGCACAACTGACTGAAGAAGTCAGTCTGCGAAGCACTTCAGGATCTGCAAAGGCTTTTCCATCAGCTGTAGATAATTTACCTATTCCTTTTATTTCACAATATAACAACAGCGGATAGCCCGTTTTTTTGTGAGGAAAAGAAAACAGAAATAACTTAAGTTCATTCAGAATACTAGCCAAACACTATGAAGGGCACAATCTTATGTCCCATGCTCCTGATGCACATAAACCTCCAACTGAGAAGCTTATGTGCATCCTATGCTGGGAATAAGGCACAATGATGGCAATTGCCACTGCTACCACACTTCACACCAGGTATTTTATGCTGGGTATTTAATGCTGAGTAGTGCTTGGTGGGAAAGGAAGCTGGGATGCCCATTAGAATCATCTTAGGTCAGTTGTCCCAGCCTTCTCCTTTCCCCACTCCCAGGATGCCGCCCTTTTTCCTCCTCTGAGTCGCAACTGGGAACTCATGGCGTACAGCCAGCATGGGTTTTTTTTATGCCAGCTGCAACTGGAACAGGGTGGGAGGGTTCAACCTTCAGAATCCCAGCTTCAAGGTCACACATAGGATTACTATGGCTTCCAAGACAATGTTGAGAGGCCAAATGACTGCATCATAATTTTGTCATATTGAGGAAGCTCAACAAACATTACGCAGTGCAATGAAATTTCTTAGAGGCAGTTGCAAAGCTATTGACTGATATATTCTTCATGACTTGAATGAGCCTGCATTGTCTCATTTTAGATTACTTCAGACAACTACAAACACTGAATCAAAATCAGAATCACCACTTCATGCAAACATAGATTAAACTAATGAGAAAAAGATAATTTAAAAAAAAAACTTACACACTACTTTCAAAGTTAAAATATATTTCTAAATCAGCCATCCAATCAACAAACATAAAATTTTAAATATAATTAAACATAATTCCACAAATGCACAGATGGAAAATACCTGCATCACCAGTAACATTAATTAAACATTCTTGCACAAAGTAATATAGAACAGTCTGTGCAAGAGATACTGCAGTTAATTATTTTCTAATAACCAACATTATGAAATGACAAAGAATTCTTAAGTAATACATAAACCCTGATAAACAGCCTAGGCAACCTCTTTCAGCCCAAGACCCAAAATTATCTAGGAAAAGCTCCCCGGGACCATATTTGAGGGGTAGGTGGCAGTCAAAGGGAAAAACTTAACCCCCAATTGCTAGCATATTTTAGCTTAAAGCTTTTACTGCTAATCCTTCCAGCTTCCTCGGGCAGGGGTGGATGAAAACAGCACACAAAAAGGGAAGAAGAGCCAGAGACTCCATGGCTTGGGAAAAGCTACAGAGCCAGAAAACTGGAACTGGCCATCCGGCAAAACTCAGAAAGTCAGATATGGCCCCCAGGACTGAGCTTCCCCACCCTGTGCCAGGCAGACCTTTGTGGAGATGTTGTATAAATGAGGCACTTTGAAGGCTGCCCACTTCTGATGGCAAGAGGCTTTCGACAAGTGCATCTAAAGAGGTTAAAAGTATCTAGACAGTCCCTTCAGACTGCTAGATCACAAACTTTACTGTAAGCCGTCCTGAGTCATTTGTAGGGGATGGGATAGGAAAGCTATAAAGTATAAATGGCTGCATAATACCAGTACCCTGAATGGAAAGGTGGCAGAGCAATTTCAGTTAAACATATTCCTGGGAGCTGATCCTTACCAGTAACTAGCTACTTTAGACATCAATGAAGTTTCTAAACAGTTCAATCTTAAAAGAAAACTCCAAGAATGCATTGCAGTAGTTCTGTTTGGAAGCTACCAGGATATGGATAGGCATGATCAGGCTAAATACTCCCCAGAGAAACAATTCTATAGGCCCTAGACAGGCTAGAGACAGTGCTCCAACCTCAGAACTAGACCTCTGCCCCACCACTCTTGCAGCCACCATGTTAACTCTTTTAGTTTTAGAGGATCCCATTTTGCTCCAGCCCCCTCCCCTCCCCTCATGCTGTTGCTAGACGGGCAAAAAAGTCCATCTAGTAGAAAAAGCAGACCAGGGAGAAGCACAGATTGCATCAGCTGTGTTCCTCCTACTCTTCATATGTCTGCAAGCCTCCAAATTTGGGTGCTCTGCGTTGTGATAGGTTTGTGCCCTAAAATGTTTAAGAGTTCACCAATTCACATTAAATTATCTTGGGAACATATATGCATAGCTCTTTAAGGTTATAGCAACAGTAATCAATTCTGAGTTACCTGCAGCTTCCAGTAAAGCTTCTAACCTAGCTTGGGTTTCTGGATCTACTGTTCTTAGATCAGCACCATCAGCGGTACTTGACAGCAGCAATTTTGAAGCAGTCTCCAGCATAGGATTTTCCAGATCATCCTGATCCAAAATGAATGACTCCACCTAGAAGGGGGGGGGATGAATTTTAACAAATACTCCAGCCTTGATTTTGTTATATGGGCCATATAAGATATTATATGACAAGTAAATGTAAAATAAATATTCATAATAAAACCATCTATACTGACTTGCTTCCAAAACATGTGTGTATTAGTTTTAGTACAGAACTGCATGAAGAAGAACTATAAAGATCATTATTCCTTACTTTTTAAACCTGGTAGATTTCTTCTGCCATCTGACTCTGGTTTGCAAACATTTATGCATCCTCTTCCATGACAAGTCATTTCTACCACAATGTAGTGCCACAGTACTTCACACCTCCTCCACAAGATCCAACAGGGATCTTTAAATCATGATTGTTACTAATCCTGTGAAGCAATTAGGCATTTAAAAATGTTTGCCCATTTCCCACTACCATTGCTCTTGACAAAGGTTCCATTAAGCCTCAATGCTGCAGGACAGAAGCAGCATAACCTTTCATGTATTCCTTAAGTTACCCAAGAAGCACTCAAGCCATCAATTAAATGGGCAAAGCTAAGTATAGGATGTTCTTTAGCAGCAGCAACACAAGTTGTCATGGCAGACTCTACAGTTAAAGAGACATAGATTAAGGTTCACCGAATAACTGTGGGTTTCATCCTGTCTTGCATAGCTTGCTGCCTTATTTGCAAAGTAAAATAAACTGAAGCAAGAGTCAAATGTGGCCACTGATATTTCAGGCAGGAGAAAATTCTCAAAGGAAGATAAGGGGCTTTCAGTAAGGCACATCTCACTCTTGAAAGACTTAACACTCACACATGGTCCTTTCTGCTTTGCCCCAATTAGACACTCTGGTACAATCCATGAAGCATTCTTCCCCAGTCCAAAGCCTTTCAGATGTGTTTGCCTACAACTCCAAATATTTCCCAGCCAACATGGCTAATCACTAGAGATGATGGGTAATGTAGTCAAACACATCTGGAGGGCACCAGGTTGGGGAAGAAGAATAAAATGACACACCAGCCCTCAGAATAGAACGATTCCAGCATATATTTAAATGAATATAATAGATTATTGTTTAGGCTTGCCAATAAAGAGACAGTTTTACATGTATATCAAGTTTACTATAAATGAGCAATACATTTTTTGCAACTACTCAAAAATTTGCATTTTAAGAATTTTGAATTAGGCACCACCAGTTTTTCAATTGAAAGCCCAATAAAAATGGCACCAATCATGACAAAAAGTCCATTAATGCGGTTTTAAATACTGTTAAGTAACTTCTTAAAAAGATTCTCATCTCATCCTTCATGCCTCCCACTTACAATAAACCTTACTTGGGAGAATCCCAATGTAAATATTCTAAAATGCAACCCTTTTAACATGGAGAATTATGAGGAAGTATCCCTCACCATTTTAACGCTCCTACACCAGCTGCATGAAGGGTTGCTTCTGTCCTGCCTTATTACATTATGGAGAAATAGAAGTTAAGTCTTAAACACAGCCTTCAAAGTCTACCAGGCATTCTAAGCTACTGTGAAGAAACAGCTGTTTAGGAGCAAAGATTTGGTGAAAACAGCCAAAACTTGGGAAGGTGACTGGTTTCTTTATATCATGATAGGTACTTTGCAGCCCAGAAAAACCAGAATTCTGAACCAAAACACTAATTATTTATGTTAAGTAAACTGACATCAAGCAAGCATCAAAATAGATCCACATTTTCAGTTTTGTGCATTTCTAAACACTTACAACCCAAATCAAACCACTAATTTCTCAGTATTTGCATGTTTTTCATGCTTTTTCACTACATGTGATTTTATAAGCTATGTACCTCAACTAAACATTTCCCAATTGTTTTGAAATGATTACTGTATAAGGCAAATAAGGCATATGTCTAAGTGACAAAGTATTACTGAAGACTATAGGTATAAGGTGTGGGAATGTGGGTCATTGAATCATGTCCACTCCTTGGGCAGAAAAGCTTTTTTATCATAAGCACGTGTGCATGTAAACCAACCAACCAAAAAAAAATTTAAAAAGCTAGCAACATTCATTTATTTCCTAGGATAAAGTGAGATTCTGAAGTTCCAGGGCTCACTGTCTGGTTCTGCCAAATTCCATACACCAGCTGAGTTAGTCTTTATCTCAAAATACACTTCAGAAATGAGAGAAAATCATTTTCTCTCATGCTACAGCACCTGCTTTATCCCCAAGAACTACACTAGAATTGTGTAACACCACACTCCAAATTCTGCAACTGCAGATAATATTCTTGGGATGGCAACCAGAATCCAAAGACTGCTACAAAAAGCCTGAGGAGTTAAATGTAATGTAGAAGCTGCTAGTGCTTAAACTCCCTAATGCACCACACTAACTTGATCCTCATGATAAGCACCATGAGGATCAAGTTGCTAAATGACTATTTTGCCTCTGTGTTCTCCCCAAAGCAGGACGGGGGAGATCCGCAAAGGAGATTAGATGAGGCTGGGGAGTTAGGGGCAGAGATTAGAGTCACCCCCGCTTGAAGTCGAGGGGCTCCTCAGGGCATTGGACATTACAAAGGCGCCAGGCCCTGACGGGTTACACCCGAGAGTACTTAGAGAGTTGGCAGGGGTTCCCTCACGCCCACTGGCCTCCATTTTTGAGACCCCATGGAGAACGGGTGAAGTTCCAGAGGCCTGGAGGGTGGCATCAGTGGTCCCAATTTTCAAAAAGGGTAGTAGAAAGGATATGGAGAATTATAGACCTGTTAGCCTTATGTCCATTGTAGGAAAAACAATGGAAAGGCTCATAATAGAGAGAGATCTAGTGATGCTGGATAGGGAAGGGAGGCTGACAGCCACACAACACGGCTTCCGCAAAAACAGGTCCTGCCAGACAAACCTTGTGGAATTCTATGACAAGGTTTCGAGATAGCTAGATGGAGGGGATGCAGTGGATGTGGTATACCTGGATTTCAGCAAGGCCTTTGACAAAGTGCCCCATGATATCCTGATGGGGAAACTGAGGAGTTTTGGGATACACCAAAGCACTGTCCAGTGGATTAGGGCATGGTTGACTGACCGAAAGCAGAAGGTAACCATTAGCGGGGAATCGTCGGGATGGCGACCAGTGACAAGCGGAGTCCCCCAGGGCTCTGTCCTGGGGCCGATCCTGTTTAATCTTTTCATTAACGACATGGAAGAAGGGGTGAACAGTCTGCTGATCAAATTCGCAGACGACACTAAAACTGGAGCAGTGGCCACAACTGAGGAGCAGGTACTCCAGATTCAAAAGGATCTCGACAGACTATGGAAGTGGGCAGGAGACAACAGCATGGCGTTCAATGTGGATAAGTGCAACGTCTTGCACTTGGGGCATAGGAATAGCTGTCAAAAGTACAGGTTAGGTGACAAGTGGCTGGAGAGCAGCACTTGTGAAAGGGACCTCAGGGTGCTGGTTGACTGCAGGCTAAACATGGGTCAGCAGTGTGATGTGGTGGTCAAGAGGGCGAATGCCACCCTTGGTTGCATAGCCAGAAGTGTGGCTTCTAGATCGAGAGAGGTATTACTACCACTCTACACGACTCTGGTGCGCCCGCAACTGGAGTATTGTATTACAGAAAGGATATAGCCAGGCTGGAGTCAGTGCAGTATAGGGCCACAAGGTTGGTGGCTGGTTTGCAGGGGATGCCGTATGAGGCGAGACTGAGAGAACTGGGTCTCTTCAGCCTGGAGAAGAGGAGACTCAGAGGGGATATGTTGGTGACATACAGGTATGTGAGGGGATGTCACATGGAGATGGGTAGAGACCTGTTCTCTCCTGCAGAGGAAGGCAGGACGTGCTCCAACAGAGCAAAGCTCAGGGAGCCAAAGTTCCATTTAGATGCGAGGAAGCACTTCCTGACAGTCAGGACCCTAAGGGTGTGGAATGGGCTTCCACGAGAGGTCGCTGAGGTCCCATCGGTGTGGATGTTCAAGGATAGGCTGGACGTGCACATGGTGGGCATGTCGTAAGCAGAGCCGGCTGGTGCCGGAGGTCAGGGTAGATGGCCCGGGAGGTCCCTTCTGACTCGCTCTGTTTCTATGTTTCTACCACACTGAAAGTTCAGAGAACAAAGGATTCACTATATACTTCATAAATAAATGTAGCAAAAAGAGCAGCTCTCATATTTTCACAACAGTAAGCCTTGAACTTAATGTTAAGAGAACCATTTTTTCCAGATAAGATGACAACTATTCATTTCTTCTGGCAAAAATGTCAGGGAAGACTTACATTGAAGGAGGACCCTAACTGTCCCATCTTCAAACTAATAACTAATTAAATGATTTTAAAAGATATGCAGTTAGTGTGATACTGACTTTACACTATCTATCAAGCATCCTTCTACGGTGCAGAAGTAATTCATTTCTGTATGTCTAAACCATTTGTCTTGTAAAGTGGGTCACTTCAGGGGCACAATCACTACAACACAGCAGTAATGACAGACATTGTACTAAAAATGAAAATAAACAAAAACACATCCCAGGATTAGGATTAGCAGTTGTTCCCAGCTCTGAAAAAGGCTGGAAACTACTGAGCTAGATCACACTGATTTCTCTTATCACATGCTATTTATTTGCACATGATTGCCAACTGCTCAAACAATGGCAACAATAAAGAGGGGGTTAATATATAAATACATTTAAGGTTATTAGGTTAGTGGACCAATCAATGTGATTTTTAAAAAGAGGTCTGGCATATAAAGCAGAAGTGGCATGAAATGGACCGTGCATTTCTTGAGCAAAACAATTTAAGTCTAACCAGCAATTTCTCAATTGCACTGTCCAAGATCACAATGGAGGTTCTGCTCTCCGCGCTGCTAAGTGTTCCTTCCATCCAGTCCAAACGAAGTAAGGTGATACTGATAAGATTTTGCAAGCTTTTTAAAATTACTGTTATCTGTGATGATCAGCTGAAATTCAGAATCAGGAAGTCAGAATACAGTAAAACCTTGGACTGCAAGTAACTTGTTCTGTGAGTGTTCCACAAGACAAGAAAGCATTTTAAAAATCCTTAAAAATTTTTATCCACCCTTCACAGGACTCTCCCCATGAAAACCTGGTCAACCTTCTTTCATTTCTGTAATAATGTTATTTAGAGAGGAAAATTAAGGACAGAATCTTATGGCCTCCCAATGCTTTCAGGGAGCAGTAGAAGCATAGGATTATTTGGAGTCCCAGCTCTGAGAGCCTATGTAGGCATGGAAAGAAATGCACTGAAGTCACAAATGTGAAGACAAGAGAGGGGTATGCCAGGGGTGGAGAGGGCTGGGGGCAAAACTTGTGTCATTTCCTACTGGTGCCCCAGCCTCCTTCAGACCCTCTCCCAGGCACTCTATCTAGGTCTCCAAAACTGGACATCTAGATAAAAGTCAGGGCATAAGGCACTGTGATAGTGATTGCTGTCACTATGTTCCACAGAATGAACATAAACCTCCAAATCTAAAGGCTAAAGGGACTAAGATTATGCCCTAAAATAGGCATCTTATTACCCAAACCTTCCACATTTGGCTTTTTCAGCAAAATACACACTAATGTAGTGAAAAGAATAATCTTAAAATTCTGAAAGAGAAAAACGCTGTACAATGAATCAAAGATTAAAAGTTGTTTCATGTATTCTTAGATAATTAAATTTGCTCATGGTTTGGCTTTCTGCCCTGGTTTTCATCAGCCCTATATTGGATTACTCTTGTCACCATGGACAGGCATACAGAATTGCCTGTCTGTCAAAAAAGAGGTTTGGACAGCAAGCCTTAGGTGATTGATTAAGACTGCACTGTCATGCACAAAAATTATTTTATACCCCATCCAGCCTTACCTAGAACTGAGATAATGTTTATATCAGCCATCACTAGTTGAATTCAAATGCAGAGAGGCTTAACACCAAGTACATTAAATTCTCACCAGTTTTTCTCCATAATGTATTTCATTTTCTCTTCTCATAAACAAGGACTTAACTAATTTCAGGAATGAAATCTACTTATACAACTAATGTCAAAACATCTATTTTTGCCTTGTACCCATATTAAGAGACTATGACAAAGCCTCTCATACCTACTCACTTACATTTTTGTATTTAATAACGATCATTTCAGCAGTATGAGATGTCCCACTAAATTTGCTGGGCTTATTTATATGTAGCTTGTTGTTTTATTTTTATTGTATTTTGAGACACTGCAATTTCACATTGTTGTAAACAGTCTAGGCAAGTATGTTGGTACTAAAAGAGCAAAACAGAAATCTCTATATAAAGAAAGAAAACACATTTTTAACAAATCATACTCTTATGCTAATAGCCGATACACTGGTAGAGAAAAAACTTATAATAATTAGTCTCTGTAGTGAGTTATTCAAGTAATCAAGTAATCAAGCAGACAGCTACTATAAACTCAAAGAACTGATTGTATGTGTCTCTCAGGCCCTCACTACATCCAAAATTAAACTATGACAACAAACCAAACCAAAATAAAATAATAAAGGAACATTTAGGCTAGGGACTAGTAAACGTTTAGGAGTGGGACTAGTAAATTTTGTGGACATTTGTAGGGCAGGAGTTATACATGAGAAATAAATGCATTAAGAGGAAAATAAAGCACATTCCTGTTTATTTCATATTAGTTAAAAAGACTGTCAGTTGATTCATTTATCAAAACTAAAGGGAGCTCCCTCAAAACAGATGTCCAAGATGAGAAGAAACCTATTTATGTGTTATACATACAGGTAGCTTGCTAGCAATTAATTTGGTTATTTATTGCATACTGTATATTGTTTATTTGTATACTAATACGAAGTTCTCAGCATGAAGATTTCCCAAATGAAATAACCAGTGCCTTCATACTTCCTGCTTGCATCTCAAATGTTTGAGCAGGATACTCTGTTTTGGTTCCAAAGTTTTTAATTATCTGTTTTCTCTTTGCAGAACTCCAATTCCAGCCAGGCAAGGTAATAACAAAGATTTTGTCCTTGACCAAAAGAAGCTTCTCAGAAGCACCCTCCAGTGTAGCACGAGGAGACACAGAGGAGTTTTTGATGAAACATTTCACAGCAGTCTGAACATACACTCTAACAGACTACCTTAACTACATGTTTTGGGATGCTCCTGAAGAACTTCTAATTTTTAACGTAACAGAACCACCTGGTATAAAAGCTAGATTTAGACTGCAATCCTTAGTTGCATACTTGAGAGGGAATAAGTCCCCCTAACCCCAACTGGGCTTATGTACTTCCAAGGAAATATGTGAAGGGTTGCATATTCAGTCTTCTATTTTCTTGATGACATTCTTTAAAGTTTTGCCTTACATTTGTTTAACACACTTCTCTATCACCCAACAATTCAAAAATTCTAGGACACTTTAAATTAATAAGATTTAATACTAAGCACTCCTTCATGGATCACTGCACTGTCGTGGCAAAGGGGCTTGCGTAGCTCAATGAAGCTATGAGCTATGCTGTGCAGGGCCACCGAAGACAGACAAGTCAGAGCAGAGAGCTCTGACAAAATGTGATCCACTGGGGAAGGAAATGGCAACCCACTCCAGTATTTTTGCCATGAAAACCCCATGGACAGTTCCAAAAGGCAAAGAGATATGACGCAGGAAGATGAGACCCTCAGGTCAGAAGGTGTCCAATATGCTACTGGGGAAGAGCAGAGGGCTAGTACTAGTAGCACCAGAAACAATGAAGCGACTGGGTCAAAGCCGAAAGGACACTCAGTTGCAGATGTATCTGGTGGTGAAAAGAGAGTCCAATGCTGTAAAGATCTATACTCCATAGAAACCTGGAATGTAAGATTCATGAATCAAGACAAGCTGCATGTGGTCAAACAAGAGATGACAAGACCGAACATCGACATCTTAGGAATCAGTGAACTAAAATGGACAGGCATGGGTGAATTTAATTCAGATGACCATCAGGTATACTACTGCGGGCAAGAATCCCTCAGAAGAAATGGAGTAGCCTTCATAGTCAATAAAAGAGTAGGAAAAACAGTACTGGGATACAATCTCCAAAATGACAGAATGATCTCAGTTCGAATCCAAGGCAAACCATTCAACATCACAGTAGTCAAAGTCTATGCCCCAACCACTGATGCAGAAGAGGCTGAAGTTGACCAGTTCTATGACAGCCAACAACACCTTCTAGAATTAACACCAAAGAATGATGTCGTTACCATCATGGGGGATTGGAATGCTAAAGTAAGAAGCCCAAAGATAACCGAAGTAACAAGCAAGTTTGGCCTTGGAATACAAAATGAAACAGGGCAAAGGCTGGCAGAGTTTTGTCAAGAGAGCACGCTGATCATAGCAAACACTCTTTTCCAACAACCCGAGAGACGACTCTAAACATGGACATCACCAGACGGTCAAGACAGAAATCAGATTGACTACGTGCTCTGCAGCCAAAGATGGAGAAGCTCTATACAGTCAGTAAAAACTAGACCAGGAGCTGACTGTGGCTCAGATCATGAGCTTCTTGTTGCAAAATTTAGGCTTAAATTGAAAAAAGTAGGGAAAAGCACTAGGCCACTCAGGTATAACCTAAATCATATCCAACATGAATATACAGTGGAGGTGATTTAATAGATTTAAGGAATTAGATCTGATAGACAGAGTGCTTGAAGAACTATGGATGAAGGTTCACAACATTGTAACAAGAGGTAGCAACTAAAACCATCCCAAAGAAAAAGAAATGCAAGAAAGCAAAATGGTTGTCCGAGGAATCTATACAAATAACTGAGGAAAGAAGGGAAGTGAAAGGCAAGGGAGAAGGAGAAAGATACACCCAACTGAATGCAGAATTCCAGAGAATAGCTAGGAGAGATAAGAATGCCTTCTTAAATGAACAGTGCAAAGAAATAGAAGAAAACAATAGAATAGGGAGGACCAGAGATCTCTTCAAGAAAATTGGAGATATGATGGGAACATTTCATGCAAAGATGGGCATGATAAAGGACCAAAATGGCAGGGACCTAACAGAGGCAGAAGAGATTAAGAAGAGGTGGCAAGATTACACAGAAGAACTATACAAGAAAGAGCTTAACGTCCCTGATAACCATGATGGGGTGGTCACTGACCTCAAGCCAGACATCCTGGAATGTGAAGTCAAATGGGCCTTAGGAAGTCTGAGCAACAACAAAGCTAGTGGAGGTCCCAAAGAAGGGCACTGCGAAAGAATGTTCAAAGTACCGCACCATTGCACTCATTTCACATGCTAGCAAAGTGATGCTCAAAATCCTACAAGCTAGGCTCCAGCAGTATGTGGACCGAGAACTACCAGAAGTACAGGCAGGATTTCGAAGAGGGAGAGGAACTAGAGATCAAATTGCCAACATACGCTGGATCATGGAGAAAGCCAGGGAGTTCCAGAAAAACATCTTCTTCTGCTTCATTGACTATGCTAAAGCCTTTGATTGTGTGGATCACAACAAATTCTGGCATGTTCTTAAAGAGATGGGAGTATCAGACAATCTTATTTCTCTCTTGAGAAACCTATATGCAGGTCAAGAAGCAACAGTGAGAACTGGACACGGAACCACTGATTGGTTCAAAATTGAGAAAGGAGTTCGGCAAGGCTGTATACTGTCGCCCTGCCTATTTAACTTACATGCAGAGCACATCATGAGAAAGGCGGGGCTAGATGAATCACCAGTTGGAATTAAGATTGCTGGGAGAAATATCAATAACCTCAGATATGCAGATGATACCACTCTAATGGCAGAAAGTGAAGAGGAACTTATTGATTGATTGATTTCCTGCCTTTTGCCTCAAAGGGCTCAAGGCAGCTTACATCATTCTCCTCCTCCATCTTATCCCCACAACAAGAACCCTGTGAGGTAGGTTGGGCAGAGAGTCTGCGACTGGCCCAAAGTCACCCAGTTGGCTCCATGGCCGAGCGGGGACTCGGACCCAGATCGTCTGTGTCCCAGTCCCACGCTCTTAACCACTACACCACACAGGCTCCAACTAACTAAAGAGCCTCTTGATGCGGGAGAAAGTGGAAACAGCAAAAGTTGGCTTGAAACTCAACATTAAGAAAACTAAGATCATGGCATCCAGTCCTCTCACTTCCTGGCAAATAGATGGGGAAGAAATGGAATTAGTGACAGATTTTATTTTCCTGGGCTCCAAGATCACTGCAGATGGGGACTGCAGCCAAGAGATTAAAAGACACTTGCTCCTGGGGAGGAAAACCATGGCAAATCTAGACAGCATACTAAAAAGCAGAGGCATCACCCTGCCAACCAAAGTGTGTATTGTCATGGCAATGTTTTTCCCAGTTGCAATGTATGGCTGTGAAAGCTGGACCATAAGGAAGACTGAGTGCCGAAGGATTGAGGCCTCTGAATTGTGGTGCTAGAGGAGACTCCTGCGAGTCCCTTGGACAGCAAGGCAATCAAACCAGTCAGTCCTAGAGGAGATCAACCCTGACTGCTCTTTGGAAGGCCAATACTGAAGATGAAACTCAAATACTTTGAACACCTAATGAGAAGGAGGGACTCCCTGGAGAAGAGCCTAATGCTGGGAACAATAGATTGCAAAAGAAGAAGGGGACGGCAGAGGATGAGGTGGCTGGAGTCACTGAAGCAGTTGGTGTGAGCTTAAGTGGACTCCAGGGGATAGTGGAGGACAGGAAGACCTGGAGGAATATTGTCCATGGGGTCACGATTAGCCGGACACAGCTTCGCAACTAACAACAACAACAAAATACTAAGCAATCTGGCCTGAAATTTCCTGACTCCGCTTTTTTAAAAGTCACTGTTATACTGGATACTTTTCAATCTGCTGGGATGGGGGTCAATTTTAAAATAAGTTATGTATTTTTGTTAGAAGATATTTGAAAATTGCATCCTTGTAGAACTTTTGGGTGGATACCATTCAATTACTTATGTTTTAATTTGTTGTTGAGCCATAAAATGGTTAAGAGGGCAAGCCTGGGACACAACTGATCTGCGTTCTAGTCCTCACTCAGCCATGGAGCCAACTGGATGAATTTGGGCCATTCACAGACTCTCAGCCCATCCTATATCACAGGGTTGTTGATGTGAGGATGAGATTGAGAGCAGGAGAAGGAGAATGATGTAAGTTACTTTGAGTTCATTGTGAGAAAAAAGCAGGATATACATCTAATAAATAAATGGTTATCTCATCACACCTCTATTTGAATCAGTTATTTGGCTTCCTTACCTTGAAACAGTTAATTTCTGATCATAGTTCTCCATGGTTGCATAAACACCAAGGACAGTTGCTATAGAGCGCAAAATTCAGGTTGCAATGCATGAGGAGCCCCACTGACATAGGAGCCACCAGCTTCCTCTGCTTACATCATTCTCAGTGAAGAAGCAAGCATATTAATTCCAGCTTTTCTGCAATCTCCTTAGTCTTTTAGTATGCATTTTATTCTTTGATCCCATGGTCTAATCCCTCCCTTTCCAGTTTCTTCTTGCTGACCTATACCCATAATCAGGAAGTGTCTAAATTGCATTTCCCCAAGTTTCATTTACAGGGTAACATAGCAAAGGTAAGTGCCTCTTCACTGTTATATACAATTAATCTATGAAATGTTACAAGGAATAGCTATTCCAGCTGCTTTAAAAAAAGCCATAAAGATAACCCCACTAGTCATTATGAACATAGGTATGATTTACAGGAGATGGATTCTTCCCATAATTGCTTTGTCACCTGTGCTTTTCTCCCAAGACACCTGCTATAATCACCAGTGTTTTGCACTTGTATGCACAAAGTCCCCATGGAGGGAGACAAGAGACTGACTTTATTGATTATGTAGCTGTCCCATGAATTTTGGCTGCTTGCGTACTGCTCAAGTTCAGTTCTTACACAGTGGTTCTATTATATGTTTTACAGACTGCTACCCATGGGCTAAGTACTGCAGCATTAGAATTAAATAAGTTATAAATGCCAGTACAGGACACATTATTACACCAAAAGCATATTATTTATAAAAAATGGTTCCTGTATTTGAGATGTAGATATTTAACAATGCATAAATAATTCACTGTAAGTTGCAAAACAGTTTAATAAAATAGGTGTCTCAGTCTACCCCAACAGATGTTACACAGCTACCATGCCTACTAATTCTTTACTAAGAGTATGCAAAAAATCAATTGCTGCTGTCGATGGCCCAACTGAAGTAGAAAGGCACATGCAGGGCATTTAATATTAAAAAGATAAATTGCATAACAAGAATATCTTTTCAGTATCATGTTTAACAGCTAGTGCTGTTAAAGACTTATTTATTAGTGTGCTGAAGAGGCACCTCTCAGCAAAACTTCTAAGGAGAATTTGAAAGATAGCAAGCCACTGATATTTTCTGACTCAGGAGTGAGGTGAACTAATTCATAGATTAAATTCAAGAGGAAAGTCAAACAAGAGAAAGGGATTTAATTAATAAATTACAGCAGAAGCAGCTTTCATTCTCTAATCTGAAAGAAGCATAAAACGGCTACTGCAGTGTCATCCCCAACAGTGCACACACAACACATTCTCTCTCACTCCATCTCTCTCACACAGACCCCAGAAAATGTTCATTAATCATGCAGTACTTTACAATGCGCAGAAGGCCTTCATCTCCTCCCTTGTCTCTCCTTCTACTAGCTCAATATTATTAACTAAAAATTCTAAGTCTGCCTTGTGCATATTTTAATAGCTGTCATATTAATAACTTGTACATCTACAATAATTTCACAGTTCATATGAAAACAGGTCACAATCTACTAAGGCAAGACTCTTATACTTTTATCATCTTCAAATGGCAGGTAAGTTTTTACCTAGTAATCCATCTTCTCTTGCAGTTACCTCTTACTTCAATCAAAATCAATGTTTCTATTAAACAATTATGTTTTTTAAATGCAAGTATGAACCCTATGTTCTTTTCATGTAGAATACAGAATGTTAGGGTTAGAATCCAAAATGATTATCTGTTGATCTGCAACCCCACCTTCTAATAAAGAGTTAATTTAAAGGTCACAAGCAGGCAGGCATGATGTGAAATCCCAGGCTTTTTCTCACCCTTCCACTGCTTGCTCCACAACCACAATATAGAAATACTAAATTAGAACAATGTTCAATTCTCAACTGATCTAGCTGCAATACGAGTCAGTCACTCTTGGCACATGACACACATAACAAGGACTCTGTGACTTGCCCTAATATACAGCTTCCCCTTTAAGGGACTTTTTATTTACTGATTTCTTCTTACTCTTTGCATTGCAAATCGTACCTCAAGAATGTCTTCTAAAACATATGCTTCCATTTCAGCTGCTGTCTCCACCATGTTTTATAAAACTGCCATGATTCTTACTGCACTATGATTAGATCACTGCCAGTAGGAACACTCCTCTGTGTCAGCAAGGGAAGAGGAAATGGAATGTTCCATTAAATCCCACAAGCCCTTTACTGCTGGCAAACTAGGGATCTACCATGAGAGCAGGGGTAACTCAACGGATGTCCGTTTTAAAGATACAGCTGCTCGCCTCTGGAAACACACAAAACAAACGTAAGTGTATTCCAATCTGAATTTTAAATAAAGCCCTTTCAAAACAAGCTTGTATTATCTACTTAAAATTGAATTGTAATGTTATCTGTTTCAAAACACAACATACTGCACACCAAATGATTTTTAATACAACATTTGTAGCAAACTTCTGGTACTTTGATAAGCCATTACAGCACAGAAAGACTCTTGTCTAAAACATAATTTAAAGATTTCATATGCATCTTTTGGAAAAGTTTTGATTAACATTACCATCAGTTGATTTCTAAATTCCAGCAAGTTTCCCCTCTTGAGGTACTTTAAGGCTTAATGTAAGATGATCAACAACAATCAGAACCACAGAAAATTGCAAAGAACAGACTGAGTAAACTGAGAGCTATGCATGCTAAGGTTTAAATTTCTGTGTCCGGCCAATGTAAAATTGTTTGACATGAAAACCTACATTTCATTTTTTTCTGGGTAAATCTGGCATGATTATCTTGCTTATTGAGCTTCAGCTATTGGGCATTACAAAAATGAAATAAAAAATAAATATTGGTTTTTCTGGTCATGAGCCAAGTCAAACTACTTTGCCAGACACTGAAATTATACCATACAGACACAGAAAACATATGCATGAATCTTTCTATCTAAGATTCCAGAGAAATAAACACTGACCCACACCCCCACAATACATGGAATACCACATTCTGCACCAGCATATACATAACTACCATTCAAGGACAGCTTTGGGGCCAGTATAGCACAGAGAAGTGAGTACACGCCTCACATTTTGTAAATATTTTATTATATCTTTTCATGTGAAAACCCTGAAGAAATGACACTTTGCTACAATGTAAAGTAGTGAGTATACAGCTTGTATAACAGTGTAAATTTCTTGTCCCCTCAAAATAACACACAGCCATTAATGCCTAAACCACTGGCAACAAAAGTGAATACGAGCAGGTTCTCTTTTGGCCAAAGGTGCGAGGAGGTTCTCTTTTGGCCAAAGCTGTTTACTTTGCAGTGATGGTATCCCATTTCTTAGGCAAACAAGATAACTGGCAAATTGGAGCAATGGTTATGTTTAGTTTATGCTACAATTTTAATTCATAGGAGTATGCCCACATAATTCTCCCTGGAAAAAAACAGTATGAGAATAATGATATATTATCCCACCTTTTTTTCCTCCCAAGGAACTCAAGGCAACTTACATAATTTTCCTCCTCACAATCTTATCCTCACAACAACCCTGTGAGGTAGGTTGGGCTGGCCCAAAGTCACCCAGTGAGTTCCATGGCTGAATGAGGACTAGAACCCAGATTTAATTATTCACATGAGCATGTACAAATAGTATGCTATACTGTCTCAGAATTCTGAAGCATATCTATACTTTGTTCATGAATAAGCACAGATATAAATACCGCTCACACTAGTTTTTAATAGAATAGCACCTCAGAGCAACACTGAATTTATTGTTCACTTTGCAGATTAAGGTATCAGCTGTTTTGTCAGAGACACAGTGTCATGAATTAAATCAGTAATCTAAAAAGCATTAAATCAAAAACTGTACCAAATTCATCCTCAGGGCCCCACTGGGGACAGCATTCTACCACTTTGATGCCATCCTTCAAACCTCCCTCAAGGAAAGCACTCAGAGGAAGCCCTCCTATACTGATCATGGGATACTGGCAGATTCATATCTAGAGAAGTGCACCATTAGGTATTGTGGTCCTGAGTTCGCTTAATAGGATATAACAAGCTCAACAGGTTGTAACAGGCACCTTGAATTGGGCTTAGAAACATACAGGCAGCCTTTGCAAACAAGCCAGAATTGAGATTATTTGTTTTGACCCTCTGTGACGCATTATTAATCCAGTATTTAGCATTAGCAAAAGTTTCCAAACCAACTTCAAAGGCAGCCCCATATTTGCAACAGTGCACATTTACAACATCTATATACTTCCTTCCCACAAATGTCACCAAGATGGCATACAATACTTCAAAAAATACTTTAAATGATAAACCAATCTTTTATATTAGAACTGCAATGAAACAACACCAAATTGCATTGCAAAAGTCTAACTATGATATACGTAGGGCAAGGTGGGGGAGGTATTGATCCTGCCCAAGCCTTGCATCCCAAGGGGATAGAGAATGAAACCATCTGACAACAACAGTTGTGTTGTGTGAATGCACAGATGACCACTCAAAAAACTGTTACAGGTAATTAACCTGCCTTTCTTCTTCATGGTCTCTGTGCACATAAGAGCAATTAACAAGCTTACCCTGCACAGGACAAAGGGAGCTGTCATCACTGGAGTACTAAGGAAAGCACTGCCCTTCTGAAGATGCAGTCCTGTCTTGCACAGACATCCAGCCCGTAAAGTCTCAAGAAGGTCAATGGTGTGGACCATGCGGCAGCTTGCAAATATTATTTAGTGAAATAACAGCTAGGAGGGCATGCCGTTATTAACAGCTATGACTTGGCCTGCATGTGTATGGAGTGTGCCCGTGGGCATGTGGTGAGTTTCAGGCCCACCATCTCATATGCTAGGCAGCTGATGCTGAACACCCATTTAGAGTCTCTGAGAGAAGATCAGCTCTCTCTTTCTCTGGCCCTTGTGGCATACGAAGAGTCGGTCAGACTCTGCTCATTTCTCACCTTGTAGAATGCAAGGGCCCTGCAGGTGTCAAGCAGGTACAGCAAGGCTTCTATGAGAGTGGAGAGGTTGGAGAAGAAGGCTGGCAAGACTCTGTCCTGGTTGACATAGAATGCAGATGTGACTTTTGGTGTGAAGCAAGGCAGGGCAGAGTACTGCCTTATTCCTGCAGAAGGCCGAGTAGGATGCATCCACTCACAATGCTAAGAGTTTGCTGGTGTGGCATGCTGACATTATGCAACAAGGAAGGTCATCTTCCATGACAGGAGCCATAGATTAGTGGTTGCCATAGGTTCAAAGGGACTCTGGGTGAGGAACTGGAGGACTACCAACAGGCTCCACAATGGGGCAGTTGGATGGGGTAATGTTCTGAAGGCCTCATAGGAACTTGCTTGCTAGGGGATGTGTGAAGACCTGATTGGGAGGTGGAAGTGTGAGATGCCCACCAGGTGTACCTGCAATGATTATAGGGTAAGACCTGCACTGAAGTGGGTCTGCAGGTAGGTGGGAAAGTGTTCTATGGCAGCTTTGGAGGGATTTTATTTTATTTATTTTTTGATTTGTATCCTACCTTTTTCTTACAAAGGGCTCAAGGCAGCTTACATCATTCTCCTCCTACATCTTATCCCCACAACAACAACCCTGTGAGATAGGCTGGGCTGAGAATCTGTGACTGGCTCAAAGTCACCCAGTTGGCTCCATGGCTGAGCGGGGCTAGAACTCAGATCGTCTGAGTCCCAGTCCCATGCTCTTAACCACTACACCACACTGGCTCTCCCTGGATTGAGACCTGCTGACCTTGCAATGACTTTGTAAGGGCTGGAGCATGGACAGTGGCTAGGACAGGCAGAATGCTGGAACCTGTGCTGGTGTGGAACCAGGTTCTGCAGCTTAGTGGGACTAGAGGCTGGTGGTATGCTCAGCAGTCCAGGATCAGGTCCAAGGCAGCAGGCAGTCCAATATTATACAGATGAGAGAGGGAGCATGGACCAGAAACAGTCCAGTGATCTGATGTCAGGGAAGCAGTCATGTAAGGGTGGTCCAGACAAGAGCAGGCTGGAGCAGGGCAGGAACAACTTGGAGTAGGCAAGAACACACAGGAGCAGGGCAAAGGCAGAACAGGGCACTCAGGATCAAACAGGAGCAAGGCAATGACTAACAGGAGCAAGCAGGAACAGACTGGAGTCAGGCAAGAGTGACTGAAGCAGGACTGGAGCAGGGTCCAAAGCATGGTGATGCAGAGGCCAGAGCACAAGAGAGTCCTGAAGACTACTTGCATTGCTGTGGCAAAGAACAGCAGTGCCAGAAAGCCTTTTATGCTGGTTTTCAGGACCCCCAGCTGCACTGCATAAATGCTCTTCAATTGCTCCCTGCAAGAGCCTACAAGGGTGCTCCTGGTTCTGCAGAAACTTGCAGGGTCACTCAGGCCCTGATCCTGACAGGCTTTCCATTTGGCTAGATAGGATCTGTGGGTGGGGGCCCCGCCTCCACTATGGTAGAGACTGTAGGTGGGACAAGCATGGTGATTCCCCGGCAGTCAGGTTCAGTGTCCTGATGTCTGGGTGCAGGACGCAACCCTGGTCCTGCAAGATCAGGTTGCAATGTTGTGGCAGGAGGAGGAGGTTCCTTCCAGAGAGCTGGAGGATAAGCGGGAGCCACAGTTGCGTCAGCCACTGGGGAGTGATGGGGACACAGTCTGTTCTGTCCCTCCAGATTTTGGAGATCACCTTAGTGCTCAGAGGGAAGGGAGGAGCGTAGAACGGCACCTCTTCCCATTTGAGGAGGAACACATCTCCCATGGAGATAATTCCCAGTCCCACCCTAGAAGGGAAGTCAAGGCACTTGGAGTTCTGAGGAATGGCTAACAGATCTATTGCAGGTATGCCCCACCTGTGGTGGAGATCCCTGAGAACTAGGCTGCCAAGCTCCCATTGGTGTGGTGCCAAGATAGTGTGGCTGAGGGTGTCAGCCAGAGTGTTGGACCATGTGAGTGGCTGTAATGGTGACAACCCAGGTTATGCACCAGTCCCAGAGTTGTGAGGACTGTGTGCAATCTTATTTTTTAGGTAGTACATGATGATGCTATTGTCCATCACTATTTGAACATGGCTGCCTCTGAGGGTGCTCTGGAATGATATCAGAGCCTTGTGTATGGCCAGCATCCCTAGGAGGCTGATATGTAGCCATGCCTTGCAGTGGTCCCACAGGCCCTGTGTGCACATATCACCACTGTGCACACCCTATCTTGTATTTGAGGCATCCATGATGACTTTGACTGTGGGCTTGCGGGGAGTGAAGTGGACCCTGCTGGTGAGGTTGTCCAGTGTGGACCACCAGTGCAGGCAGTGGAGGAGACAGCATACGGGTCTTCTTCTATGGGGAAGGTTTCTACGAACCATAGCTGGAAAGTTTCATGTAGAGGTGAGCAATGAATACAATGGAGACCGTGGAGTCTCTGGATTGTGTGAATTGTGCAGCAGGCTGTCGTTCTGACTGTTGTTCCCAGCACACACAAGGTTTCCACTCTTGGTTATGGGAGGAATGCTTTGGCAGTTGTTGAGTCCAGGCAAATCCCTACAAATAAGACTGGAAGGGGGAGAAAACAGACTTGTCATGGTTGATAAGCAGCCCAAGCTCCTGCAGGAGAGTGCAGGTAGTATGCACTTAGTGCAGGAGGTCAGTCCTCAAGAGAGCTGCCAGGAACCAGTCATCGTAGCATAGGAAGACATGGACACCCTGGAGACATAGATGGCCACAGGCCACTGCCATACACTTAGCAAAGACTCTGAGGATGGTGGAGAGGCCGAATGGGAGGACTGAGAACTGAAAGGTCTTCTTCCTTATTTGGAAGTGAAGGAAGTGCCTATAGGAGATGAAAGAGAGAAGAAAATAGGCATCCTTGAGGTCAATGGAGGTAAACCAGTCCTCTTTTCATAGCAGGGGTAGGATGCTTTGTAGGGAAGTCATCCTGACCTTCCCAGGTGTAACAAACCTGTTGACACTTCTGAGGTCGAAGATCAGTCTGAGGCCTCTGTTGTACTTCAGCACAGTGAAGTAGCAGGAGTAGAACCCTCTGGGGTGGTTCTGGGGAACCTTTTCTACAGCCCCCTTGGATAGCAGAGCCTCCACTTCTGCCAGTAGAGCCTGGGAGAGCACAGTGGTCTTGATTTGGTTAAAGGGTGAGAGGTTATCAAACTCAATCCTGTGGCCCTGCTCCACTATAGACAGGACCCAAATGTCTGACAGTATCATTTCCCATGTAGGGAGGAATCAGGATAGTGGCCATCACAGTTGGTGGTAGGGGTGAATGGAGCAGGTAGGGAGGGGGTTGGGCTGCCTGGAGGAAACCATCAGCATCTGTATCCAGGCTCCAGGCACTTAGGCAGGAACCTTTGGTAGAGTTGTGTGTTGCATGGGAACCTTTGGCACAGTTGTGTGTTCCATTTCCTTAATGGGGGAGCTGACTGTGCTCTGAATGGGTGCTCCAAGAAGGGGCATTGATAGAAGGAGGATGGGGACCCTGTCCACTTACATTGCCTTGTCTGGTGACCAAAACCGATTCTTCTGGCATTAACTCAGAATTGTGGAGGGAATCCATGCTCTCATTCATGCACACATCAAAGAGACCCTTGCCATCAAAGGGCATGTCTCTATGCACGCCCACATTTCCTGGGGAAGACCTGCTGAGTGCAGCCAGACGGTGGTACATAGTGCATGGCTGCCTCTATCTGGTTCCTGGCCAGCTTCGCCACTGCCATGCAGCCTCTCAGAAGTCCTCTGGGAGATATTTTGCCATGGCCCCCATCCTGTCCCAAAGGAAGAGCTGGTATCAGGCCATGATTGCCGTGTATTTCGAGACCACAAGACCCAGCAATGCAGTGATAGAGGCTTGTCTAGCAAGGCCATCAAGGCACCATCCTTTCCTGTCAACTGGCACAGCATGATCTTGCCGGGAGGCCCCTTGTGCTGATTCTGCTATCATGGAGTTTGGTTGGGAGTACTGGTGGAAGAACGGCACATCTTTGTCCATCACCCTATAGATGGATTCAATTTTCCATGATATGGACAGGGATGCAGCAGGGGACTTCCAGGATTGCTGTGCCATCTGCAGCAAAGTGGGCAGGAAAGGCATAGCTATTGGGGTGGACACCTCAGAGCCCACAGCATCAAAGACAGACTCTGGTTCTACTGACTGAGTCATCTTGAGCCCCAGGTGGCCTGCCATGAGCAACACCATGTTGATGAATCTGCCCCTCTCCTCAGATAGCAACACCAGTTCCTGTTTGTAGACCAAAGCGCTGGGATATAGCTCTGGGAGGTGGGGGGCTGAAGAGAGGGGGAAGTTAAAGTTGAACATATAGTCATGGTCCAATGAAATAGAGGGTGACTGGTGGCTGACAAGCGGCAAGATGTCCACAGGCAAGGGCTTCATAAGCAGCTACAAGCAGTGTTGGGGTCACAACACTGAGGGCTATGGAGTCAGTGGTTGGTGTCAACATTGGGCTGGCACTGGTGGCAGGTAGTGGCAGCATGGCCACAATGGTACTTGGGGGTGTCGCCATCACTGTCAGAGTTGGTGTTGACACTGAGTCTGCATTAGTCAGCAGCAGTGGTTTGACACTG
>JAIXND010000774.1:2549485-2561895 GCA_023646645.1 Varanus salvator macromaculatus | reverse complement strand
TTCATTGACTATGCTAAAGCCTTTGATTGTGTGGATCACAACAAATTGTGGCATGTTCTTAAAGAGATGGGAGTACCAGACCATCTTATTTGTCTCTTGAGAAACCTATATGCAAGTCAAGAAGCAACAGTGAGAACTAGACACGGAACCACTGATTGGTTCAAAATTGAGGAAGGAGTTCGGCAAGGCTGTATACTGTCACCCTGCCTATTTAACTTATATGCAGAGCACATCATGAGAAAGGCAGGGCTAGATGAATCACCAGTTGGAATCAAGATTGCTGGGAGAAATATCAACAACCTCAGATATGCAGATGATACCACTCTCATGGCAGAAAGTGAAGAGGAACTGAAGAGCCTCTTGATGCGGGTGAAGTAGGAGAGCGCAAAAGTTGGCTTGAAACTCAACATTAAGAAAACTAAGATTATGGCATCCGGTCCTCTCTCTTCCTGGCAAATAGATGGGGAAGAAATGGAGTTAGTGACAGATTTTATTTTCCTGGGCTCCAAGATCACCACAGACGGGGACTGCAGCCAAGAAATTAAAAGACGCTTGCTCCTGGGGAGGAAAGCTATGGCAAACCTAGACAGCATACAAAAAAGCACAGACATCACCCTGCCAACAAAAGTGCGTACAGTCAAGGCGATGGTTTTCCCAGTTGCAATGTATGGCTGTGAAAGCTGGACAATACGGAAGGCCGAGCGCAAAAGGATTGAGGCCTTTGAGTTGTGGTGCTGGAGAAGACTCCTGCGAGTCCCTTGGACCGCAAGGCGATCAAACCGGTCAGTCCTAGAGATCAACCCTGACTGCTCTTTAGAAGGCCAGATAGTGAAGATGAAACTCAAATACTTTGGCCACCTAATGAGAAGGAAGGACTCCCTGGAGAAGAGTCTAATGCTGGGAACAATAGATGGCAAAAGAAGAAGGGGACGGCAGAGGATGAGGTGGCTGAATGGAGTCACTGAGGTGGTTGGTGTGAGCTTGAGTGGACTCCGGGGGATGGTGGAGGACAGGAGGGCCTGGAGGAATGTTGTCCATGGGGTTGCGATGGGTCGGACACGACTTCGCGACTAACAACAACAACAACAACCCCTGTTGACTTGGTTCAATCAGGAGAGGGAGGGTGCTTAGGAACAATAGTGTCTATCAACCAGGGCATTGTCATGTTCTGAAGATCAGTCAGGGCATTGACAGTATTACCCTTTCAATCTCAATAAAGGAAGTGTATCCCGACTGATTCTGTTGGATCTCTCTTAGTGGCTTTTAATAACATCAACCATTAGCCTGTTTTATGGTGGCTCTGATCTTTCTTGGAGGGTTTTTTTTCAGAAGGTGGTACTGAGAGATTCCTGTTAGACACTGCAGCTGCTGGCCTCTGGTGTTCCTCATACTTCCATTTTGTTCCCAATTTCTTTAATATGTACATACATTATACATAAACAGGTGGGAAAGGTTGTCTGAAGTTTTGGTCATTACCAATATGCTGGTGACACACAAAGGAACTTGTTCTAGTTCTAAATTGGTGTCTGGTGTGGATAATGAACAGGATAAGGACAAAGCAATTGAAGAAAAACAAGACAGCACTGTCAGTGGAAAGGCAGATCAAGAAATAAGGATTCAACCTGTGCTAGATGAATTACATTTTGTCTGAAGAATCAAGATCGCAGTTTAGATTTTCATGAACTCTGTGTCTTGAACTGGATACACAATATGAATTTTCCCATTCTTACCAACCAGGTCTCTCTGAGACATAGCAGGTTGGCATTTTCATCTAGAAACAAGTTGTAGATTAGCAACAATATCCTGTAACTGAATTGGCATAATAAAGCAGAATCTTTAGGAAGGAAAATTCACTGTCCCATGTCTTCATTAGCTAGATTGAAACCTGAAAAGATGGAAGGATAGCCAGTGTCCTGCCCTCCTTTCCATGATAAAACTAGGTTGAAATTGCCACCTTACTGAAATAGCTGCTCTTAACCCCTTCCCATTTTCCTATTCTCCAAGACACAGCTCAAATGACCCACTAAAGTAGTAACAGAAAAACTTCCTCAGAATCAAAATAAATATGAACGAAGACATAGTGCTTTCTAAAACAGGGATTCATTCTGCAAGCTATGAGGCGAGTTCTCTCTTTTGGATTCACAATGTAATCCTATGCAGATTTCTTGGAAATGATAATCTGTAGCCTATATTGTAATGTTCCGTAACAGCATTCCACAAAAATAAAATTAGGAGACAGTACAATTCAATTCATAGTGATATCTGAACACCATTTGCTGGATCTGAAGTAGATTGCATGCCTAAAAAACCTCAATCAACCACTTTTAATTAATTTGACACTTCTCTTTAAAGAAGCATTTTATTTATCAAGAGAAAGAATTGCACTAATCATGGGTGCAGGGGTAGGCAATCTAGCATTCATCAGGCACTTTGGACTAACATTCCCATATTCCCAGAGCATTGGGCATGAAGGGTAAGGCACACTGATGATGTTACCTACCCCAAGCCTAAGCAGTGAGCCACAGGAAGGAGGGGAGGTTCTACTGCTCAGCAACACTCACTAAAGTAGTACACTGTTGCTCTAAAGAAGCAATACAGGAACATTCCCCTGTGCTGTCCCAACATGCAAACACATCCACCCTTCTCTCACTGCACATGTCCATGCTCCTCTCATGTGCAGGACTCACACATACTGGTGGGGCTACTCTGCTGCACACAGAAGGCATCAGCATGGGCATCCATGCTAGGGACTGAGATACCATGTCTTGCTGGGAAGACTTTCCCACTGAAGCCCATGCAGGTATCTCCCTGTCAAAGTGTTCCAGCTGGCCACAAGGAATATGTTTGTCCTGCAGCTGTCAGGGACAAGATCAGAACAGACAGGAGGACACCGCAGTAGAGATGGGCTTTTGGGGGGCAATTATTCCAATGATAATACCTGCACAGAGCCCACATACTCTTCAGTTATTTATTAGGTATATCCTGCCCTGTTCTTTTTAAAAGAACTTAAAGTGGCTTACATCAGTCTCCTCCTCCTGCACTAAATCTTATCCCCAGAACAACAAGCCTGTGAGGTGGGTTGGCCTAAGAATCTGTGACTGACCCAAAGTCATTCCATAGCTAAGCAGGGGCTTGAACCCAGATCAGCTGAGTCCCAGACCTGTGTTCTAACCACTACACTATACTGGCTCTCAATGTGTAAACCAGTCTTCCATGAGGAGACTGCTGGCTCCCAGAGTAGGAAAAGAACATAACCTTTTTAAAGCACCACTCCAGGAAATGGCAGCAAGCAGATAGGAGTGCCAAACACAGCTGTCTCCATGGTTGCTGCTGCTGGAGGCAAAATGATGCCCAGCTGCCAGCAAGATCCCATTGCCAGAACTGGGCATCAGAAAACTGCATGCTGGCAAGACAGAAAGGGAGCATGAAAAATCTAGAGTGCTGCTGCTCGCAACTCAGTAGTTATCCAGCAGAGTTGGCGAGTGACAAGCATGAACAGAAGCATCAGCTGCTCTTGCTGCAGAGCCCTGCTCTGTGGTTTCTGGGATCAGACTGCAAAACAAGCAAAGGTAAAGCATGGAAACCTTAGAGCAAACTGTTCTGCTTCCACATGGTCCCATGGAGACCAAATGTTCTATGTTTCACCATGGTGGCTGGGTTCAGACATAATGACAAGCCATGCCCCTGAGGTTTCCACTGTTGCTTGTCATTATGTGTGAACCTGCCAGAAAAATCACATACTTGGGGGGCGGAGCCAGCTCAGAATGGATTCCGGATGCTAAAATCTGCACTCCTCCTGAACATTGACAAAACTTGATTAAAATATACTCAAATTAAGATAAAGAAACACTGGATAAATGCATAAAATGTAAGTGAATTCCTTTGCTTATCTCCTGGGAAGTTTTGAAACACAGACGAGGACTAAGAGTTATTTTTGTGATTTGAAACTGCTGGGTCTAGCCTAGAGTAAACTGTATTTTGACCATCTATGGATTGAGAAACAGCGTTTATGTTATAAATACTCCAGCCACTTAGTAAAATAAGCTTAAAAACAGCTAGGGAAGAGGAGATAAAGAGAAGGTTACTTTCTTGAAGGATTTTTTTTTTTTTAATAAGAACTGACTCTTCTCTCCTCCCCTCACCCCCTAGGGCAGCTGGAAGGCTGAGAGAGTGCCGATACTGAAAACAGTTGAACAGAGCTATAAGAAATTCAGATTAAAGCTAATTAACATACCAGGACTAACTTTTCCGCTGAGTTGTTTCTATTATAAGAAAATTATGAGTGATAAAAAAAGCAAAAAAACCTAACAAATAAGCAAGTACGATAGACAAAACAAACTATGTAATGGAATTGCATCTGAATCTGAACTGCATCTGAATTTGAGCTCCCTCTGCTGGCTAATTGTTAAATTGCAGCTGCTAATTCATTTATTGATTGAAAGTGTAATTCAACGGTGGATTGCAAATTAGATCATTAAATCCAAGAGCTCTCTCTCCACTTAGTTGGAAGTAATAGTTGTAGACTGTATGTCCAAGCGCAGTAAAAGTGCAGAAAACGTGAGATCTTGATCTTGAGAACCAAAGACTGCTTGTCAAAGATCCAGGCAAAGCAAGATTCTTCTCACAAACCTCATCCATCAGATTTGCAATTAAAAAGAGTAGAGATGAGTGGAAAAAAGAAAACATCACCGGAAAAAGCAATGACTTCATCAATACAATTGGATAATTCTGTTATACTTCTACAAAGAAATAAGAGAAATAAAGACAAAAGTGGATGCAGGATTTGATGGTGTGAAAGAAGAGATGACGAAACTGGATAATAAAATAGATAATATGGATGGAAGAATAAAAGAATTAGCAAAAAAAAAAAAAATCAAGAGAATCTCCAAATAACTACAGAAGTGAAAGCTCAGGTGAGAGAACAGGATAAAGAGTTAAAAAAAACAGATGACTATGAAAGACCAGGTCTCTAAAAGTGTGATTGAGATCTGAGATAGACAACGAAGATCGAATATATGCTTTAAAGGATATCAAGAGGATGCGAAAGAGAATGAAGATAAATTGATCCAATCAATATTGGATTGCGCTAAAACTATTCTTCCAGATGTTTTCTTTATAAGATATGATATCAATGTAATACATAGAGTTGGCCCAAGAAGAGCAGGAAGAAAAATACCAAGAGACATTGTAGTTAGATTTTGGTCATATGCAAAAAAAGAACTGATGCGGAAATTACAGAATATGACATCAATTATGCTGGAAGATCATCAGATTCAAGTCTTTCCTGATCTATGTAATGAGACTTTGCAAAGGAGAAGAGATATGTCTCAAGTCTGTCAAATACGTCAAAAGAATTCCATTAAAATATAGTTGGGGGTTCCCAATTTTTATGAGGTTCACATATAATGGAAAATATTATAGAGTGAATACAAAGGAAGAAGCACTGGAATTACTGAAGATGCTCGGAATTATCCTGGATGAAGAACACGTAGCACAAATGCAAAAGTTAAAGGACATAACTACATTTTCAAGAAGGAAGATAGAGAAGGAGAGAAGAGATGGTGAGAAGGAGAAGTTGAGCATAGCAGCAGGAGGCTCATCCTCTCCACAGAGGCAGGAAGAAGAGGAGATTTAGAAGAAGGATGAAAAGATAAGAAGATTTACATATAATAGATATAGAATATATTGTATGAGTGTTAAAATTATTACCGAAATATAAGAGAATTTTGAGTATAAAATAAATGGGTATAGATGATTGGGGAGGGTGGAATGGGTGTCTGGGGTCTACAAAGGGAAGGCTCCTCTTCCCCCCTCCCTTGGAAGCCCAAAGCAGAGGGGAGAAGAGACTCTCCTGAAGATGGGCAAGGGGGCCTCCATATATAGTTGTGGTGAGGAATGGGGTGGGGGTGGGGTTAAATTGATTTGGGTGATTATTGTCTTATTGGAGTGTTTATTTTATCACATTTGGACACCAAATAGAACATGTATTTATTTATTTAAGATATTTGTATGCTGTCCTTTGAGAGAGCATCAGGACGGCTTACACAAATAAAATTCAATACATAACAGTATTACATAAATAAATTAACAACCCACTCTGGCTGCAATTAAAATATGGTAATAAAATTCAATATTAAACCTTGTTAAAATATTGATTAAATTAAAAGGTCTTAACCTTTAATGTATTGAAAGAATGGGAAAAACACTGAAGATTGTGTCTTGGAATGTAAATGGCTTGGGAGAAAAATATAAACGAGCCAGAACTGAAAAATCTTTATATAAACAAAAAGCAGATATTATATTTTTACAAGAAACGCATCAAAAGAAAGATGGGGTAAATGAACTAAAATTATACTGGGCAGATGTGTACGAAAAATCATATGGTAGTTCAGAAGTTAGAGGGGTTGCAATTATTCTTGCCAAAAGATGTGAATTTAAAATAAAAGCTGTAAAAAAGGATCATCTGGGGAGATTTCTAATAATACAAGGTCTAATGTATGGAGAAGAGGTGACGTTAGTTAATATACATGCACCTAATATAAATCAAAGGGAGTTCAATGACAAGGTATATAAAGAAATAGAAGAATTTAAAAAAGGATATGTGATAATGGCAGGTGATTATAATATGGTTATGGATAAAGTAAAATATAAATCTAACCCATCAGATATACAATATAAGAATACAGATTTAAGTAGATTTATTAAGGAAAACAAATTTAAATATGTTTCGAGAGAATTAAATGGGGACCAGAAAAGTTATACATTTTATTCAAATAGACATAAAAATTTCACAAGATTAGACTATATATTTTAACATCACAAATATTGTCCAAGATAGTTAAGGCGGATATAAAAGTAATTAAAATATCAGACCATGCAATGACAACAATGGAAATAAAATGTGATTATAGTCAGGCAAATAGATGGAGGATAGATTTAAGGATTTTTAAAAATGAAAAGATTTTAGAAAAAATGGAAAAAGAATTAAAAGAACTATGGGAAATAAATGAAATAAATGGAGTACGACAGAAAATTAAAATTAATCTGTTCGCAGATGATACATTGCTAACATTTCAAGACCCAATAAATACTATAGAGAGAATATATTTACATTTAAAGAATTTGGGAAATATAGTGGATTGCAAGTTAATTGGGAAAAATCTGAAATTATGTTATATAATCATAATAATGTGAAGAAATGGATATATTAAAAGAAAAATATAAATTAAAAATAGTAGAAAATATTAGAAAATATTAGACATTTAGGAATTGATATTCCAAAAGATAGTCAAGAATTAAAGAAGAAAAATTATGAAAAGTTAAAGAAGGATATAAAAGATAAAATAGGAAAATATGAAAAGGTAAAATTATCATGGTTTGGAAGAATAGCAGTAACAAAAATGAAAATTCTGCCAAAGATTAATGTTTTGTTTTGGATGATCCTAATCAGGTTTTATGATCATGATTTAAAGGAAATGCAGAAATTATTGGAGGTTTATTGTAATGGAGGGAAGAGAGCAAGACTAAGTAAAGTACTATGGTATGAATCACAAAAAAAGGAAGGCTGAGCATTCCAGATGTTAAAAAGTATTGGGTTGCAAACCAATTAAAGATAGTTCCAGATATTATAGCCCAAAATAAAGAATTAATATGGAGTTATATCGAATTAAAAGAATTAAATAGGTGATCATTTAGAGACATATTGGTTTAAAAAGGATATTAAAAACATTATTAAGAGAATTCAAAATCCCTTTTTTAAAAATACGATGGAAGTATGGGAAAAATGGAGGCAGCAATTAATCCCAGGAACTTCTCCATTAACACCAGTGGTTGAAATGGAGAAATTCCCAAAAATAGAATTAAAGGATTGGAAAACTAAATTAAAAAATAACCATATATATAGATGGGAAGACTGGAAAAATAAGATAAAAAATATATTACAATTAAGGAGTATATTGCCAGAGGTTAAATTAAATTGGTTAAATCTAATTCAATTAGAAAAATGGATAAAGATGGAGGTTAAATTTAAAGCGGAAGAAAGGTAATTAAAATTTGAAATGATCATAAAAGAATGTGAGACTGAGGAAGTATGTACAAGTTAAGGAAGACTTGTTAAAATCTATAGGATATTAATGGAGTTAGGGAATCAGACAAAAAGTTTAAAATCAATTTGGGAAACGGATGTAGGTGAAATACAAGACAAGGACTGGAAGAATATTTGGAATAGAAGAGTATATAAGAGTATATAAGAATATGTCAGTTAGAATTAAAGAGCATGGATACAAGGTGATATGGAGATGGTATTTAACACCAGTTGAGCTAAATCAAATTGATGACAAATATTCTAATATATGTTGGAGATGTGGTAAAGAGATCGGAACTTATAAACATATGTGGTGGGATTGTGAAAATATACAAAAGATTTGGATTATGGTAATTAAGGAAATTGGAGAAATTTTAAGTATAGACTTAGAAATGTCACCAAGAATGGTGTTATTACTGTTGATAGAAAAACAAGATATAAATGAAGCTAAGAAAGAATTGATTGTAAGTATGATAATGGCAGTTAAGCTAGTGATAGTTAAATACTGGAAACAAAATTGGGTTTTGCAAAGGCATGAATGGTATAATGAAATATGGAATATGGTAGTTAATGATAAACTGACGACAGAAATAAAAATTAAAAGAGGGTTAATGAAAGCAAATAAATATAATGAAATTTGGGAAGATTTTGTAAAAGCAGTACTGATAGAAGGTAAAGGCTGTAAACCCAGTCAAGATTATATGAACTTCTGGAGGGGATATGGGAAAAATTGAAGAATATTATATATTATTAATTGTTATGGTATGTGAATGGTGATAGCATTGGTCTCCAGGGTGGTGGAGACACTTTATTATTTACTTTTTTTGTTTTGTTTTGTTATATTATTGTTACGCCAGCAAATTTGGAAAACTCAATAGTGGCCACAGGATTGGAAAAGGTCAATTTACATTCCAATCCCAAAGAAGGGCAATGCCAAGGAATGCTCAAAGTACTGCACCATTGCACTCATTTCCCACGCTAGCAAAGTTATGCTCAAAATCCTACAAGCTAGGCTTCAGCAGTATATGGACCGAGAAATACCAGAAGTACAGGCAGGATTTCGAAGAGGCAGAAGAACTAGAGATCAAATTGCCAACATACGCTGGATCATGGAGAAAGCTAGGGAGTTCCAGAAAAACATCTACTTCTGCTTCATTGACTATGCTAAAGCCTTCACAACAAATTGTGGATCACAACAAATTGTGGCAAGTTCTTAAAGAGATGGGAGTACCAGACCATCTTATTTGTCTCTTGAAAAACCTATATGCAGGTCAAGAAACAACAGTGAGAACTGGATACGGAACCACTGATTGGTTCAAAATTGAGAAAGGAGTTTGGCAAGGCTGTATACTATCGCCCTGCCTATTTAACTTATATGCAGAGCACATCATGAGAAAAGCGAGGCTGGATGAATCACCAGTTGGAATTAAGATTGCTGGGAGAAATATCAACAACTTCAGATATGCAGATGATACCACTCTAATGACAGAAAGTGAAGTGGAACTAAAGAGCCTCTTGATGCGGGTGAAGGAGGAGAGTGCAAAAGTTGGCTTGAAACTCAACATTAAGAAAACTAAGATCATGGCATCCGGTCCTCTCTCTTCCTGGCAAATAGATGGGGAAGAGATGGAGGTAGTGACAGATTTTATTTTCCTGGGCTCCAAGATCACCGCAGACGGGGACTGCAGTCAAGAAATTAAAAGATGCTTGCTCCTGGGGAGGAGAGCTATGGCAAACCTAGACAGCATACAAAAAAGCAGAGACATCACCCTGCCAACAATAGTGCGTATAGTCAAGGCTATGGTTTTCCCAGTTGCAATGTATGGCTGTGAAAGTTGGACAATAAGGAAGGCTGAGCACCAAAGGATTGAGGCCTTTGAATTGTGGTGCTGGAGGAGACTCCTGCGAGTCCCTTGGACAGCAAGGAGATCAAACCAATCAGTCCTAGAGGAGATCAACCCTGACTGTTCTTTAGAAGGCCAGATACTGAAGATGAAACTCAAATACTTTGGCCACCTAATGAGAAGGAAGGATTCCCTGGAGAAGAGTCTAATGCTGGGAACAATAGATGGCAAAAGAAGAAGGGGATGGCAGAGGATGAGGTGGCTGGATGGAGTCACTGAGGTGGTTGGTGTGAGCTTAAGTGGACTCCGGGGGATGATGGAGGACAGGAAGGCCTGGAGGAGTGTTATCCATGGGGTCGCAATGGGTCGGACATGACTTTGCGACGAACAACTACAATTATTATTGTTGTGAAAAAATAATTAAAAAATAATTAAAACAAAAGAAATATCACATACTTAGTAATTCACATAAATGTTATATGAAGTATAAATAAATCAAAAGTTTTCCCAGTAGCAACAAAATATTTCGGCTGAAATATTTGCTTAGGGGGTGATTAAATTAACCATACAATATAGTTTAAATTGTATATTCCAACACATTCAAAATGTGAAAATTCTGTAAAGACAACAGTATAAACTTCCATATGTTTGTATTTAACAATTACTTCACTGCAGGCTTCAAAGAACAAAGTTTTGATGATCTTATTATTAAATTTATACCTCACTTTTCCTCCTTTTGCAAGGAGCCCAAGGCATTTTATATGGTTGTGGCAGCTTAGGGTGAGAGTCCATGACTGCTCCAAAGTCACCCAGTGAGCTTCATGATTGAATGAGGACTAGAATCCACATCTAATTTCCAGACAAATGCTCTAACCACGATGCCACACTGGCTCTTATATAACATCCAAACCTTATATAAATTAAACAGCTTTTTTTTTTTTTGAAGCAACTGTAGCAACTTTGTCTTCACTCACTCTCTGTACTATTTAGCAGTTCCATTTCAAGTTAAGCAAAAGTATTAATTAGAACAATTAGTTGAATGTTCTGTTGAAGAATGGTGTGGCTTGTGAGCAAAGGCCAGAGACACTTGATCCCATTCAGCATAGCTCTAATCTTCTTAAGTGAAACAAACAATAATCACAGTTTTAGTTTCAGTTTTCCTTCAGTATCTTACTGAAGAACGTTATCAAAAAAGTCTAGTCCAGAGCTAGCCAGGAACCAACTGCATCATGCAAAGGAAAGAGTTGCCATACTTTATTTTTCAGTTCCCCCACGAGCAACTGAGCTCATGGCACTCATAGGGTTTGCCAATGCTTATCATAGAAAAATAATTTATGTAAGTTCATATCCCATATTTAGCCCATCTAACATGACCACAATACTCCCAGACAAGCATAAATAGATATACATGTGATAGAAATGTTTCCATGGGAAAACATTGCATTGGCAAATTTACCACTTCACATCACTGACTGGCTCCTGAATTTGGCTCTGTTTAAGCAAGTTTTCACCTCCCTGGGTAAAACTTAAACCCTTGTCCAAGGAGAGGCATGTACGCTCAGCAAGTCCTGCAAAGGGAGCTATGTGGGTGCTGCACTGCATGGGCTCTTTCTACCACAAATTGTGTTTGCTGATCACAAAAGGATTCAGACTCCTGTCTATAAAGCTAGACATAATCAATAACAGTGTTGTTGCTGATTGTGGCTTTGGCAATGACTGCACAGTATGTGTATGAGGAGGTATGCAAGTGTATGTACATGATACAGAAGAGTATGCAAGGTATAGCCCTTTTAATTTTATTTATTTAGGATTTGTCCTATAGCCAAAGTTCTCAGGGCAGCATACATAAGAACAAATACAACAAAACATATTTAGGGCACTAGACACTTTCCAGAAAAGAAAATTTAAAGCTGCTTATATCATGATGTCCAAGCACTTACTGAGAGTTCAGCTTGGGTTACAAACTCATTGCAAATCAACTAAATAAGAATAAATGAACTGAAGTTTAATGCAGACAAAACAGAAGATCAGCAGAATGGAAGCCGGGGGAATAGAACTGTACAACTGCATTAAAACTGTACTAGGTCTTTTGCTAGCACTACCCTTGCAAACTCAGATTTGCAGTTTGAGTGTTTTCTTGGATCCAGTGCTAAGCCTTCAATGCCCAGTTGTCAGTAGTAGGCAGGAGTATATTTTTACCAAATAGGATGATGTGTCAAATGCATCAATTCTTAAGATTTCAGATCTGGCTATGTTTTCAGGAGTCTTAGTTATACCTCAGCTGGATTGTTATAATGCATTCTATGGGGTTGCCTCTGAAAAGTTCCTGGAAACATCATATGCTCTGGAAAACTGAAACCAAACTGTAAACTAAAAACTACTGAAAACATCCAATTGCCTTGCAACAACTTACCGTATTTTTCGCTCTATAAGACGCACCTGACCATAAGACGCACCTAGTTTTTAGAGGAGGAAAACAAGAA
>JAIXND010000774.1:2380185-2429320 GCA_023646645.1 Varanus salvator macromaculatus | reverse complement strand
CACACAGCCCTTATTCCATCACTGCCAGGTTTTCTCAAGAGTCTGTTGATGGATTTTATCAAAAGGCTTTTGGAAGAAACAATGTCTATTTGACTGCTCAGTCCATGTGTAGTAGTGACACTCTCAAAGAATTCTACTGGATTAGCAAGACAGGCTTACCCCTGCAGAAGCCATGTTGCTTCTTTTAAAGCAGGGCTAGTTCTTCTATATGTTAACTGAATCTATCCTGAATAACACTTTCAACCAATTTACGCAGAACCAACAGAAAGCAAAGCAGCATATAATTTTCCAGATCCCTTTTTAAAAATTGTCCTAGAGTGCTGGTACATGGCTAGAGACAACCAGCCCTCTTTGGAAAAGGAGGGAGACATTTCAGAGTGGTGGGGAGGAGATGGAAGGGGTGTTCTTGGCACCAACAGGATATGACAGGCTAAACAAGTGGACCAATTCAGAAGTGTCCAGCATTCCTGCTGTCTAGCCCTCACGCAGCAGGGGCCACCTTCAGGGCTGAATTCTTTCTGAAAGGAATGGAAGCAGGGGAAGCTTAAGTTTGGATCCAGCTCTTTACATTGTCAATTGCTTCTCTCACATCTCAAAGAGAACGCTGCTTCAATGTATACTGTTTCTTAACCTGTTAAACTTTAATAAAAGGATTGTGCTACTAAAGCATCATCTGTGTCTGCTGCGGCAGTGGCGTGGGGGGGGTGGCAGATCGGCGCGGAATGGCAGTGAGGGATGACAGTGTGGGCAGCGGAGGCTTTAGAAGGATTGTGCTTCTAAAGTGTCATCTGTGCCTGCCGCAGCAGTGGCGTGGGGGGGGTGGCGGATCGGCGTGGGATGGCAGTGCTCGAGCAGCGGTGCGCGGCGGCGGCGGGGGGGCGGATCGGTGCGGGATGACAGTGCGGGATGACAGTGCGGGCAGCACAGGCTTTAGAAGGATTGTGCTTCTAAAGCGTCATCTGTGCCTGCTGCGGCAGTGGCGTGGGGGGGAGGTGGCGGATCGGCGCAGGATTGCAGTGCGGGATGGCAGTGCTCGAGCGGCGGCGGCGCAGAGCGACGGTGCACGGCAGCAGCGGCGTGGGGGGGCGGATCGGCGCGGGATGGCAGTGCTCGAGCGGCGGTGGCGCAGAGCGACGGTGAGCGGTGGCAGCGTGGGGCGGCCACACGCGGCGGTGGTGGCACAGGACGGCGCGGTGCGTGGCGGTGCAAAGCAATGGCGCGGGGCAGTGGGGCGACGGCAGCACGGAGCTTCCCGGTGGGGGTGATCAGTTCCCGGAGTGCGAGGTAGAGCAGGGCACGCCGAGCACATGCCGGCCTGGTGGTGCCCGCGGGCGGGCAGGCAGCGTCCCGGGTGTCAGGCACATTCGCTCTATAAGACGCACAGACATTTCCCCTTAGTTTTGAGGGGGGGAAAAGTGCGTCTTATAGAGCGAAA
Organism: Varanus salvator macromaculatus; assembly: GCA_023646645.1. NCBI lineage: Eukaryota > Metazoa > Chordata > Lepidosauria > Squamata > Varanidae > Varanus > Varanus salvator. The sequence goes on along the minus strand of JAIXND010000774.1, from coordinate 2,427,885 downwards.
AATACGGTAACTGCCTCCCAGTCCATTTCCAGTCATATTTGAAAGTGTTGATCATCACATACAGGACCCTTGCCCAAGAGGGCTTTCTATCTTCAACTGTCCAATGAGAAAGGGAGGGGGGGGGGTGTGCGCGCGAGAGAGAGAGAGAGAGAGAGAGATTATACTGATTTTATTAGCATAACTGTTTAAGGAATTCTATTCCAAAAGCAAGATAAAAATAATACACAAAATAAAAACAGCTTTCTTAATACACTCACCAAGGCCTTCAAATTCTCTTCTTAGGCAAACTGTCCAAATTCCACCAGCATTGGAGACAAACTTGAGGCCTACTAGGTTAACATATTTTCTGCAGCTGCTTATTGTATCTTTATGATGATTTAGCTACTCTTATTTCTTCTGCTGCCTTTTTTTCTTGGATAATATTTGAAGTGGGAGTTGGATGTTGCTGAAAGCCAGTTTGGACAGCATGTATTTAAATAACAGATAATTAATTAATGCCATGACAATAGGCTAAATATAGCTTGAATCACTTGGGGGATTTTTTTTTTTGCAAATGTATTTTGCACTATCTATAAGGTATCAGCCAAGTAAGATTGATGCCAGCAAATCTCAAAGGAAGTAGTGCTTGAACCAAATAAGCAACACTCTAAAAGAACTGAATCATAAAAATAAATAGATCTATACCAATCAACTCCACCTAGATTCCAAGCTTTCTCACTGACTCAGCAATTTCATTTGCCACTTAGTAGGAAAGTCATATGATTTCATGGAGCACAAGGCTTCACGTTATGAAGAGGCATCCTTGCAACCACCAGAGCTGTGTTTTGTATTTGTACTCCCACTCCCTTAGAAATTAAAGCAAGCCACGAACAGACAGTAATTCTTCAGGAAACAGTAAGAGATATAGTGGTCCTGCAACAGGGAAAGACTAGTTTCCTGCCCACTATTTCTGCACTCAAATTTGCTATACAAACCTCCCTGCATGACCTTGAACTATTCCTGAAAACACAACTTTAGGTGACAACACTGTACTAACAATGCAGGTATATTGCAAACAATGTTCTCTAAGTCCTCAATGTGCAATAAGGGAATAATGGATATGGCCTGTGTTTGCATTTTTACCAGAACAACAGTTTTTAAAATGCTTTAAAAAGCCACACAAGAGTAAAAAAATAACGAATTACTATGCTTGATGCCACCAGTTTTTGTTTTAGGAAGTGGGGGCCAGGACATTCTGCTACCTCATTATAATTACATGGAAAGCCTGAATTATCCCAGTTTCTTTTGAGTAGTTGTTACTTCAGCCCAAGGTAGATCTCAATCCACCCCCTGTCCATCAGGAAAGAAAAGAAATCAGGAGGTCTAATCTCCACACCATGGAACTGTATAGATTTATGCCAATCTACAGAACAAATATTGTGAAAGAGAATGTTAGCTTTAGGTTTCTGTTATATGAAAGAAGGAGGCTGGGTGGAAGGAGAAGGCATAAAAATGTGCCACTTTATGCAACATGCTGTCTCAAAAACTACAAGTCCCAGAGACCCTTCATTCTTGTTGGTATTTCCTATGAACAAGCAGGACCCAAAAGAATGTGGTAGCCAACTGACAGGACAAGGGAGACAGAGGCACTGGTAATAATCACAAATAGAGATCCCATGGTCAGTGAGAATTAGGGCTGCTGATTCAGCCTTTAATGAACTTACTCACCAACAGGGCCAGAGTCAAGAAGCCTTTAATCCTGGGGAGCTCAGGGAAAGAGGGTACACTACAGCAACAAAATTTGGCTGCAAGAAAAACCTGGAATACATTTTTTGGGAGACAGTCTATTCTCTATTTCCAACTAACGTTGCCAATGTTTTCTTCCCTTTCTGGGTACACTGCAGAAATTATTAGTAGACTAGGGGAGTCTGCTGTACCATTTTGAGTCCCTCAGCTGCTAAAAGATTATTCTCTTTTCATTCCTTCTCTATATGCTGTTCTCAGCCTCTTTCTTCCATCCCCAAGCACTATTTTTCTCCTAAAACTCAGCTGCAGCTGTGAAAAACCTTTGCAACCCCAGCCTGTACCTTCACCATGAGAATATAGCCATTTCAAATATTGCCCAAGCAACAGGCTTCTGCCACTTGCCCATTCCAAGAACATATGTATTTGTAAGAATAGGATGGCTAGATTAATAAGTTTATAAACTGGGCAGGAGAAGCAAAAGAATTTCAAATCTTTTACTTCTCTCAGTGCCTCTACCTTAAGCAATCAGCCATTGGCCTTTTGAAATTGACTTCTCTCCTCATGAATCTCTCTCTGTTTCTCCTTTTTCACACCAGAAAGACTGGCAGATTCCTTTATTTTGTCCTCTGGTATAAGATAACAGGAATAACAGGCAAGTTTGGCCTTGGAGTACAAAATGAAGCAGGGCAAAGGCTGCCAGAATTTTGTCAAGAGAACACACTGGTCATAGCATACACTCTTTTTCAACAACCCCATAGACAACCCTAAACATGGACATCACCAGAAGGTCAGCACAAAAATCAGTTTGACTATGTGCTCTGCAGCCAAAGATGGAGAAGCTCTATCCAGTCAGTAAAAACTAGACCAGGAGCTGACTGTGGCTCAGATCATGAGCTTCTTGTTGCAAAATATAGGCTTAAATTAAAGAAAGGAGGGGAAAGCACTAGGCCACTCAGGTATGACCTAAATCATATCCCTAATGTATATACAGTAGAGGTGACAAATTTATATATATATATATTAAAACATTTATAGGCTGCCCCATCGCAACAAAGCCTCGGGGCGGCTTACAACATAATTTAAAATACAAAAATAATACAAATATTGAAATAATTTAAGGAATTAGATTTAAGGAATTAGATCTGATAGGCAGAGTGCCTGAAGAACTATGGATGGAGGTTTGCAACATTGCACAAACGGTAGCAACTACAACCATCCCAAAGAAAAAGAAATGCAAGAAAGCAAAATGGCTGTCTGAGGAAGCTATACAAATAGCAGAGGAAAGGAGGGAAGTGAAAGGCAAGGGAGAAAGAGAAAGATACACCCAACTGAATGCAGAATTCCAGAGAATAGTGAGAAGAGATAAGAATGCCTTCTTAAATGAACAGTGCAAAGAAATAGAAGAAAATAATAGAACAGGAAAGACTAGCAATATCTTCAAGAAAATTGGAGATGTGAAGAGAATGTTTCATGCAAAGATGGGCATGATAAAGGACCACAATGGCAGCAACCTAACAGAGGCAGAAGAGATTAAGATGAGGTAGCAAGTTTACACAGAGGAATTATACAAGATCTTAACGTTCCTGGTAACCACGATGGGGTGGTCACTGACCTCAAACCTGGCATCCTGGAATGTAAAGTCAAGAGGGCCTTAGGAAGTCTTAGCAACAACAAAGCTAGTGGAGGTGACAGTATTCCAGCTATGCTATTCAAAATCCTAAAAGGCAATGCAGTAAAAGTGCTACACTCAATATACCAGCAAATTTGGAAAACTCAACAGTGGCCACAGGATTGGAAAAGGTCAGTTTACATTCCGATCCCCAAGAAGCGCAATGCCAAAGAATGCTCAAACTACCGCACCATTTCACTCATTTCACATGCTAGCAGTGATGCTCAAAATCCTACAAGCTAGGCTCCAGCAGTATGTGGACCAAAAACTACCAGAAGTACAGGCAGGGTTTCGAAGAGGCAGAAGAACTAGCAATCAAATTGCCAACATACGCTGGATCATGGAGAAAGCTAGGGAGTTCCAGAAAAACATCCACTTCTGCTTCATTGATTAAGCTAAAGCCTTTAATTTTGTGGATCACAACAAATGAAAACTGTATGCAGGTCAAGAAGTAACAGTGAGAACTGGGCATGGAACCACTGATTGGTTCAAAATTGAGAAAGGAGTCCAGCAAGGCTGTATACTGTCGCCCTGCCTATTTAACTTATATGCAGAGCACATCATGAGAAAGGCAGGGCCAGATGAACCACCAGTTGGAATTAAGATTGCTGAGAGAAATATCAACAACCTCAGATATGCAGATGATACCACTCTCATGGCAGAAAGTGAAGAGGAACTTGATGCGGGTGAAAGAGGAAACAGCAAAAGTTGGCTTGAAACTCTACATTAAGAAAACTAAGATTGTGACATCTGGTCCTCTCACTTCCTGGCAAATAGATGGGGAAGAAATGGAGGTAGTGACAGTTTTTATTTTCCTGGGCTCCAAGATCACCGCAGACGGGGACTGCAGCCAAGAAATTAAAAGACTCTTGCTCCTGGGGAGGAAAGCTATGGCAAACCTAGACAGCATACAAAAAAGCAGAGACATCACCCTGCCAACAATAGTGCGTATAGTCAAGGCTATAGTTTTCCCAGTTGCAATGTATGGCTGTGAAAGCTGGACCATAAGGAAGGCTGAGCGCCGAAGAATTGAGGCCTTTGAATTGTGGTGCTGGAGGAGACTCCTGCGAGTCGCTTGGATTGCAAAGCGATCAAACCAGTCAGTCCTAGAGGAGATCAACCCTGACTGCTCTTTGGAAGGCCAAAACTGAAGATAAAACTCAAATACTTTGGCCACCTAATGAGAAGGAAGAACTCACTGGAGAAGACCCTAGTGCTGGGAACAATTGATGGCAAAAGAAGGGGACAGCAGAGGATGAGGTGGCTAGATGGAGTCACTGAAGCAGTCAGTGTGATCTTAGGTGGACTCCGGTGGATGGTGGAAGACAGAAGAGCCTGGAGGAATGTTGTCCATGGGGCCGTGATGGGTAGGACAAGACTAACAGAACATAACATAACAAGCTAACCACTATAAAGATAAGGAACTGTGAAAAGAGACAGCTACTAGGAAGGAGGAAAAAAAATGGAATGGATTTTTTGAGACAGGCAAAGACTTTCTCCCAGTATTCTTAATGATGGTTTTGAAAACAGTTGTTTGCTGTATAGTGCTGGGATTTGCCATGGAAATGCAAGCAATGAAATTTTCAAAATGAGATCAGCAGAAGCCCTTGGGTTATAGAGAATAAATGTCATCTCTGCTATTAGCTCTTCTCTTTAATTCTATGGGATAGACAGGCTGCTACTTGTTTGCTCAATGTAAAAGAAAAAGTACTTTGCATGTGCTTGAATAACATTTTCTGCATATTTCTTTGATATTATAAATTATTTCTTGCTACTAAGCCCATACATAGCTTCTAGACCTCTTGTACCAGGCATAAAGAAATGATACTTAACTACTAAGCCCCAAGTTACCATTGTAATACAAATGATAAGCATAGACAGGTACAACTATCACAAGACAGGTCCAGACCTATTCTCCACTTACCCTACAGAATGAGTATTTTAGTGATTCACATGCCATTGCCTGCACATTCAAAAACTACACAAAGTAGTTCTGAATATACTGGTAGGTCTCTGGGTGACTGGCAGTATATCAGCAAGACCACTGACTGTGAAGTGTTTAGCAGCAGCAAGATAGCCCTACATCCTAAATTATACCTTTGGAGTGGAAGAAATAGATTTGACTGTGAAGAGTCTGCGAGATCCATTCAGTTGTTCTACTCAGAACAAATTCCTACACTCAGAATATTTTAATTCTAAGCATAAGGCATTTGTTCTAGCTCCAATCAGTAAAACTTAAGATTGCTTGTAAAAAGCAAAGAAGATTCTAGAAGCCCGAGCTCTGCTCACCCTCATCCGCAACACCAACTTAACAGTAGCCTGGTGACACATTATACATCAACATCAATCAGAGACCACACCATGACGACAGGATTTATATTAGTAGCTGTCAGTGATGCGTTCAAATCCTTTACACCAAGTCTCAAAAGTAAAGACTTGCAACTTGACTCAAGTCCAAGTCAAGTCTCAAGTATTTGAAGAAATTTTCAAGTTAAGTCTCAAGTCTTTCTCGAGTCTCAAGAACCAACTTTAATGGAATAAAGTGGTAGTAGAGTATGGGGGAAGAGTTGTAACCCTCCCTTTTCTCAGTGATGCATTGAAGTCCTTTACTTCTACCATGATTTATTTAAACTAAGCTCTGCTGTTATTTGAATTTATCGAGTTCAATTCAGAAAAATGCCTTTTTTTAAAACATGATTGACCCCCAACCTGGTACTGTTATTCTTCCTGGAAACACACAGGAACAGAACAGAGGCAGCAGACAGGAGAAGTGCTGTTGCACTTGTCAAGGAAAGCAAAGTGCATCAAAAAGATTGCTTAAGGCTTCCCCCTATACAGGTAGCCCCTGCATAATGAACAAGTTGTGTTCCTGAGAATGTCCTTAAGTTGAATTTGTATGTAAGTTGGATCATGTGAATAAGTCAAATGTTTCTCTTAATATGTGCATGTACGAGGTGAGGCACAGAAATAACTAAATCGTACTTTGGGCTTTCCTGGAAAATCATCTGGAGGTCGGCTAGACGTACATCATAGAACTATATCTCCTCCTACACACCCTCTCAAACTGCTGACCAGCTAGGTATATCCCATGAATAGCCCGGTCAGTATTCGAACTACACTCACTACACGTGTTGCCGTAATAATGTTGGGGGGGAAATCAAATCAAGAATCAACATCGTATTCCCCCGCACAATGCTTTTTCCATAAAGCAGTTTTTGAGTGGAAAAAACATTCCTGTCCTCCATCCTCCTCCTTATTTAGCTCCCTGTGATTTTTACTTGTTCCCGAAAATCAAAAGTGACCTGAAGGGAACACGTTTTGCGTCAATGGATGAAATGAAGACAAAAATGGCAAGCCTGTTGAAGAGCCTCACGGAAGAAGACTTCCAGTTTCAATCAATGGAAAATACATACAGAGCAGTGTAGAGATCAGGAGGGGGTGTATATAGAAGGTGACAATATTCAGAATGCTGTAATTCATCGATAAATATTTTTAATACTAATTCAGTTACTTTTGTGTCACACCTCATATTTTACCTTTCTGTAAAATACTTAAGAAACACTTCCATAACATCTTAAACACAATACAGTATTGTAATAATAATAATAATAATAATAATACAGTAATAAAGCAACTACAAGTACTGGGAAGAGAAAGAATGTGTGAGAGTATGAGTGGGTAGGGAGACAATATTTAAAAACCAAAAGAATAGTTAATAAAACAGTTTAGAACATGTTTTCAAATTACTGTCTTATAGAGTTAAGCTCACTATCAGTCTTGCATAGATTATAACAAGATCATGAAGCATTTTGAGCACTTTAAAGTACTATATGTTGTTTTTTGTTTGTTCATTTTCTGTATATTTTCCAGGTTACTCTGCTAATTTATGATAAACTGTTAGAATAATAAAATGTCACAGTTCCAAGCAAAACCAAACCTAAAACAAAACAGATAAAATAATCAAAACTTTCTGTCTGTCTGTCTGTCTGTCTGTCTGTCTGTCTGTCTGTCTTTCTTTCTTTCTTTCTTTCTTTCTTTCTTTCTTTCTTTCACATTGGGTAATATTTGCAGGTCTGTTGGTCACTGTCCTACTCAGACAGGTTCTGGTTCTGGTTCTGGTTCTCTCTCTCTCTCTGCAGTCAATTCAAGGTAATTTCTTCATCTGTAGCACAGGCATGCTAATACTGATTTAGTTCCCCTTCAGCAGTGGCACGAGCAATGCACCAAGAAGACTCCACAATGGCGCCCTGCAACAACTGCAACTGCTGCAGACTAGTGCCCCTATTACACAAAAAAGTGAGAGCACTGGAGCAGCGAGTGTCCACCCTCCGGACAATAAAATACACAATTTCTAGGCAGAGTGGAGGAACTGCAACAGGTAAGTGTAGTCCAGAAGGAAGAAGAGCAACTGCAAGCAGAGGCAGCAGAAGAGAAACCCGAGAGAAGAGAAAATGAGAAAACTCACTGGAACAGGGTGACAGACGCAGAAGAGCTAGAAAACACTCTGCACCCATGGAAGTAGTGGAACTCTCAATCCGCTTCCAGTTGCCTGAGGAAGAGACGTGTCAGAAACTCAGTGTAAAAGAATCACACAACATAACTCTTTTCAGAGACAAAAGGCCAATCAAACAAGGAAAAGGACAGCAAAATTTGCAACAAAAGGAGAAGAGTGCTAGTTGTGGGAGATTCCCTCTTGTGCGGAATGGACAAATATGTATGTTGTGATGACCCAGAGAATTGCCAAGTTTCTTATCTCCCTGGCGCCAAGGTTAAAGATATAACCAGCTAATTCACATAACTCGTACGACCCACTGACAAATACCCCTTCCTTCTCTTCCATGTGAGAACTAATGACGCTACCGTGAGAAGTTTTGCTGAAATAACATCAGACTTCAAAGCTCTAGGAAGGAAAATAAAAAACACTGGGGTCCAGATAATCTTCTTCTCAATCCTACCAGTATATGGAAGAGGAACTGTTAGAGAAAGAAAAACTCTTCAAATTAATGACTGGCTACAATGGTGGTGCCATAAAGAGGAATTTAGATTCTGGAACCACAAGCTAAGTTTCCTGGAAGATGGACTACTGGCAAATGATGGGCTGCTCCTCACAAAGAACGGGAAGCAGGTGTTTGGCCACCACATGAAAAACTTCATCAGAAGAGCTTTAAACTAAAACCTATAGGGTAGGGAGATGTGCAGCATGGTATACCATCTCCTGGCAAAGACTTTTAGATTTCAATAGAGAAAAAACTTCAAGCAGGGTCCAGCACCAGTCTCCCAAAAAATGTAGAAAGAAAACCAGGGCACAGCTAGAATGAACTTCGATGTCTCTATACCAATGCCCAGAGTATGGAAACCAAGCAACACAAACTTGAGCTCATAGCACACGAGGACAATTATGATCTTATAGGAATAATGGAAACTTGGTGGGATGACCCACATGACTGGAACTCTACAACTGATAGATACAGCCTGTTCAAGAAAAATAAAAAGGACAAAAAGGGGGGTGGAGTTGCACTATATGTGAGAGACACATATATCTGTGTAGAAATTAAGAAGAAAAACTTAGTAGTCCTATTGAAAGCATCTGGCTAAACTTAAAGGGAGCAAAAAATAAGAAAAAACATAGTTGTTGACATATATTACCGTCCATCCAGGCAAAAAGAGGACGAGGATGCAACCTTTGAAAAGCAATTCACCAGCATTTCCAAGAAGAATGATATAGTCATTATGGGGGACTTCAATTTCCCTGTTATACGCTGGGAGAAAAATTCTGCCAAGCATGGCCCCTCCAAGAGATTCCTGACATGTGTTGCCGACAACTTTCTCCAGCAGAAAGTAGAAGAAGGTACAAGAGGATCAGCTATACTTGATTTAGTACTAACAGAGAGGACTGGTGGACAAAATAACAACCATGGGAATTCTGGGGGATAGTGACCATGTGATACTTGAATTCTCAATTATGAAGGAACCAAAGAGTAACTTGAGTCAAACAAGCATCCTGAACTTCAAGAAAGCCAACTTTAATGAACTCAGAAAAATGATGAGCAAAGTTCCATGGCACACACCCTTAAGGGGGGAAATCTTGAAAAGGAAGATCCTTGAAGCACAACTACGAACAATTCCATCAAGAAAAATGTGCAGAAGACAGCAGAGGAAGCCCGCGTGGCTTCACAAAGGGTTAAGTGACACCCTGAAAGAAAAAAAGAACTTGAACAGGAAGTGGAAACAGGGCCAGGCCATGAAAGAAGAATATAAACAAATAGCAAGGAATTGCAGGAATTGCATCAGGAAGGCTAAAGCAGAAAATGAACTAAGAATAGCAAGGGATGCTAAGCACAACAAGAAAGCCTTCTTCAGATACATCCAGAACAAAAGACATGAGAAAGAAAAGGGTCCAACTACTTAAAGTAGATGTAACCTAGGCACAACCTGTATTGCAACCCCTCCCCCCGCCTCCATTCCTTGTCCTCCCCCTACCACCACCCCCCTCGTAACAAAAAGCGACTCAGTTGTAAAAGCAATAGAGTCGAGTCAAGCGACTCACTCATTGCTTCCAAGTCATGTCTGAGTCAAGTCACTGACACAACTTGACTCAGACTTGGGAGCAAGTCACTTGACTCAAGTCCCCAGTACTGGTAGCTATACAAATGTTGCAATATCCCACAGGAGAATATAGGGAAACTTCCCTAAGAGCATGAATGTAGGCTGATTCTCATAATGAGGACTGGTAGAATACGTGCGAGCCAAACTAATCAGTTCTGTGCATGAAGCCCACCTAAGTGAAAAGTTCTGTGAAGTAGTCATCCAAAACGTGCAACACTGCCATGTATTAAGGATAAGTTTCCACCCCATAAGGGAAGCTCCTACACAATTAAATTCATACACATTAAAATCAGTAGTCTGAGAGGTGACAAATATTTTACCAAGGGAACCCAGAGGCCATCAAGAACATTCATAAGATTAAATATTTCTAATTGTAATAAACTTAGAAGCACTGAACAATTAAATGCCAAAGCAATATTGGGGTTGTCTGTTTGCAAAGGGTGCACCCATTTCTTAAAACAACTTGCTCTACAAGCACTAAAACAAGAGCAAATATGAAAAGAAACTGTAGTTTGAATTGAAACAACTGTTAGGGAGGACCTATTTAATGGAAACAGAAATTGTTCCTCTTTGCTATTATAGAGCAGCACTAATAATACATTACTGATGGAGTATTTTATAGGATCCTGTTACATTTAGAACACAGATTTAAAAACTATGCTGTGGAAACACTCACCTCTCAACTCTAAAAAGTTGTCTAGTGCTTCTCTGCATTCTGCAGTTGGTCCTCTGTGCTTAAAACTTCTGTGCTTAAAACAGACATATACATACTAGGATTTTTTCTTTAAAAGTTTTTAAAGGAACAGCAGAAGCAAATGAAATGCAGCTAAAACAAACTGAGCTATTTTAGAACTATACAGAACTATATGAGTGCTGAGGATGCACAGCTCTGAAGAAACTATACATTAATATTCAATCATTCCTTCTTTAAAATACTGACAAAGCAATATAACATAGTGATGCTGTAGCATTTCCAGCAATGGAATATTGGAAAGTGACAAATGTCCCCAGGTAGTTTCAGTGAGACTGATAAGGAAAATCAAGAACACAATAGATAATCCTAAATAAGTTCCTGTCAGTCCATCCTATCTCACAAGTTGTCAAGAGGTTCTGTTCCAGATTCCTTGAGGGAAAGATGGGATACATATAGGAAACACAATTAAAAATTAATATAATTGCCTGAAACATTGTTTAGCCATCACACTGGACATACATACAAAATAGCCCATGGCTTAACCATAGACCAACTACAGAGGAAAACTGCCTTTCAGTCATAAAGTATCAAACTTTCAACCATCAGTCCCCTGGCCATTTAGAGAAGAAGAATGTGCTTCTAGGTGATCAAGTAGTGTAAGCTTACACAGCCCAGTCTTAATCTTTTAGGGCTGGTTGGACAGCCTTCAGGCTGGTAGGACTGATTTTCATTTTTACTTGAAGCATTAGGGGCTATCAACCAGAGACGAATGTAAAATAGAAGTTTGGGGACGAAGAGCTGTCTCCTGCATTCCATGAACCATGCAGTGAGCTAGTGTGCACACGAATGCATTTATGTACACCAATTAAGAGTTTTGGAATCGAATTTGGAAGACTGAGCTTCTAGTCTCTATTTTGCCATGATTCACTGTGTGACTTTGGGTCTGTCATTGACTCTCAGCCTAACCTATCTCGCAAGGTTGTTGCTGTGAGGATAAAGTTGAGAGGAAGAGAATCAAGAGAACTTTGGATTTCTTGTAGGAAAAGCAGAATATAAATGTAATAAATCTACAAACTTATGTACATACCCACACTCATGGATCACACTCATGGCACATCACACTAAAACTAGCCAGTAGAGATGAATAAATACATGGGCAAAAGCAGCAAAACATTAACATACTTTACAGACAAGAGTCACAGAGCCTCTGATATAATGCAAGCACACAACTCACTAACTTACATTGAGTAACATTGGGTTTTGTTCTTTAAAAGGCTCCCACAATGGCTCATGTAAAAAGCTGCAGTCTGTAACCAAGGTGCCAGATTGCTTTACTGAAGGGGAGCAACTGGTGCACTAGCTGAAGTTCCATAAAAACATTCCTAAATCATAGCTACCACCTTCCATCTAAGAGCAAGGCAAAATTCCTGAGCTTCCTAGAGTCCTGATCTTTCAAGGGGAAAGTAATACCAACCAGAACAGAGACTATTCCCACCCCCAGTTCAGTCCTCTGTTTTGCCTGGAATACAGCTCAATTTATTATCTTACATCCAATCCATTAGAAACACAGAAACAGAGCGAGTCAGAAGGGACCCCCAGCTCCAGCTGGCTCTGCTCATGACATGTCTACCATGTGCATGCCCAGTCTATCCTTGAACACCCTCATCAATGGAGCTTCAACCACCTCCTGTGGAAGCCCATGCCATACCCTAGGGGTTCTAACTGTCAGGAAGTACTTCCTGGCATCTAAATTGAACCATGGTTCCCTGAGCTTTGCTCCACATGTCCTGCCCTACTCTGCAGGGGAAAACAGGTGTCTATCCACCTCTGTACCTGCTCCTCAGTTGTGGACACCGCTCCCATTTTAGTATTATCTGTGAATTTGATTAGCAGACTGGTCACCCCCTCTTCCAGGTCATTGATTGAACAGGAGCAGTCCAACGACTGAGCCCTGGGGGATCCCACGTGGCACCATCCACCATCCCGATGATTCCCACTAATAGTCACCCTCTGCCTTTGGTCCATCAACCATGCCCTAATCCATAGGACAGTGCACTTGGTCTATCCCAAAACTCCTGAATTTCTCAACCAGGATATCATGCGGCACTTTGTCAAATCCAGGTAAACCACATCCACTGCATCCCCTCCATCTAGCCACCTTGAAACCTTGTCATAGAATTCCACAAGGTTTGTCTGGAAGGACCTGTTTTTGCAGAAGCCATGTTGCATGGTCGCCAACCTCCCTTCCCTATCTAAGATTACTAAATCTCTCACTATTATGAGGTTTTCTGTTGTCTTTTCCCAGAATGAAAGTAAGGCTAACCAGTTTGTAATTTCCCATGTCCCCTCTACTACCCATAATTTTTTAAAATAAATAACCTATAAAAATTTATAGGTTAAACATTGCTTTTATAGTGAATCATTTGAGTTTCACACAATGAAGGGTTTGTGAAACTCACAAGTTTGCACCATCTTTAAAACACCAAATGACCACAAATGTTTGTCTTTTCCATTAACAACAGTTAGTAAGAACTGTCCATTCCTACGTGTAGTTGCCTCAAGGCAGTGGGGCACTAAAGCAAACACACACACACACACACACACACACACACCAAGGTAAGGACCTGAGGTCAGACAATCCACCCATGCACTTTCAGTTCTCTCCTTTCTTGCTTTCATCCTTTGGTGGTGCTTCAGGGATTAGCACAACCTTCCCTGCACATGGATAATCATACAGAACCTCCATTGCTTCCATGGTAGTAGATCAGTGGAGCTGGGTTTCATGCATATGTTAGCAACATGTTCCTCACTCTCACTAATTTAAATGAGATAAACCAGGGGTCCCCAATCCCTGGGCCACGGACCGGTACCAGTCCGTGGTCTGTTAGAAAGTGGGCTGCACAGAAGATGAAGCTTCATTCACTCTCCTGCTGCTCATCTGTATTTGCAGCTGCTCCCCAGTGCTATCACCACCTCTGGGGAGTGCCTGCAAATAGAGATTATCATTAGGGCCCTTTTGGGTCTCGGACCTCAAAAGTAAGAGGGAGCAGTGGCAGCAGTGGAGAAGCCAGGGAGGCAAGTGCTAGCGGCAAGGGAACCAGGTAAGGACTGGGCTGCAGGTCGGGGGGGGGGGGCAAGGTGGAGGTGCAAGGATGCTGAGCAAGTCAGCACATGGCGTGCACCTGACAAAGCATGAGGGGGTGGGGAGAGCTGCCAGAGGGCTATAAAGCCTTTTTGAGGTGGCGCACCACCATTGCAAGGCCCTTTGGAGTCTTGTGCCTCTAGCATTATGGTAAGTAGTATAACTATTTCATCATATATTACAATGTAATAATAATAGAAATAAGGTGCACAATAAATGTAATGTGCTTGAATCATCTCATAACCTTCCGCCCCGCCCCTCAGGTCCATGGAAAAATTGTCTGCCATGAAACTGGTCCCTGGTGCCAAAAAGGTTGGGGACCACTGAGATAAACTATAAATGCTTTCTGGTTAATGCACTGAATCTATCTGAATGCTCTATTGATTTCAGAGGGAAGACCTCTGAACTATATTAACTATATATACAATTCTATGCATGGCCTATTATGCAAATTACTTTTAAAATGCTGATGAAGTTCAACACAAAAATATTATTTGCAGAATGCTGCTCTCAAAATATACATACCCTTTGAGAAAATGCATACTGTTTAATATAGCTACACATCTGATTGCACAAGTTAAAAATGAGTACAACCACAATAAAAATTTAATTTCCTGGGCCCTTGCTACTTCAAAAGGCCCAGACCATAGTGCTATGACTATTTAGATACTAAAGAAGTTCTACAACTCCCAGCATTCTAGCTGGTGTATGCAGAGTGTTTTAGGATGTTTTTCTGCCTAAATATGCATAGGACTGCATGCTGAATATATAGAGTGTGATTCTGTGGTCTCTAGACAGCATCTAGGAGGCCATGAGGGTAATTCAGATTTCCAGCTCTGCACTCTGATCTTCATCCCTGCATTTCATAGCTGGCATGGAAAGAGCTGTACTGGCTGCCTTTCTAAGGCAATTGACCTCAGAGATAGGGTAATGGGGATGCTCGGGGGTGGGGGCAGGGAGGGCAGGAGACTGCACTTGCCTGGATAGGTAGTCCGGTTAGCATTCCAGACTCCTTCCCTCCCCTTCTGAAGCACCTCAGCTAGATGGCAGAAAATGACCTTCTTGCTGAAATGCAGAGTGGGAAGTGCAAGAAAGTGGAGCTCAACTTGCTACTCCTCCCACTCTGGGCATGATTCTCTTAAGCTTCCATGTCTGCAGGCTTAAAATTCCAAGGACACAGTCAAAAGAATTCCACCCTAAAACAGCTACACTTCTTGTGGTAACATTCTCCAACTGAGTAAACTTGAGTACATGCCTGTATACAAGAATTACTTCATTTAACATAAAAGGCATGAAACCAACTTTTTTAGTAAGGTTGCACCAACACTTACCTGGAAGTAATTGCAACTGAAACCAACCAGATTCATTTCAGAGTAAATACAGTTATTTTTAACAATTCTATACCATCTTATATTTTCAAAAATTCTCAAGATGGTGTACAAAAGAATTAAAAACAGGCAGACATTATTTGATTTAAAATGCAACAGACAAAATATATATTAAAACTAACATTTTAAAAACTAACTAAATAAAAATGGTTTGCCCTGGTGCCAGAATGAATAAAAAGTCGACACCAGATGAACCTCTTTGGGGAACAAATTCCACAATTGGGGCACTACTATTGAAAAGACCCTTCTCCTAGTAACAGCCCTCCTCACCTCCTTCAAGGAGGGCTCTTGGAGAAGGACCTCTGCAGATGATCTTAAGGTCTGGGAGGTAGTATATGAAAGATGACACTGTGTTAGATATCCAGGCCCTAAACCATTAGAACCACACCACAAGACTTCAGTTATATCCACACTTACTAGGAAATAAACATGCCTAAGGTTTAAAGTAACAGATGCTGTGCAATTAGTTTATTTATTTAACAAATTTAAACTAAATTTAAATTTTAAATTTAAACAATTAGAATATAAGACAACAGGATAAACATTTACCTGG
The DNA here is from genome assembly GCA_023646645.1 of Varanus salvator macromaculatus. Lineage (NCBI taxonomy): Eukaryota > Metazoa > Chordata > Lepidosauria > Squamata > Varanidae > Varanus > Varanus salvator. Next base: position 2,412,108 of record JAIXND010000774.1, on the reverse strand, counting down.
AAGCATGCTTCGATAAACTTTAGGATCAGTTCCAGTTATATACATTCAAGTTTGGACTATTAGAGCCACTGGCTTTAATACTTTAAAAAAAAAAGTACCAAGGTAACTGACCAAGTAGGCAGGCCTTCTCATGCATTTAGAGTCACCCCCCACCCCCATGGCCCCCCCTTTTTTTTGCAGCAAACAGTTGAGGAGACATGACTATATGGCCTTTCTGATGTTGCCTCTCAAGAAGCCTGTAGAAAGAAGGCATGATATGCTTCAGTACAGCCTGAAGTGCCTGATCCTGCCTAATTGTGGAAACCAAGCAGAATCAGGCCTGGTTGAAATCTAGATGGGTGACGTAAATGTTGTGAACCACCCAGAGGGCTTTGGCTATGGGAGGTATAGGCATGTAATGTAGTAGTAGTAGTAGTAGTAGTAATATCAACAACAATTCCAACTCTAAGCAACGAAGAGTAAGCCAAACTGAATTCAGTAGGACATATTTCTTAATAAGCATGCACAGCATTAGCTGTAATGTTGATGATGGCACTAAACAATGTTGTGGGGGTAGTATCATGCCACAGAGCCACCAAAATCTACAGGGACAAGTTAGTTATGTCCAACTTAAGTTAGACGTTAAGTTAGACTTTACACTATCTTTGGATGCGAAGTTACTTGGCCTTCATCACACCTCATCACATGTTTAAAATGGGTCTGTAAGTCCAGCAACCTCTTGCAAATGGAGGCATGGACACAGGATTCGGGTTGCCTCGGTTCAGTTCCACCGTGGTCAAATCAGCACTCGCGTGATCTTTCTCCCACCTGGTCTTGGCTCTCGCAAGGGTGGACAGGCGCTGCAAACCCAGGAGACGCCGCACGCGGCAGGGCTGTAGCGCTACGCTTCTGGGTGCCTCCTCTGCCTGCTTCTGGCGCCATCATCAACAGAGACAAGGTTACGAAAACAGATCAGAGGGGCCACGCCGGGAAACCTCCTCTACCTCCCATCTCCCCACCAGACCACCGGGGGCAGGGGTGACCTCTGCAAGCTTGACTACCTACCTCAGACACTTCCTCGTCTTCCTCTTCTTCCTCCTCTTCCTCTTCCTCGTCCTCGTCGTCGTCTTCCTCCTCGTCGTCGTCGTCCTCCTCCTCCTCTTCATCCTCATCCTCGTCGTCCTCCTCTTCCTCTTCGCTGCCACCGCCGCTGCTTTCACTGCTGCTACTGCTGTTGTTGCCGTTGCCACCACTTTCCGTGCCCAGTTGCCGCCGTCGTTGCTGCTGCCGCCGCCGAGTCCAACTTCGCTTCGGTGGCGGCTGAGGAGGTGGCGGCGGCAATGACGACGACAGCGGCGGAGGCTGCTGCTGAAGCGAGTCGCTCTGCAAGCGGAGGTCGCAGACCCGGGCCAGTCCCTCAGCCGTTGCCGGGCACGGGGAGGAGCAGTCAGATTTCCCCTGAGTTCCGCCGCTCTTCACCTCCTCCAGATCAGAAGGTGGCTCCATGGTCGCCCGTGCCACCGCTGTACTATGTTTTTCGCAACCGGTCACCTCCAGAGCCGTGGCGGAGATGAAGAAGTCTCGCGAGACCCGAAGGCCGGCGGAGCCCAACCCGGCTCGCTCCTCTATTACTGCTACCGTCCTGAAGTCCGTCCCTTTCACAGCTTTCCGTCAGCGTCCTCGGTCTTTCACACGCAAGCGCAACCGTGCACTACAGCACCCGGAAAAGAATTAGTATCAATTTGTTTGCACCCTCCCTGCGCAGGCTCCGTCGCTTAGGCTTCCGGCACCTGGATCTGCGTCATCACGCTGCGCCTCATGCGAATCTTGGTTTCATTTCTTAAGCAGTAATCAGCGCCTGCCTTCTTTCTTTCTTTCCCTTTTTTCCTTTGAAGGTTATAAGTGAAAGAGAAGAGGTGAAGCTCTCTGGAAACAGTAGTCAGAATTTGTATAGCTTTGTATAGCTTCTAGTTTGTATAGCTTCAGAACAGCTGAAATTCGTGCGCCGCATACAGTGACTCAAAAGATGTATCGATTGAACTGTTTTTCATTTACAACACAAGCACGTCGTTTTGGGCCGTTGGAAGAAAGGCGAGCTTGGCTGTGGTTTGCAGCTGTTAGCTGCCTTGCCGGTATAGCAACTGAGGAACTATGTCTTCAGTTTGTATTTAAAATCTTAAAATCCAGAAATGTTTGGCAAAGAAGACATCTCAGGGCTAACACTGTTGTTGCTCATTCCACTTGAAAGTTTGAAAGAAGTGGGGGAGAGAAACTCGAGAACAAAAAGGACAGAGTGGCTAAGGCAGTGCTTTACCCTTTCCAAGCCTCTCTGCGATCCTTGCTCTGAGTCAGTTTGCAGATGCAAGTGTCTATTTTAGAGTAAAACTAGATGGTAGTGCACTTAACTTGCAGGATGCAATGTTAGGTAAATTGTAGTGGAACATACTATGCAGCCTCTTAATTTAACTTTCTCTTTGTATTACAGTCATACTAAAACCAATAGAACTAGAGGAAAGAAGAATCATACCAGCATACACTTTGGATGAGGCAGGACAAAACTGCTCCAACTTAACTGCTTCCCTCCAGCCATGGCTGCTTCTATTTCAAATCAGGTGCTGCTTTGAATGTAATAAAAAAAAGTTGCTGGATAAAATCAAGGATCAGTCTAAACCAGAATTCTGTTTGCAACAGTGGCCAGCCAGATGTCCCAAGGAACCTTACAGACAGAGCATTGAGACAGCAAACGTGTTCCCCCTCATATTTCTTCTCAGGAAGTGGCATTCAGATGTATACTGCCTCTGCTGTTTATGGTTCCATTTAGTATTGGGAACAATAGACAATAATCCATCTGCCTTCTATTAACTTGTCTAATCCCCTTAAAGCCATTTAAGCTAAGACCACTGATCACAAAATCAACATTGCTCACTTGAAGAGCATCAGTACCTCTCCTTCTCCATAGTTAATCTGTACTAAGAGTTTCTCTGCTACAGAATTTGAATATGAAACCTAGATCTCGCCATTAACCAAAGAAACATGATACTGTTCAAATGATATTGGCCTCTAGCAAACCAGGATGAAGAACCTTGATTTCAGGTAAATATGCAAGCCACAATTTGTGCTGATTCCTGAATTAAGAAACTATAGTTGTAGCCAGGGCTTTACCTTTGGAGACTGCTGCACCTAGAGACAGGAGTACTGAACAGAAGCAAGGTAGATCTAAGCCAGAGGTCCTCAAACTTTTTCACCAGGGGGGCAGGTGAAAAGTGCTGGTGCTGGGCACGGGGCAGAAAGGTGGTGCCGACAGTGCACGCAGGCTGGTGTGGGGGCAAGGGCAGCGTGTGCAGGCGGCGCACTGAGGCGGGGGTGGGCACGCGAGGCACAGGCAGGCACACACTGTGAGGCGGGCGCACAAGGCAACAGCTTGTTCATTTGGAGATGGTTTTCTCTGAGTGAGCAAACTGCTGCCTCCCTGCACACGGGGTGAGGTGGGCGGCGGCAGGCATTGTGGGTCCAAATAGGCATGGCGGGCCAGCTAAATGGGCATGGCGGGCTGGATCCGGCCCCCGGGCCGTCGTTTGAGGACCCATGACTAAGCCATGGTTTTCTTGGTTGTTTGGAAACCCACATTTTAAGTTATACTTAGTTCAAACATGGTTTTATTTATTTATTTAAAACTTTTCTATACCATTCTCTTACCAAATAGACTCAGGGTGGGTTTACAATAAAAACAAAGTAAAGCACATCATTTCTATACACTAAAATCCCAATTAAAATAATTTAAATCTTAAAATACTGGGAAAATAAGATTTTAGAAGGAGGAAACACTCCTTCAGATATCTAGGTCCTAAGCCATTTAGGTCTTTATAGGTCATCACCAGCACCTATAATTGGGCCCAGACTTCAATTGGTAGCTAGTGTAGATGTAGTGTAGAGTGGGTCACCAATTTATTTATGCTGTTAGCCGTCCAGAGATGTTAGTAATTGGGCGGCATACAAATTTCATGAATGAATGAATGAATGACCAGCGTTATACGTGCATATATGCTGGTCCCTGTTAACATCCCGGCTGCTCTGTTCTGAAACAACTGAAGTATCAGGACTGTCTTCAAGGGCAGCCCCACATAAAGCATGTTACAATAGTCTAATCTGGAGATTACCAGAGCATGGGACACCGTTGTTAGACTCTGCTCATCCAGGTAAGGGTGCAGTTGATGAATCAACCAAAGATGAAGGAAAGTGCTCCTTGCCACAGCAGCCACCTGGAACTCCAGGGACAGCTCTGGGTCGAGGAACACTCCCAAACTGCGCACTCTGTCCTTTAGGGGGAGTGCAACCCCATCCAGAACAGGGCTAAAATCACTTACCTGGAAGGCTGAACCGCCTACCAGCAGGACCTCCATTTTGTCTTGATTAAGCCTCAGTTAATTGGCCCTCATCCAGCCCATCACACCGTCCAGATACCAGTTAAGGACAGCCACTGCCTCACCTGGATTAGATGTAAAAGAGAGGTGATGCTGGGTGACACCAGCATACTGGTGACTCTGCAGCCCAAATCCCCAGATGACCTCTCCCAGTGGTTTCATGTAGATGTTGAAAAGCATAGGGGATAAAGCGGAACTCCATGGCAAAGCTGCCGTGGTGCAGAGTCATAATCCCCCAGCACCACCTTCTAGAATTGGCCAGACAAGTAGGAGCAGAACCACTTCAAGGAAGTGCCTTCAACCCCCAACTCAGCCAGCCTATCCAGAAGGATACCATGATCAATGGTATTGAAAGCCGCTGAGAGATCCAGGAGAACCAACAGGGACACACTCCCTCTGTCCCTCTCCTTGCATAGGTCATCATATAGGGCAACCAAGGTACTTTCAGTCCCATGGGCAGGCCTGAACCCAGACTGGAATGGGTCCAGATGGTCAGTTTCCTCCAAGAGAGCCTGTAGTTGCCCAGCCACCACCCACTCGAGCACCTTGCCCAAGAACGGGATGTTAGCCACTGGTCTATAATTGGTGGCCAGCTCTGAGTCCAGGATTGCCCTCTTCAGACAAGCCTGATCACCACCTCCTTCAAGGGGGCAGGGACATGACCCTCCCTTAGAGAAGTGTAAACAACCTCCTGGACCCAGGTACACATCCTGTCCTTGACTTTGGTGAGCAGCCATGAAGGGTAAGCATTGTGTAAACAGGTGGTGGGTCAGGCTTGTCCAAGCACCTTATCCACATCTTCAGGCCTCAGCAGTTGAAACTCATCCAACAAAAATGGACCAGATGGGGCTCTGGACACTTCCCGTTCTGGGACCACATCACTTTGGAGTCCAACTCATAGTGAATCTGAGTGATTTTATTCCTAAAGTTTGTTTGTTCTTTTACATATTGTAAGCCGTCCTGAGATCTTGTACAATAGGATGGCATACAAAAGTTTTTAATAAATAAAAAGCTTTTAATAAAGTTGTCATAGCGAGCTGCTGATGGTGCGATAGGATCCTTTTGAGGCCCAGAATGTAGTAGGCCCTGCACCACTGGAAGCTGGATGCAATGGAAGCAGAGAAGAGTTTCTTCTTCGCTGCCCTCACCGCCACAGCATAGACTTGATAATGAACTCTTAAGTAGCGTTTGGTCAGATTTGGCACAGCATTTCCTTCACTTACATTCTAGTCATCTCCCAGCCTGCTTCACTGCCCACAATTCAGGCATATACCAGGGTGCTACATGGGCACTGCATGGCAGGAGAGGACACTTCAGAACAATTGTGTCGATCACCTGGGTCATTTCCCCATTCCACAAATCAACCAGGGCATTGACAGGAGCGCCACTCATATCAATGAGAAATTCCCTCAGAGCCCTCAGGAATCCATCAGGATCCATAAGATTCTGGGGTGGGGGGACAATTTAATAGGGCCCACACCCTTACAGAGGAGAAAACTGGCCCCAGGTTTAAACCTCACAAGGAAGTGATCTGACCATGACAAAGGGGTTAACATTGGATCCCTCACTTCCAGATCACCATCTTCCTGCCCCATTGAAAAGATCAGGTCCAGAGTGTGACCTTTTTCATGTGTTGGGCCAGTGATACTTTAAGACAGCTCCATGGTTGTCATGGTGGCCATGAAGTCCTGAACTGCTCCAATTAGAACAGCCTAAGCATGGAAGTTGAAGTCTCCCAGGCTGCTGATCCTGAGGTGACAGGTGATCTCTGTCACCTCAGGCAGGGAGTCTGTTGGGCAGAAGGGTGCATGCTACACCAACAGAATCCCCAGTCTGTCTCTGTCACCCAACAGCAGGTACAAACACTCAAGACCAGTTCTTGAAGGAACAGGAAGTAAGGGAGGTTTGGCATGATATGTGAATTAATATACTAGAATATACTCTAATTTCAAAACATTTAGAGAGAGCTTAAGGTTTACCAACAAAACATCATCTATAATTGGAAAAATATCCAAAACAATTCTGAAGACTGTTTTTTTTGAGCAGTGATCCAAGAAGTGTCAGTCTAAAATATTTGGGGGGGGGGGGGTTTAGCAAACAACAGAGGGACAAAGTATGGCAAAAGAAGCAGACCAAGAGAATGATGCTGCCTTTCACTGCATCTAGCACTGAAATGAATGTGGCCTGAAGAGGTTTTCCATAATGAAATCCAGCCCTCTCACTGAAAGAGCTTCCCCACATCTGTCCTAAAAACTAGGAGAAACTGCCTGGAGAGATCATGATTTTGCTTTGCTAGATACATTTAAGCAGAGGCCAGCCAACTATGGCAAAGGAATGCTTTTGTTGCACTGAGCAGCAGGTGGACCAGATGTCCCAGTCCAATTTTTTGATTCATTGAATGATCCCCTTTTTTGGTATCTTCCATTTTCATTTTCCAGTCCATTTTTCTCTTAATTTTTCTTACACCTGATATATTTTCAGTACTTTTAATTTTTTAATTTTGTTGATCCACTCTCTTGGATTCTGCTTTTACAGAGTTACTGTTTCTAGTTTAATATACTGGTTTGGTTTTTTAATTGTGTTTTTACTATTTCATTCAATCATAGAAGAGTAGAGTAGGAAGGGGCCATGAAGACACTCAGATCCAAACCTCTGCTGTTGCAGGACACCATCCCACTCAGATGGCTGTCTAGTTTCTTTTTTAATGTCTCTAACGTGGGAGATCCCACCACTTCTCTAGCCAACTGGTTCCATTGTTATATTGCTCTGACAGTGAGAAAACTTTTCCTGATATCAAGCCTGAATCTGGGTTGTCACAGCTTGAATTGATTATTCCATGCCCTACACTCTGGTATCTGCGGGAACAGATCTTGACCTTCCTCTTTGTGGCAGCCTTTGAGGTACTTATAGAGTGATACCATGTCCCCCCTCAGTCTTCTCAAGGCTGAACATACCCACTTCTCTCAGTCTCTCCTCACAGGGCAGTGTTTCCAAACCCTGCCTTATCTTTGTTGTCTTCCTCTGGAACCTTTCTAATTTTTCTGCATCTTTCTCAAATCTTGGTGCCTGGAACTGGACATGGTATTCTAGATGAGTTGTGACTAATGAAGAGTATAGGAGAAATCACTTCTCATGATTTGGAAGTAATACTTCTGTGAATGCATCCTAAAATAGCATTTTCCCGTTTTGCAGCTGCATCGCATTGTTGGCTCATGTTTAGCCTATTGTCCACAATTACTTTGAGGGCTTTTTCTTGTTCAATTCTGTTGAGCCACATATTCTCCATTCTGTATTGATACATTCAATTTCTTTTTCCTAGGTGGAGGACCTGGCACTTGTCCTTAATGACTCTCATTCTGTTGCTTTCAGCCCAGCATTCAAGTTTATCAAGATCGCCCTGGATCTTCATTCTGTCTTCTAGGGTGTTTGCTATCCCATCCAGTTTTGTATTGCCTGCACATTTGATTCTCTTTCTTTGTACTTCCTCATCTAAATCATTAATAAAGATGTTGAAGAGCCCTGTAACTGAACCCTGCAGCACCCCACCAGTTACCTTCATTGAGTTTCAGAAGGTGCCATTGATAAGCACTCTTTGTGTCCAATGTAGCCACCAATTTTGGATTCACCTGTTTTTCTATCTAGTCCACTTTTTCATTGTAAACCACCCCGAAAATGGATTTGAAAGGTGGGATATATATATCTAAAAGAAAGGTAAATAAAAAAGGAATGAATCTTCAAAATGGAGAGCTAAAAGCCTCAAAACTGAAATCTCTAGCAGAGTTGTCATAACCCAGAAAAATGGAGTTACTGGAGTTGTAATACTGACTATGTTCCAGTAGATGGCAATGTTATACAGAGGGAGGGAGAGAGGGAGGGAGCGGGGGGGGGGATAAGCAAATTCAGGACTGCAAGGTCTTTTAAGGACCAACAGAAAGACAAAAAAATCAAACCAGAAGTTTTCGTGGAAGCAAAGCTGACAAAATTGAGGCTGCCATACTTCAAGCTTATCATGAGAAAAGAAGATTCACTGGAAAAGGCAACCATCCTAAGAAAAGTTGAAGACAAAACTAAAAAACAAAAAATGACCAACTATGAGATGAATTGCTTCCATAAAGAAAACCACAGCATTGAGCTTAGAAGAGCTGAGGTCATAATCACTCTCCTGTATTAAGAGCTCATTCATGCAGTTTGTTTCCCATTCTCCAGGCATTAGTATATATTGAAGACAGCATGCTTCCTCTAGCTTTCGGCCTACATTTTTAGAAGACTGTTATTGGGGCCTGTTAGAGCTGCTTTCTCTGTTGTGATGCATAAGTCTTTGTCTGCTCTTACTTTCAGGTGTATTTCTGTTTCCCTTGTAGGTTTCAGTGTAAAGCCCTCCTGATAAACTTCTTCATGCTGTGGCCAAACACACTTTTTCCAGTCCTTATAGGGTGGAACCCATCCCTTGCCTGCCAGTCATCTTCCAGGAAGTGTAACCTGTGATCCCAGAATGTCAGCACCACCTTTGTAACATTCACTCAGAGCATTTTTCTTTCCCTGTCTATTCCTCTTCTAAGAACTGGAAGGATTGAAGAGAAAACTACCTAAAGTTCCTGATTTTTTCCCCCAAAGCTTTAAAGTCTGATGTGATTTCTTTAACACTCCACTTGGCAGTATCATTTGTTCCCACATGTATAAGAAGGAAGGGATGTGTCAGTGGGCTGTATGAGCCTTGGCAATCCTTCAGTTATATCACAAAGCTGTCCTCCAGGGAGACAGCATACCTGATGAGTCCATGGGTCTTCCTGACATACATGTGTTTCCATCCCATGCAACAGAGGGTCTCCTACAACTAACACTCTTCTCTTGTTTTTGCAAGCCTTAGGATCATTGCCACTACTCGGTTGACCTTCAGCCTCTTGTTCAGTGTTGAACAGATAACTTGTAGTTCTTCCACTAAAGGCTGCCCTCCAGTGGTATCCCTGAGTAACTGAAAGAAGTTCCATAGTTCCACTGCTCCCACTGGTGCAGGGTGCCTTCTCAGTCTTCTGTGCCTGTCACCCCTTTCCTGAGAGTTTCCTCCTCATTCTCCCTTCCCTTCTTCCACTTCAGCTTGCAGTTGCACTTCTAGTTTCATCACTATCCTTAGGTGTTACAATTATACCACTATCTCTAAAAACTATCTTTTATTCCCGTGAGGGTGGACACTTGCTGTTCTAGTGATCTCACCCTGTTTTCTAACAGGGCTCCTAGCTTGCACTTGTTGCATGAGTAGGCCATGTTGCGCTCAGGCAAGAAAACAAACATAGCACAGACAGTGCAGGTTACCACCACTGTGGAGTCTTTTTGATCCATTCTGCTACTTTTTTGATTTTAGCTTACTGGGCCTGTTGTAACAACCAGTGCTTTCTCCTGTCTTCCCTGAAGGTTAACAGCAGAGTCCTACGAGTAAATGGAAGTGTGTTATGAGGAAGAAAACGGGAGCAGGGACTGGGGGCGGGGGGGAGCAAAAAAAAAAAATAGGGACCTCTCCCTTGACCTTCACTGCCAAACTCCTGTTCACACACTCTGATTGCTTGTTCTTCGGGAGCATGGTCGCTTGTACCCCATAGTCCCTAGACCAGCAGGGGCAGCTTCTTCTGCTCTTCCCAGCTGGGAGTCAGGAACCAGTATATCTCTTCTGTCACTTAGCCTCCTACTATCAGCTTGTGCACATTTTTTGTTGCATAGGTAAGCAGTGCCTTGTCATGCCCGGTCCTCTGTAAAACAAGTCAAAGCTAAACTAACAAATTTAATTATGAGTAAGCTGGATCTGAAAGCCTAGTCTAAGAAAAATACAGTTTGCCTTGGGCAAAGTCTTTCAAAATGTTTTGCATTCTGAAATTATAGCTAATCAATATATCCAAAATCTGATAAAATCAAAGCATGGGAACATGCTCAAACTTTGCATTGTTAAATGGGAGCCATGTGTTCATTTTTCAGTTTTGTATTATCCATTACTAGTAATTAATTGTTAAGGTCTTAGAAATAAGCACTGCAGGACCAGAAACATGATAGTGCATTTCAGATATAATTAACAATAAACTAATAATAAGTTTAATAAGTAACAGGATCATAGAATCATTGAGTAGAAGAGTTGGAAGGGTCCATGAAGGCCATCGAGTCCAACCCCCTGCTGTTGCAGGACACCAAGTTACACCATCCCACTCAGATGGCTGTCCAGGTTCTTTGTGAATGTCTCCAATATGGGGGAGCCCACCACCTCACCAGGGAACTGGTTCCACTGTTGTATTGTTCTGACCGCAAGAAAGCTTTTCCTGATGTCCAGCCTGAATCTGGGTTGCCACAACTTGAATTGATTATCTGTGCCCTACATTCTGGCATTAGAAAGACGAGATCTTGACCTTCTTCTTTGTGACAGCCTTTGAGGTACTTATAGAGGGATGTCATGTCCCCCCTCAGTCTTCTCTTCTCAAAGCTGATCATGCCCAGTTCCCTCAGTCTCTCCTCATAGGGTAGTGTTTCCAAACCCTGCCTCATTTTTGTTGCCCTCCGCTGGACCCTTTCTAATTTACCTGCATCTTTCTTAAATCTTGGTGCCCAGAACTGGACACAGTATTCCAGGTGAGGTCTGACTAGTGCGGAGTACAGAGGAACTACTACTACTACTCATGATTTGGAAGTAATATTTCTGTTAATGCATCCTAAAATAGCATTTGCCCTTTTGGCGGCTGCATCACATTGTTGGCTCATGTTTAGCCTATTGTCCACAATTACTCCAAGATCTTTTTCTTGTTCAGTTCTTTTTCCTAGGTGGAGGACTTGACACTTGTCCAATTTAAATTTCATTCTGTTAGTTTCAGCCCAGTGTTCAAGTTTATCAAGATCGCCCTGGATCTTCATTCTGTCTTCTAGGGGGTTTGCTATTCCGCCCAGTTTTGTATCATCTGCGAATTTGATTACCTTTCCTCATCTAAATCATTAATAAAGATGTTGAAGAGCACTGGGCCCAGGACTGAACCCTGTGGCACTCCACAACTTACCTCCATACAATTTGAGAAGGTGCCATTGATGAGCACTCTTCGTGACCGATTAAGCAGCCAATTTTAGATCCACTTAATAGTTTTTCCATCTAGTCCAGTTTTTATTAATTTGCTTATCAGACTGTCATGTGGCACTATGTTGAAAGCTTTGCTAAAGTCTAGGTAGATTATATTCACAGTGTTCCCTTTGTCTATTTGGGAGGTTACCCAGTCAAAAATGAGATTAAATAATAATAAACAATAATAAGTAATAAGCAATAACTAAGTTAAAGAAATTAACAAAACTTCTCAGCCAATGAACCTTTTCATCATAATCAGTACTTACTGTATTTTTCGCTCTGTAAGACGCGCCTGACCATAAGACGCACCTGACCATAAGACGCACCTAGTTTTTAGAGGAGGAAAACAAGAAAAAAATATTCTGAATCAAATGGGCACATTCCCCATCACTTCCCCATGGGCTGCACATCTGACAGACTTACTGCACACACATATTCACTCTATAAGACGCACAGACATTTCCCCTTAAAAGTAAGAGGAAGGGGGGAAAAGGGGGGGGGGGAGTGTGTCTTATAGAGCAAAAAATACGGTAGCTGTCAACACCCAGGGGATCCACCTGAAGCCCCTGCATGCTACAGCACCACCCCTCTTGTTGCTACTGCCTTCCTGGTACATCTCCCCAGCCTCTGGACTCCACCAGTGACTGTGGCCCACCAGCCCAAATCACTACCCGAAGCACTCAGTGGAAGGGAATGCCCAGGCCAAGGAAGTCCCCAGGCCAGTGCTAGCAGGGATGTAGTAGGAGGAGGCAGGGCAGAGGAAGGCCCAGGAAGATACTATACCCACTTGGGACTTGCTTGGGGCCTTTTTTCTTTTCTTCTTTTGAAGGTAGGAGGTTGTAGGAAGGAGGTTGGAGAAAGTAGGAGAAGGTAGAGTTAGTTGTTGCTGAGTTGGAGGAAGTAAAAGGAAGGATGAATAAGAGTGGTAGTGGGTTGAAGGAAGAGGGAAAAGTGGAATGGTTATAGTAGAAAAAACAAGAAGAGTTGAAAAGGTTTAAATAAGTAGTTTGAATTGGAATTGGTTGGTAATAGAAATTTAGCTTGGAACTGGTTGGTAACAGGTGGGGTAGTAGTAGATAGATTTTCTTTTCTTTAAGTCAGACATAGGATCTTTTAATGAGTGACTGGAGAAGCATGGGGAGCCCTGGGGTGTGGTCATCAAGGTAGTGATAGGTAAAGGGAGATATGGCAATGGGGGTTTAACATGTCCGCCTAGGAGAAGAGAGGTCAGATAGCTTACATCTGTGCTCGTCTGGTTTTTCCCCACCCAAATGGTCCCGGACAACCATACCAGCCAGCCCTTGGGCTTGGTGGTGCAGTTATTAAATGACAGGGTGGTTCACAACAAGATCTCCTTCATCCATGATCTGATTAAGGATGAGGGGGCTGACCTGGCATGCATTACCAAGACCTGGGTGGGAGTAGAGAGTAGAGTCCCTCTCTCCTAATTGTGTCCATCTGGGTACTTGCCCAGAGGGCTGGGGCATGGAGGTCACCATTCTCTATAGTCTATAAGGATTCAAGCTCCCTCTCCAGACTTTCTGTCTCCTCAGGGACAGGTTTTGAGTGTCTGTACCATGTGTTGGGTTCCTGAGAGAGGTTAGGGATTCTGCACGTGCACTGTCCACCTTGCTGCCCAGCAGTCTCCCTGCCTGGCTGATGGAGATAGTCTTGAGGACCCCCAGGATGTTGTTTCTGGGCGACTTCAATTTTCACACCAAGGTTGCCTTATCCAGGTAGCTCAGAACATCATGACTACCATGACAACTACGGGGCTGCCCCCACTCAATGCATGAAAAACACCACACTCGTGACCTGGTTTTCTCAACAGGACAGGAAGATGGTGGCTCGGATATGGAGGGGTTAACTTTAATCCCATTTTCAAGGTCAGACTACTTCCAGGTGAGGTTTAGTTGTTTGGCCTCTTTCTCCCCCTGCAAAGGTGGGAGATTTATTAAAATCCCCCCCCCCCCCCGCTCCAAGCCTAATGGATCTGTAAGGCTCTGCAGGATTATCTGGCTAATATAGTGGGCGTTCATGTAAAAACCCAAGCCACTTTGTGGAATAGAGAGGTGGCTCAGGCAGTTGACATGTTCACACCTACTCACCTAAATGCTCCTCTGGAGCTTAATCTTAGATGCCCCTAACATTCCAAAATTATCCTAATTATCCTAAAATTATCAGGCAGCAAGGACAATTCCCCTATGAGAAAAGTTTGCAATGTTGGACATTGGTCATCTTAGGAAAAAAAAGACAAGGGGTGACATGATAGAAGTAAACAAAATTATGCATTTTGTGAATAGGGATATTTCCCTTTGTCATCATAATGGAACCCAAGATCAGCTGACTAGAAATAAATTCAGGACAGATAAATAGAAATACTTCTTCACACAGCACATAGTTAAACTATGGAATTCACTTCTAAAAATGTAGTCATAGTTAATTTGGATGGCTTTAAAAGAGGATTGGACAAATTCATGGAGGAGAAGGCTATCGATGCCTGCTAGTCCTGATGGCCATGTGCAGCCTCCAGTATCAGAGACTATATGACTATGTACACAGGTTGCTCAGGAGCTAGGCCAGGAGGATACTGTTGTACACATGTCTCACCTGTGGGTTTCCTGTGAGAAACTGGCCAGCCACTGTGTGATCTGATCCAGCGAGACTCTCTTTATATTCTTATGGAGATACTCAAGTGCTTGTTTCTCACTGAGATCCTTTATATTGAGATATATATTGTAAACCACCTAGGAGCATTACTTACTGGGTGGTGTAGATATATAATTAATAATGTCTTTAAACTTGTCAGCTGAGACTTTCTACTGAGTTTTGCTGCCGTTTTGATTTTATGCGGACACACATGTGCACGCACACTCCTATATTCCAGATAATTTAAAGTTTGAGTAATATTGAACTGATTTATATTTTAGTAATTTAATGATGGTTTTATTACTACTGTATCTGAGTAATTTTAAGTCTCTGATCTATGTACTTGCTATAATTGTATAGTTTCTATAGTGTATGTATTTTTTGTTTTTATAATTGGTTTTTATTATTATACTGTACATTGCCCAGATAATCCTATAGGACTGAGGAAGGAGTTATAAAGCTAATAAATAAATAAACTCCAGTTAGCAGCCCAGGCGCCTTCCCTCCCCAGCACTACATCTGGACAGCTGAAAGAGGCTTTCTAGATAAAATGCAGGGCCTGAGATGTGGCAGCTTACAATAATCTGCCATGGGATTTCCTCCTTAGCTTCACATGGTTTTACTGATACATTGATGAGAAATCAATATGAGCACCACAAAATAAGCAGTCTGTGTGAATATTAACTGAAACTTAACTGAAAGTTAATGATCACATTGACATGTTTTTTTTTTATAGAAATTATGTATTTTCTGTTGGGAAACAACTTCCTGCACTTTGGAGCCAGCAATTGCCAATATGGCCATGTTCTTTATTTGCAGAATCAACTCCTTCAGTGTTAGGTATATGTAACATGGCCTGAATTAACTATTTGCTTTTGTAAAAAGTCACTTGCATAGGAGTTTGATTAGCTTAACAAAGCCATTTGCTTTTTGTAAAACTGCTTGCTTTGGAGAGGGAAAAGAAAAGGCAAAAGAATGTTGATAAAGTAAGACAAAGAGGTAGTGAGTGAAGACCCCCTATGCAAGGTCTGGCAGGCAGTGATCAAGCATGCAGACCCCGCAAGGGGATTGGGTAAAGGGTCAATGGGGCAAGATTGAGTGAAAGAAGGTAAAAGTATAAGAAGGGTCAGTTGGAGGAATATGTGTGTGTCGCTTCCTGCTTCCTGTCTGCGTGTAGGAAGTGGACACTGCTCAGCTGAGTAAAGAAAACTGAGCAAATCTCCGCTTGACTGAACCTCATTGACACTTGGTTTAGTGGGTCTGTAAGTCACCTGGCTAGCAGGGACATCAACAGCTTACTCGTGAGGAGATCGTTTTGGACTCCCTCAGAGAAAACGATCTCCAAGCGAGCAAGCTGCTGCATCGCACGCACCCCGCTACATCGCGGCACATGCCCACCCTCACCTTGCTTCATCTCCCCCTCCCCTTGTCGCGCCATCCACCCTGCCTCAGTGCCCACGCGCCCATGCACCCACTCCAGCGCCGGCCCGCACGCTTCACTGGCACCACCTTTCCAGCCCTGTGCCCAGCACCTTTCACCTGGTCCCCTGGTGAAAAAGTTTGAGGACCCCTGATCTATGGATTTCCTGCCCCTTTGCTCCTCCCACTTCATCTGAAAAAGCAAAAGAGTCACATGACCGTTTTGCCCTCTTCCCCCCCACTCCAGAGAAGGAACATCATCTAAGCTAATCAGCTAACAATGTACAATAAGATATTCTGCATGGACATACCAACATATTTCCTTCACATAAGATACATATGGATGTTTGTGAGTAAATAAACCTTTTTACCCTTTGTTAAAAAGCCTCTCTGTGAATTTAAAGTAAAGGAGAAAAGAATAAGCCTCTGTTTTTAAGGGGATTTTTTTTTCCTTTGGAACAGAAGGAAGAACAACTATTTGAGCTACTTCTTAAATTAACATTGAAACCCATTGCTTTCCATTGGCCTCTGGCTGGGAGAAGGCCTGGTAACCATAGCGACTAAGCTCTTGTGTTGGAGATTTTAAGAACAAGAAGGCAGCAGGCATGGCCAAAATGGCAGCTGGTCTAAATTTTTACAAGATTCCAACTCTGGCAAATACGAAGTTCAAAATTAGTATTTCAAGTGCAAGCAACAGCTTCTTATATAAATCCACCTCTGCTGAACCTGCACATAGCCAAATATACTACAGATTTCCAACATTCTGCTCCCTTTTTTCTTTGTGCTGAGATGTCTTCTTTTGATAAGCCAGCCATTTTTTTTAAAAGAATCTCAAATAGAAAATGGGTGGGCTGGAATGACATGATAAGGCACCTTGTGGAGCAAGTCATACAGTGTGACTTACCTAAAACAGCTGAGTACATTGTGGGTAAGGTGCTCCCTCCCCCTCAGCTTTCCAGCAAGTATTCCAGGGAACACTTCAGAAGCATCAGTTTTTCTCCCATTCCGTGCGTCCATAAGCAATTTTGGTCTTGCTGTGGTATTACTTTGCTTTTTAAAAGAAGCTTTTTTGCAATCACAAAAGTGTTCTGTCAAGTTGGCTGAGATAGGGACTGTAAAGTGGGGGTGCTTGCTGTACTCAGCCACCAGGCACTTCCCTCCCATTCAGCCAGTACACATCCTAGGGACCCACTGCATTAATCTGCCCTGCCCAATTTGCTTTGTTCTCTTTTCTCATGAGATCACTCTAAACCCCTTTGGCTTCCCCACTAGGATAAAAAGCATTTCATGTAGACTCCACCATTCTCCTGCAATGAGTGCGGAAAGCATTTCATAACAGAATCGTCAGGGGAGTATTCATGTGGCCCTGGGCTGCCCACACTTTCCCAAGAGTGAATAACAAAGAGGCACAAGGGCTCCTTGAACCCCTTCCCCACCAGGTTCCTGTAAAAAAGGGTGTTTGGGGGCACAACCTCTCAATTCTCTCCCCATGTAAACATCTCCAGGACATTTTAAGGAAGTGCTTGGAAGCCACACTGTATCCCTGAGTGAATACTATCTTGGAAAATGGCAAAATCTGACAGAAACTCCATTGTGGGGTCACAAGACTTGTGGTTTAAAAGGACAAGCCTGCCTCTCAACATGTGGGTTTCCCCTAGTTTTGAAATGTCTCCCTGCTGCTAGGAGTCAGCGGGAGGGGCTTTCCCAGATGTTCCCAGTTTGCTGCTATGGCACTTTGGGGTGCCCTGGAAAAGTGGTTGCCTGCTGGCCCTTTGGCTACAGTGGGAAACCTTTCTGTCATTCTTGTCAAGAGGCTTTCTAGTTTTTTGACTTGATCATGGCTTATATTTTTGTCTGGGTTCAGACAGCACAGAAAACCCTGATGGCTTCATTAAGCCATGGCTAATTGGGATGGTTTATGAGATGCCCCAGATAACATCCCCCTGTGACTGACAGACAGTAAGGCTCAGTGAGAGATTGTGTCCTTTTTACCCTGTCTTCCCACTCCTCATTCCTCTTCTTTTGGGAGCCCTAAATATCTTGCTTTTCAAAAAGAAATCTATACTTGCCATTCTAAAAGGAACTATATTAGCTGTTGCTGTTTTCCACATGGTGGTGCTAGTCCATGCTTCTTAAAGTATATGAGCAGGAATAAAGTTCCCTGCCTAATATTAGGCCAATGTCCCTATACATACACCCAGATGTAAGCCTGACTACTCTTATATGTGCGACTGTTTTCAAGTCTTCAGATTCTAAACGTTAGGTAAACTTTTGACAAATATTGAAGCATTCTGAATATTCACTGATTATTAAACAAAGGGATTGGAAGAAACAAGCTTTTAGGAACAAGTTTGATTCTATCTTCATTCATCCACATAAATTATATTAAACAGATGTTTTAACCTTAATTTTCTCACATTCCTAGTGAGAAGTGCTGAAAAATGCTGAAAAGCAGTCACTGCTGGAATGAATAAACTATTTCAATACTATCATATTAAGCAATAAATACCTTGAATTATCACAAAACTGTGTTACTAGAGGAAGTAAGAAAATAATTTTCTCATTTTTAACAGAACATGAATGTTAATGCTGGTATGTAGTAACATCCACTGACCAGGGATCAATCTACATTAAGCATATTTACAGGCATTTTAATTCCAACTCACTGGCATGCCATGTGGCATTCATCAAAAACCATTGTTCTCATGCTATTTATGCCATTAGATGCCTTCATATTATTTATATGTCGCTTTTTTCCTGTGGTACATATTTCAATGTGTGCTAGCCTATGATACATTCTTGTTGGGGAGATAAATGTTTCAGTGGTGCTGCAAGAAGTTTCATGCATCCTCAAAAAAAAAAAAAAAAAGCAAGAACTCTGAGGAAGAGAAAAGAAAGTCCTACAGTAAATCAAGCCAGAACTTGCTCTGGAAGCAAAAATGACAAAACTGAAGTTGTGGCATTTCAGGTACACCATGAGTAGGCAAGTGATGCTAGATAGGGAAGGGAGGCTGACAGCCACACAACACGGCTTCCGCAGAAACAGGTCCTGCCAGACAAACCTTGTGGAATTCTATGACAAGGTTTCAAGATGGCTAGATGGAGGGGATGCAGTGGATGTGGTATACCTGGATTTCAGCAAGGCCTTTGACAAAGTGCCCCATGATATCCTGGTGGAGAAACTGAGGAGTTTTGGGATACACCAAAGCACTGTCTGGTGGATTAGGGCATGGTTGACTGACCGAAAGCAGAAGGTAACCATTAGCGGGGAATCGTCGGGATGGCAGCCAGTGACAAGCGGGGTCCCCCAGGGCTCTGTCCTGGGGCCGATCCTGTTTAATCTTTTCATTAACGGCATGGAAGAAGGGGTGAACAGTCTGCTGATCAAATTTGCAGACGACACTAAAACTGGAGCAGTGGCCACAACTGAGGAGCAGATACACCAGATCCAAAAGGATCTGGACAGACTATGGAAGTGGGCAGGAGACAACAGGATGGCGTTCAATGTGGAGAAGTGCAAGGTCTTGCATTTGGGGCATAGGAATAGCTGTCATAAGTACAGGTTAGGGGACAAGTGGCTGGAGAGCAGCACCTGTGAAAGGGACCTCGGGGTACTGGTTGACCGCAGGCTAAACATGAGTCAGCAGTGTAATGCGGTGGTCAAGAGGGCGAATGCCACCCTTGGTTGCATAGCCAGAAGTGTGGCTTCTAGATCAAGAGAGGTATTACTACCACTCTACATGACTCTGGTGTGCCCTCAACTGGAGTATTGTGTTCAGTTTTGGGCCCCTCATTACAGAAAGGATATAGCCAGGTTGGAGTCAGTGCAGCGTAGGGCCACAAGGATGGTGGCTGGTTTGCAGGGGATGCCGTATGAGGCAAGACTGAGGGAACTGGGTCTCTTCAGCTTGGAGAAGAGGAGACTCAGAGGGGATATGTTGGCAACATACAGGTATGTGAGGGGGTGTCACATGGAGATGGGGAGAGGCCTGTTCTCCCCTGCAGAGGAAAGCAGGACGCGCTCCAATGGAGCAAAGCTCAGGGAGCCAAGGTTCAATTTGGATGCCAGGAAGCACTTCCTGACAGTTAGGACCCCGAGGGCGTGGAATGGGCTTCCACGGGAGGTTGTTGAGGCCCCATCGGTGAGGGTGTTCAAAGATAGGCTGGACATGCACATGGTGGGCATGTCATGAGCGGAGCCGGCTGGTGCCGGAGGTCAGACTAGATGGCCCGGGAGGCCCCTTCTGACTCGCTCTGTTTCTATGACTTGCTGAAGAAGAATCATGCTAGGGAAGAAGTAGAAGCAGAAGACCAAATATGAGATGGATTGACTCCATAAAAAAGCCACAGCCTTGAGTTTACAAGAGCAAAGTAGGGCTGTCAAGGACAGGACATTTTGTAGGATATTCATTCCTAGGGGTAGCATAAGTCAGAGATGACTTGACAACAACAGAGAGAGAATGATGGAATAAGTGCACAATGCCTTTTGATTCTTAGCACTCAGAGCTTTCTACCTGAAAACACTCCAAGTTATTTTGATACCTGAGATAAGATATCCCACAGCATGTCTCCTCTGACTGCTAACAATTTGCTATCAATTTCCTGACACTAAATTCAACTGGTTGAGGTAGGCGGCACCTCATTCTTCCTAACAGTAAGGCCTGCCTTGAGCAAAATTGCATTTTGAATTATGCATAAAAATCACAGGTACATGGCATGGCAAGGCAAGTTTCTTACCTGTAACTGCCATTCTTTGAGTGGTCTCTTGTGCATTCACTCAGATGGGGCTCTGCACCTTTATGGAGCTTGTGATTAGGAAGATTTAACAGATGAGAGCCTTTTGATAGACACCCCACTCTTCCATCATCCATATAAAAAGGAGGGGCTCCCACCATTACCCTCAGTTCCAACAAGACTGCCCTGTGACCTCAGGACCAAGGAAGGAAGAGATGTCATGCATGCACATTCTGGCAAGATTCCCAAGCGCACATGAAAAGCCGACCATTTTGGCAGGACTGACAGCTCTGAATCTATGCATGATGGGGAATTGGCTGACCTAGGCAGGGCTGAGAACTCGAACTCTGATAACAGAATTGTTGTAACAGACAGGCCTACATCTGCAGATCCAGTTTCTCAGTACCCAACTGTGCCTTCTCAAGAGATTATTTCAAGGACAGCTGTGGGGCTCAGTCCACCTGCCTGTGGGAATGAAGAAAAAGAACAACAGCAGCAACCTGACGGAGAGGATTTGAAGATGGGGAGTCTCTCGGATGAAGAACTCCAGCTCCTGAGGAGATCAACCCAAAGGTCTGTCATCACATCTGCAGAGTGGCCCAACTGGGGGCTCAGAGTGAAGAACACAGGTGTGCCTGGTTCCACAGCACCCCTCCTTCCCAAGACAGGACCAGAAGGATGCATAAGCAAAGCTTTGGGTAAAGGCAGGGGAAAAAAGGGTTCAACATTTTGTTTTGTGTATGCTCAGAGACTTGTGTATGGTTAAAGACTTCTATGTAGAATAAAGATGCTTTCAAGAGATGCTGGAGAGTCTGTCTTGCTGGGAAGGGAACACCTAGCTCACATCAAGAATAGTACCAGCCCTGTGTTCTACAAAGCAGTACTATCCTGCATTAGCAAACAGTACCACAAGGGGCAGTATTGAGAGAACAGCAGCACCAACTCCACATTAAGCAAAGTACTTCCATATCCCAATTAAGGAAGTGTGTGTGTGGGGGGGGGGGCAGGAACAAAAGGCATAAACACAGATAGCTAAGTCACTCATGACACCCAGTGGGTAGGGGTGGGTCTGTGTGAATGCACAGAAACCACGTGAAGAATGACAGAAGTAAGCAAATTGCCTTTCTTTATTGTCTCTCTACATCACACATTTGAGCAACTAGCAATTTTACCCATATCAAGGCTGCTGGGGCACTGCCATCATCTGAGAATTGCCGACAGAACTGCCCTTCCGAAAGCACAGTCTGCTCTGGCTTGAACATCAAGGCAATGATGTTTGGCAAAGGTGGATCAAGGTAACCAAGTTACCGCTTTGCAGAGGTTTGGTAATGCAATACCTGCATGCAGTGCTGTTGAAGCTGCCATAGCTCAGATTGAGTGTGCTTTAGGTTGCACTGGGAGTTTCAGTCCTGCTAGCTCACAAGCCAGTGTGATTGTTGATACAGCCCAGCCCAAAAGTCTCTGTGGCAAAAGGGGCTGACCTTTTGCCTTCCTCTATAGCAAACAAAAAGTTTGGAGGACTGACAGGACTCAGTTTTGGAGCAACAGGACACCAGCGCTTTATGCACATCCTGGTATGAAGAGTAGACTCCACTGGGCTGGATGGTGATATTCAAATAAAATAGAGATGTGACTTTGGGTAGGAATGAGGAATCCGGACAATGTACCACCTTGCCACAATGGAAGACAAGGTATGCAGATTGTTTGCTAGATTGTTGAGTGGGCATGATCACCACCAGGAATGCCACCTTCTACAACAGAAGGTAGAAGTTGACTGTCACCAGAGGCTTGAATGGCTTTCTGGTTAAGGCATACAGTACCACTGACAAGCTGCAAGATATGGTGCTGCCCAAGTAGATGGCAGGATGTTTTTAGTCCCTTCAGGAACTGCCTACTCAATGAGTGTGAAAAAACCTATTTGCCCTCAGTCCTGTAATTCATGGTAGAGATATCTGCTAGGTGAACTCAGAGGGATGATCCCATTGAGCTGTGTTAAAAGAGGGTGATGAGACAGAGCAAATTCTTTTCTAAATCTCTTGGGATCAAAGCCTTGAGTATCCATGAATGTCAAAAAGTCTTTCTACTTTGCCTCATAGAATTTCCAAGTGGTCCGCTTCGGAGCTACCTCTAGAATGGTGTTCGGTTACTTGTGGCGAGACTCTGTGTGCCTAAGAGATGGATCATGTATGCCATCAGATGAAGGGTTTTGTCATGCAGGAGAGCACGACAGTAGCTCCTCCTTGCGAGGAGGAGGTAACCGTGATTACTAGGATCAGGAAAGAGCAGACACTTCCAGAAGGAGAAGCGGATCAGCTGATGCCTGAGAGCTGTGAGTGTTCACAGACTGCTTCACAGGAGGCTGGCCCTTTAAACCGTACAAACTGTGAAGGAGAAAGGGGGAGGGCAAAATACTTTGCCAGAGGAGGAGGAGGAGGAGGAGGAGGAGAGCAGCCCGGAAGGGGACGGGCAGCTCGGAGGCATTGACTTGATTGACGCTAACCAACCACGAATGATGCGCTCTTATCAGCTTCATGGAGAAGAAAGAAACGGGGAGGGGGAGGGATGAGGTCATTGTCAGGGGAACATCGTTCCTTCACATACATGCCTTGCCGTTAGGATAGTTGTTTAACCGTAAATCTTGTAGATAATGAGCAATAAACCAATTTAGAACCTCAGCTCCTGTTTAAAGAATTTATTGCAGCTAAAGCACCTCTAAGCGTGAGTGTGTTTTTACAACACCCTCACTACAGGTTTGGATATCTGGATTCAGTAATCCCCCTTGTGAGATCAGGTCTGGTACCAACAGGAGCTGGGTGAACCAAGATTGCCTTGGCCAGCAGTGGGGTAACCATGATGCAGTCCATGGCATCCTGCTGAACCTTCCCCAATACCCACATTATCAGAGGGGATGGGGGCAGGGGAGGTAGAACAATGTCCCTGTCCAAAGTAGTAGGAACACATTTTCCAGAGAGCACCTGCCCTCTCTTGACTGAAAGCAGAAGCTTTGGCACACAGTGTTCTGAGTGGCAGAGATCCACTAATAGGAATCTCTCTCACTCTCTCTCTCTTGTCTAGGGTCTCTGATTTCATCTGCCACTTGTGAATATCAAGATACTGCCTGCTGAGAAAGTCCATTAGGTTGTTTTTGGTCCCAGCCATGTGATTGGCTGTCAAGGTGATGCATCAGTTGACACATTAGTCCCAGATTCGAGTGGCAAGCCATGTTAATGAAATCAACCTGGTACATCCCTACTTGTTGATACAGAACACCACTCTTGTATTGTCCATCACAAGTTGTATGTGATATCATCACAGAAAAGTTTGGAACACAGTAAAAGCCTTTCATACAGCAAGCAGCTCTAAATATAACTATTGCCTGTGGGCTTCTGGCTCTTTCCACATTCCTTGCATTCAGAGGAAGCCACAATGGGATCCCTATCCAAGCAAGGAGGCATCTGTTATTACCATAAATTACAGCTCTGGACTGAGGAATGACATTTCCTTGGAGAGGTTGATACTCTGGGTCCTCCAGGAAAGGCTGGAGCAGATGATGGTAGGCATCCAGAAATGCTTCTGTGGATGGTCAATTGCCGGGTCGAAAGAGTGGACAAACCTCAGATGGAGTAGTTGTGACTGGAGCCTGGACAAGGGAAATGACACAGTCACAGCCAGGAGATCTAGAAGCTGCTGAAACTGGAGAGCTGAAACTACATGTTGCTGCTATAGCTGGGAGACTGTCTCAATCAATGCTACTGCCCTGGAGTCTGGGAGATATGCTGCCACTTTGGTGGAGTCTATGCATGCCCCAGTGAAAATAGGAAAGAACAGATTTTTCTGAGTTTATACAAATCCTAGTTTGTCCAGCAGATTGCACATGATGTGAATCACTGCAAGCAGTTCCATTCTGGTTGGAGCTACCAACAACCAGTCATCCAAGTATGGATATACCTGGACTCCCCACTGATGCAGGTGAACACACACCATGGCCTTACACTTCATGAAAACAAATGTGGCACAATTGGGCAGCATACAAATGTTTAAAATAAATAAATAAAAACCCTGGGGTCAGTAGAGACACCAATGTTAAAAACAGAAAACTGGAATGTTTCTTTCCTGACTTGGAAGTAAAGGAAATGACTTCGGCACAGTGGGCACCCCATCCAGTCAGGGAGGCATCAGTATAGAGTGTCATGGTTGGAAAGCAAATATTATCAAAGCAGGTGGGTTTAAAAAACATATAGAAAGGAGGTAGAAACACACATGACAAAGAAATAAAACTTTGGCAGAAGAAGCCTACTATATCTTGTTTGAACTGACAAAACATGTTATACATTACTTGAACCATATTATCATTTTAGTTTGTAAAATCATGTTTCCTGGCTTTGGATCATGTGGAATCATAGATGAAATGATGCATTCTTTGCTCTGCTTCCCAGTTTTCCATCATCATCATCATCATCATCAATTATATTTATAGCCTGCCTTTCTTTCTGCAAAGAACTCAAGGCAACTTATGAAGTTTTCATCCTCTCCATTTTATCTTCACAACAACCACATCTGTGACTGACCTGGGGTCACACACTGAATTCCATGGCTGAATGGGGACTAGAACCAGGTCTCCTAAGTCCTAGTTCAGCACTCTAACCCCTACATATGAAGTGTATCAATCACTGTGTCAACATACTTTTATTTCCTCCGTGGAATAAAGAAATGAGTGGATCATCCTGATTAGGCCAATCACCAGTCAACTGGGTTTGATAGATAAAACAAACAAATATGGACTTCACTCCCAACCCGCCCTGGAAATTGCTTCCTGAACCCCCCAGGCACACATAAATCCAATCTGTTGACACTACAAAAAGTCCTATGTATCAGTATGGTTTTGTATTTGAAGCTGAAGAGCCCAGCACATTAAAGCTCACTTCATCCAGGGTCCCCTGTCCTCTGTGTCACATTTTCAGGAGGTTGGAAGACTGCTTCCCCCAGCCCATTCCTAAAACCTTTACCCCCTCAAATAGAAGCTTGATTTTAAGATGCAAATTCCACATTATTAAGGAGGAGTCTGGAAATAAAACTGGTATGATTTAGCTATCCAGATAGAATCATGCATACAAATCAACAGTGCAGCCACACTGCTGAACAGAGACGTCAAACTGTTCTATTAAGTGTTACACTTGCCTTACTTCTTCAAGCAGCAAGAAGTACTGAGGAGCAGCTTACTCAGATTTAGTTTCCATTTGAAAGAAATCTTTTAAATGCTTAGAATGCTTTGTCATGCTTGGGTTAATTTACAAATATACTGGTTGAATAGTAGAGACAAACACTCTAATAGATATGGGTTGGATCCAGATTTACGCTGTATCAACTGTACCAATGAGTGGCCCACTCCAGCATCCTGAAAATGCTACACAGATAATCAGGAGATCTTGCTGAACAGGTTAGCTATGGTTTTGGTTTAGGACTTTCCATGAGCAGAGCCTTTCCTGTTGGGAAGGCCCCTTCCACTTGAGATCCTGAATCCAACCCCAGTTATTTTGTAATCTTTCTTATAAAATTTCATTGAAGTTTATTGAGAATGCAGATTGACAATTGTCAAATGTCAGTGTTCTTGAGATAAACAGTTAATGACCATTGTGTGGTACTACGGATGTGAATGTTTGCTAAGAGATAAAACCTGTTACTTAAGCAGTTATTACGAGACAAAAGAATGTGATTCTTGTATAAGTTTGAAATAGAAGCATGGATATTGACATTAGGAAGAATGCATTTATTCTTCTGGCGTATAACCATGTTATAGGTAGCAACAATATGCATTTGTTGTGCCTGTTCTGTCTGTGAGGTTGTTTTCACATACTTGCTCATTTTCTGACTCTTCAGTATGAGGTTCCTGAGAGGTCAAGTCTTGTCCTCCATGTTATTTAAAATCTACATGAAACCTCTGAGTGAGGTCATCTAGCGTTTTGGAGTGTGTTGTCTTCAATATGCTGATGCCATGCAGCTCTCTCTCTCTCCTTTTCATCTTCAGTATGTGAGGCTGTGGATGTGCTGAATTGGCTGTGACAGTGGACTGGATGAGGGCTAACAAACTGAAGCTCAAATCAGACAAGACTGAGATGCTATTAGTGGGTGGTTCTTTTGACTGGATGAAGGGTTGCACTCTGCTTGAAGAAGCAGATTTGTAGCTTGGGGATGTGCCTTGAGCCGTCTTTTTCACTTGAGGCCCGGGTGGCTTCCATGCCTTGGAGTGCCTTCTACCAGGCTGGTGGTTGAGTTACATCCCTTTCTGGAGAAAGAGAGCCTGGTATCAGTGATCTATGCTCTAGTAATCTCTAAAGTAGATGCCTTTAATGCACGCTACATGGGTCTGCCCTTGGACTGTTCAGAAGCTGCAGCATGTGAAAAATGTGGCATTCAAACTAATAATCAGACAGTCAGATCAGATAACACCAATTCTGGCATGCTAGTACTGGCTGCCTGTATCTTTCTGAGCCCAATTCAAGGTGCTGGTTTTAACCTATGAAACCCTACATGGCTTGGGACCACGATACCTGAGGGAACACTTCTCCCAACCTTATTCTACTTGTATGCCACAAGCAAATTCTGGGGTCTACCTCCAACTGCCACCTCCAAGGAAGGCTCAGATTATGACAACAAAGAGAAGGGCCTTTCCCATGGTGCCCCCCCAGTTGTGAAACAAGCTCCCTCCTGCTGCCCTCTTGGTACCAACTTTACTATCTTTTGGTGCTAGGTCTAGAATGACCTCTATTGAAAGCATTCAATTAGGCTACTAGGGTCTGTTAGATTTTCTTCAAGTTATAATGAGTGTATATATAACATATATCAGGACTTGAAAATTATGCTCACCTGCTCGCCAAATGCGAGGGTAAATTCCTTTCTGGCGAGCACAGTAATGGAGTGGGAGGCTTGCAATGTGATCCCCAAGCCCCGGGGACCGATTTGCATTCCACTTGCACTCCAAGCCTCATTTTGAAGTCAACTTCCGGTTTTCGACTTCCGGCTTCTTCTTCGGCACCACCATTACACTGGCAGCGCTGCTGAGGGGACATGTGCAGGAGAGATCCGCTCTCCACAGGTGCACATCCCTACACCCACCAGCTTAAGGTAAATGACATTTTTTGTGCTGTGCTCTGGGGGCAAAATGATTTCAAAAAGAGTAAAAAAAAACACCAACAATGTTAAAAAAAACCTAACAACACCATTTTAGTGCTGTTCTCTGGCGCCTAAATATTTCAAAAAGTAAAAAACAAAAACAAAAAACAAAAAAACAAAGCACAACACACCTATGCACAATCAGCTACAAATTTCATTTAAAATAAAAAAATATATTTTCAAGAAAATTGGTAGCTGACTATGCATAGGAACCCATGTGCTGAAGAAGTACTAACTACTTATATTTTGGACTCTTTAATTCTAAAGAAAAATGTAATTTCATAAGCTTTAAGGGGGCGTGGTTGGGGGCAGGGCTGGGGACGGGCCTGGGGTGGGGTTGGAGGCGGACCTGGGCAAGGTTTGGTGGAGCAACTGGTGGAGAGTAAGGTTTTGCCTGGCTAGTAGGTCTAGACTTGAAATTTTAAGCCCTGACATATATAATTTCATTTTAAATTTGGTTTTATGTATTTATGGTAAACTTCAATGATCTTTTAAAATATGCTTTACTATGGTATAGTTTTATTGTATTCCAATGTGCTGTTGTGAACTGCCCAGAAAACTTCAGCTGTGGTGTGATGTAGAAATAATAATAACAATAAAACAGCAACAACACCTTCAGTGGCTTGCTCTTCTTGTGGGTCTCCACTTGAAGCACCCACCACAAAGCACCTATAACATCAGAAGCATTTCTACCATGGCAGAGTGCGTGCATTGAGGGATGGAACTGAGAATGGAAGAGTTCCAGACAAACTTTTGATGACTGATGAAATGTAATTCTACAAAAATGCTGTGGTACCTTGGCTTATGAATGCCTCAGTTCACGACCAAATCAGGTCGTGAACAGAAATTTCAGAAAAAATTGCCTCAGGTCACGAACTGCGCATCAGGTGATGATTGTGATCACACCTGTGTTCCCTGCGCAACCGTGCTTATGTTCGGTGGGGGGGGGGGGAGATGGCTATGATCGCACCCATGTTCCCTGCCCGAGCACGACCGTGATCTCCTATGGCCACAATTGCAGTCACACTCATGCAGGGAACACAGGCGCGATCACGGTTGTGTGTGTGTGGGGGGGGAGATGGCCGCAATCGCACTCGGAGGGGAGATGGTTGCGATCGTGCCTTTGTTCCCTGCCTGAGCACAACTGCGATTGCGCCAGTCTATGGCTGTGATCTCGGTCGCGCTTGAGCAGGGAACATGGGCATGATTGCGGTCGTGCTGTGAGGTGGAGAAGATGGCTGTGATCGTGCTCGAGTGGGGGAGCTGGCCACGATCTTTGTTGTTCTTTGTCAGTTCGGTTCAAATTTTTGTGATTAAAAAAAAAAGTTACAGAATGGATTAACCTTATTTACATTGAACCTTACGGGGAAATTTGAGTTGGCTCATGACCAATTTGGGTCGGGACCAGAGTCGTGGAATGGATTAAATTTGTGAGCCAAGGTACTACTCTACTATATTACAACCTTGAACAACAAGGAAGGCTGAAGCCGTTTTACTGTGGAAATACCCAAAAAGATTTGACTACTGTATGGTTGATTTATGATTCCTTATCCAGAGTACCGCAAAACTCATACTTCCCCTTTCAGTGGCATTTTGGCATTGTTTCAGCATCCCCAGGAAACTGACTCATACCTTCCCGCTGCCACAGGTATGCAAGGTGCCTACCAGCTTTGTCCATGCTGATCTTCTCAAAGGTTCAAAGGTCAAACTACTAAAGCATGCTATGCATTTGTTTTGTGCAAGGGATTGTCTGAGTCCTATTCTAATGCTAGTTCTGATTAGGGAGGTGCTACATTATGATTTCTTCCCAGAACATCTGCATTCATGTTGCTCTATCCAAGAGAATGGTGTATTCCTTTTTGAGAGGGTGATGCTGCCATGCAAAGGTGCTTTCTCATAAGAAATGTGGCAAGGAATCATGCTGCAGCAGCTCCAGTGCTGCTAAAGGAATCAAGGCCCTCTTGTTCTTTCCAATTGCTATGTTCTCAGTTGGTCTAGGATACATTTGGAGACCATGGCAGTTGAAAAGAATAAGATCTTCACAATAATTTGTGTCAAACAGTTTTTCAATGTAAGAAAGACAGCAATCTCAGACCCAAGATTCAGCTTTACCATCAAGTTACAAGTTGAGAGCCATTTTTAACTTTTTAGTCTGTATTTTTTTTATTTTAAAGTCCTATAAAACTGGTGGTACCACGATTGGCATGCTCCTTAATTATAAAGCCAGTCACAGAACAGTTAGAGGGTCCACAAAACAACTCCTTTCTGGGACCAGATTCTTAGGGAAACAGTCTGAGATCAAAGACAATGGGCAGCACATTTGCATGTCACACTAGCCCACCCTGGCCACAGTTGTGGACAAAACAATCCATGATCTGCATGACAGGCAGGCCTTCTTTTCCCCAGTCAGCCCTGCTGTGAGTATCCCAGGGAATAATCCAGGATAAACTAGCTGTTTTCTCCCCATCTGGATCATAAGCTGTTTCAGGCTGGCTCCACCCTTTTTTCTCTTTAAACTTTTTGAAAGGGGTAGTGAACATCATAATCCCCAATTTAAAAACTATAAGCAGTCCCTTCAAAGCACCCCAGAGCTTCGTGACATGGGTGCGATATCTGACAAACCCATAAAACCCCCCTTTTTGCACAAATAACTTGTATTTCATTAAAAATAAATTTAGGCAAAGCTATGCATCTTTAAAAAGGGGTTCTGACTGGGCAATGTTTTGTTTTGTTTCTGATTGGGACAGACATACACCACCATACATTGCCTTGTCACAGCCCTCCTCCCCTTTTAAAGGGAGCAGGTGGCGCAGTGGTTTATTTATTTATTTATTTATCTATCAGTTTATATCCTGCCTTTTTCCGACAAAGGGCTCAAGGCAGCTTACATCATCTCTCCTCCTCCATCTTACCCCCACAACAACCCTGTGAGGTAGGTTGGGCTGAGAGTCTGTGACTGGCCCAAAGTCACCCAGTTGGCTCCATGGCTGAGCAAGGACTAGAACCCAGATCGTCTGAGTCCCAGTCCCATGCTCTTAACCACTACACCACACAGGCTGTCTTAATCCGCTTAATTTTAATGCAAAATATTAAAATGTGCTGCTGGGCTGGTTGATTGAAAGGTCACCAGTTTGAATCTGCACAACGGAGTGAGTTCCCATTGCTCCGTCCCAGCTCCTGCCAACCTTGCAGTTTGAAAGCATGCAAATGCAAGTAGATAAAAAGGTACCACTTCGGTGGGCAGGTAACAGCATTCCGTGCACTTTGGTGTTTAGTCATGCCGGCCACATGACCACGGAGACTGTCTGTGGACAAACGCTGGCTCCCTCGGCTAGGAAACGGAGATGAGCACCGCCCCCTAGAGTCAGGCATGACTGGATATAATGTCAAAGGGAAACCTTTACCTTTACCTTTTAGAGCTTTAACAGCTAGCTGTGAAAGTGCTGAGAACTCTTTCTCTCTAGGAAAAAAGGTGGCATACACTTTTGCACTTTCCCAAGCACCTAGAGGCTCAAGAGAAAGTGCAAAATATGTCAAGGTTGCAAACTAATTTGTGGGAAAAGGGACATACTTTGTGCAAAGAGGTTGTGGATCCCCTTGTAACCCCCCCCCCCTTTGTGCAAAGTTCCCTTGTATTTTATTTTATTTATTATTTAAAACATTTTTATGCCTCCCCATCGCAACAAAGCCTCAGGGCGGCTTACAACATAGATTGAGCGCATATGGCACAATCTAAGCCAGCCTACTTAATTTATGACAAAGTGACCTCAATGTCATGTCTATTTGCTACTGCATGCACAATGATCAAAATCTGGTTGTCAGGTGCACAGAAAGCATTACAAAGTATCAACTATCAGTACTGGGTAAATTGTTCTTTAGAAGTCTATTTCTGGAAGGTGTTTAAATGCAACAAAACATTTATCTGGACAATTAAAAGGTTACACAAAATCTAAGGTCTGATGAGAAGGCAAAGTAGAATCTAATGCTTTGTTACTATTTTGAAAACACAGTAGCACTTGGTTTCATATTTATCAGGGTAAGATTGAAGGAATTGACCATATAAGCTGACTGCTGTTATAGTCAGTTTAGTTTAGCTGAAATTTGCATCAGTCATCACTGTTAATACAATATAAAGGTGTACAGCATCTTACAAGACAGAGACTGCATGACTTCTTATCCTCATGAATACTAGGAATAGCCATACACTTCCCATTACAAGGAAGTCATTTTTCATTAGTTGTACCATTAGTTTCTCCTAATGGCTTGTGGTTTGAAAGCTGCCAAGAGAAACCCAAGGAGGGAATAGCTTGGATCCTTCCCTGTCTAGAACTGATACCTGCTGCCCCCACCCCAGGATACTACCTCAGATGAGACTTCAGATACTTGCAGTTTTGCAACTGCACCTACAATTGTTCTTAAAAGAGAGAGAGAGAGAGAGAGAGAGAGAGAGAGAGAGAGAGAGAGAGA
>JAIXND010000774.1:2303198-2380175 GCA_023646645.1 Varanus salvator macromaculatus | reverse complement strand
AGAGAGAGAGAGAGAGAGAGAGAGAGAGAGAGAGAGAGAGAGAGAGAGAGAGAGAGGAAATGCAATTTTTTTGCACAACAAAAGAAAAATTAAAAAAGTTTGCAACCACAGGTAGCCTTTTCATGGCAGTGTACAACATCCCCTACAACTGCCACCTTGGGGAGATTGTTTCAGATTTGCACTGCAAATCTTCAGTAGTTTCAAGAATGAAAAAAACACCCTTCCAGAGGCAACTGGGGGTGCACAATCAAAAGAACCTTTGCAGTTTATTCAG
Organism: Varanus salvator macromaculatus; assembly: GCA_023646645.1. Lineage (NCBI taxonomy): Eukaryota > Metazoa > Chordata > Lepidosauria > Squamata > Varanidae > Varanus > Varanus salvator. The sequence goes on along the minus strand of JAIXND010000774.1, from coordinate 2,379,901 downwards.
ACATACAGGAAATGCATGTGGCAGCAGGCAGCCCTGGAAGGGACTACCAAGTTGGAGTCTGTACAAGAAACCTTTATAACCTATCAGTTGCATACACACTTAGGGTGGAGGGGCAGGATCATGGACACAATATGGTAGAGGCACAGTAGAATAAAATCAGAGGGATGAATGCAATACAAAAGAGAACATTCAGGACAAACAGACATTAGCATGCCTAAAATGTGCCCCAAAGGACAGGGATGTTAGCATTTCCAAGGCATACTGGGAAGCAAGACTAAATCCCGTTTTAAGTCTAAAGCTGTTTTTACAGTGTCAGCCTTTTAGCAGTCGCATTATGCAGAGCTTTTGCTCATATTGTGCTGACAGTAGCAACCCACAATGATTTTCTATGTTATGCCAATCCAGTCAATAAGGAACTGAAAGTCAGATCTTGGAAGGCCAGCCAAGGGGACTCAGCAAGATGACTAGCTATTAGGCCCAAGTGTAAAACCAGTCCATATGTTAGTAAGTTTACTAAAAAAAAAATATGGGTTCCTCTCTCCAGCAGCATAATCGTATGGAAGATCCATCAGATGCCTGAGTTTCAGTTTCCCAAACTCCAGTCTGCTTTGCAGCAGCCCAGGAATCAAGACCCATGCCCTGTGCAAGCAGTGCCTTTCTTCCATGCCCACCACTGTTGGCAGCAGCAGCAAGTACAGGAAGAAAGTTGGCAGCCAGGAATGCCCATTGAGGCACCTGTTTGCTGTGCCCCCTTTCTGCATCCACTAGCACTGCCAGCAGCAGTGAGCAGGGCAACAGTTTGGTCACCAGGGATGGTGGCTGGCCCAACCACTCATGGCTCCTCTCTTTTGCATCCTGCAGCCACGCCTGATGGGGAAGGTTGCTGGTTGTGTAACCAGGGCTCCACAAGCATTCACAGACTTCCTCTTGACTTGCAGGACTAGGCTGACCACAAGACAAAGTCTGCAGATTCTGGAGGGCTAGTTTATGAACTCTGGCTGCTATAATAGGTTGTACTGATGCCCATTGCAACACCAGAAGGAGTGAAATAATGGAAAGACATAGCTTTTTCAGCCAAGTAAGAGGAGAAAGCACCTAGGAATATTGCACCAGTTTAAAAATGTTACCCGTTGGCTGCACTTTTGGAGATATCAAAGAATCCTAAATAAGGCTCTGGGTAGTGTGAGGAATACAGTGTATTAATTCCAGGGTATGGCCAAAGCAGCTCACTTTAGATTTCAGCATACTTAGGAAGAAGCAAAACTACCAATGTCAAATACCATATGCAATTTGTGGATGAGGGTTAGCAGCAACAAGCAAAAGGACAGTTTATAAACATCCCTCTAGTCTTCCGGATGTGATAGACAGTTTGTTAATTACTTGGACACTTTGCACATTTCTGGTTACCCCTTTGCAGTCTTCTACCATTTCAGAGGCTGTCAGCATTACACAGGCTAGCGCCTCACCCCCACTCACATCATTCCTGGCAAGGAAGGGAAGTGGGAAAAAACCCCAACAAGTTAGGTATGTAAACAAGCTTATCGCAAGGTTACTGTTATCTCAGACCTAATATGCCTGTTTGCAGCTGTCTGATGAGCTAAGTTTACTAATTTACATACTACAGTGGTACCTTGGCTCACTACCGGAATTAGTCCCGAGCCAAGTCAAATTTCCCTATAAGGTTCAATGTAAATAAGGTTAATCTGTTCTGTAAATAATTTTAAATGACAAAACAAAGTACAGTAGAGAACACTAACCTAGGTGTGGGGGAGTTTATTGTTTGGAGGGAGAGTCCAAACCATAAATGTGTGATAGCAATCGTGCTGGGGGGTGGAGATGGCCATGATCACAGAAACACTCATGCAGGGAAGACAGGCACGATCACGGGCGCACTTGGAGGAGACAGGCATGATCGTAGGCACGATTGTGCAGGGAAGATGGGCACGCTCGTGGGCACACTTGCATGGGAGACAGGCGCGATCACAGGCACACTCGTGCGGGGGGGGGAACGGGTGCGATCATGGGCATGGTCCTGCAGGGAAGACAGGCGCAATCGCGGTCGTGCTTGGGCGGGGGGAGATGAACACAATTGCAGCCATCTCCTTGCCCCCAGCACGATCGCAGCCATCTCCCCCACTCCGAGCATGATCGTACAGAGAAGACGGGCGTGATCATAATTGTCACCCAATGTGGAGTTCGCAACCTGAGTCAAAATTTTTCTGAAATTTCTGTTCGCGACCCGATTTGGTCATGAACTGAGACATTTGTGAGCTGAGGTACCACTGTATATATGGTGCAGAAATACAAAGGAGAATGTTCATAATCAGTACAGAAACAGGGTGAAATATAATACAAAGAATCCCAGATCCAAAATTAATCCAGCCTACCAGATATGTCTCACTAAATACTTTGAGCAAGAATGTCTGTTAGTGTTTCTTTCCACCTGTTTAACTCTCAAAAAAATCTTCAGTTTGATTTGCATTCTTCATTCTGGCAAAGTGCTTACTGATATACATCATAAATTTAAACCTAAACTTTAATCCCAGCCATGCTGATTTACATAAAAGTACATGTACCAATACATCTTGATACAGTTTCATGATGTATTGGTACATTGATACACACCCACTGTCCACTGTCCATCACATTGCAACCTCCATCCTTTTATAGGTAAGCCTGCTGCTGCTGTGTTTTTCACATGGAACACAGGGCAGTGCATCTGGTTGACACATTATATGGGTGTCGAAGGACCAAGAAAAGCAAATGTAGGAACCTGAGGGACAGGTACAAACACAGAGAAACTTTGCTAAAACAGACCTGGTGGTACATGGTAAAGTGAAACTTGGGAGAAGATTGTGTCCAGTTGAGCCCAGTAGCCTCTAGCTCATATTTCAAAGACGAACCCCATCTCTTCATAACTCCACCAACTACAAGGGATGGTTCAGCAATGGAGCAGAAGCAAAGGTGGGGCCTTACCTTATATGTGGACACAAGAGCCTATAAGAAACTCACACCAAAGTGGCATGGCTCTTGCTATCTGGTAATGTTGTGCCCACCCTTCACAATACATAATGACTCTAAGGACATCCTAAGACTGGTCTATCACAGGAGTAAGCACAGAAGTGTACAGGAATTCATCAAGAGGATCAAAGAAATTGGTCCCCACACCATGGGAGCATCTTCCATCCCCTGGTATGGCAGCCTACAGAATTCTTGGTCCATCCTCCACCTACGGTATCAACTAGATTTAATTTTCAATGGAACTGATGAGGGGTTCCTGGTGCTGGGCAAAGAAGTAGATGCAAGAAATGGTACTCCAGAACAAGATGACACTGGACTACCTGCTCCAAGGAATGAGTGGTGTGTGAGGGTTCCTTTATCAGACATGAGCATGCCGCTGCCAGATTGATGACAATGGCAAGTTAGTGGAAAAGATTGGGCACCAGATTCTTAGTGTTCCCCACTTGGTTCTCAAAGACATTAAAGGAGAATGGTAGGACTGGTTGTGGTCCTGGCTGCCCTATCTTAGCTGGTTGATACATGTCATCAAGGGAGCCCTGATTGTGCTGTCACTGCTGGTCGTAGCCTGCTGTGGAGACCAGTGCCTGCTCACTGCTCAGCACCTGTAAGGCAGTCATGCCAAGCCACAGGAACCAACAAATATTCATGGCAATGCGGAAACCTAACGGTGGGTTCACATACACTCCTTTAGGTAAGTCTGGAAGAAGCTAACTGAGCTTCTTAGACCCAAAAGGAGAAATTGTAGGGCATACCTGGTATTACGGGCAAGCAGGCTGGTCATGCCCTCAGCAATATCAGTGAAACCAGAGCAAAGCCACATACGCAGGGATTGAGAAATCCCTTGCTGGGACTCCAAGCTCAGCCTCCCAGGCAGCTCAGCTTCCTAGGTAGGTGTAGGAACTACCTGGATTCAAATAGATCAATCAGTGTCTGCAGCAGGGATTTCAAGCCAAAAAATCCCTATCAGTGCTACCTGGTCATCTAAGGTATAAAATTGCCCTTTGTTGTGATCAAAATTATTTTCAAGAACAGTGCCATCTTCTCTCACTCTTGTGCTTGATTGAGCTTGTGCACCAAGACCAAATTACTTGGGTCCTACAATTTGATATATCAATTGGATCTGTGGGGTGGAGGTATATTATAAAATAGTGTAACATAGTAAATTTGAATGATTAATTTTCGATCCTGATACTTTCTGAAAAAAATCCAATTCCTCTTTAATAGGCACTATACCTGTTTTTGGATTTTCTAGCATGAATATCATGTCATCAGAATATAGTTTGATTAGATGGGTTTGATTCTTAATTAAACTCCCTTAAGACATTGTTTTTTAAATTTGTTCACTAAAATTTCTATTATCATATTTGATAATAGGATAAGCAACATCACCATTTAGTATCTAAAGGTAAAAGCCTTTGATTGTGTGGATCACAACAAACTGTGGCAAGTTCTTAAAGAGATGGGAGTACCTGACCATCTTATTTGTCTCTTGAGAAACCTGTATGCAGGTCAAGAAGCAACAGTGAGAACTGGACACAGAACCACTGATTGGTTCAAAATTGAGAAAGGAGTTCAGCAAGGCTGTATTCCGTTGCCCTGCCTATTTAACTTACATGCATCATGAGAAAGGTGGGGCTAGATGAATCACCAGTTGGAATTAAGATTGCCTGGAGAAATATCAACAACCTTAGATATGCAAATGATACCACTCTAATGGCAGAAAGTGAAGAGGAACTAAAGAGCCTCTTGATGCGGGTGAAGGAGGAGAGCACAAAAGTTGGCTTGAAATGCAACATTAAGAAAACTAAGATCCTGGCATCCGGTCCTCTCACTTCCTGGCAAATAGATGGGGAAGAAATGGAGGTAGTGACAGATTTTATTTTCCTGGGCTCCAAGATCACCACAGACGGAGACGGCAGCCAAGAAATTAAGACGCTTGCTCCTGGGGAGGAAAGCTATGGCAATCTAGACAGCATGCTAAAAAGCAGAGACATCACCCTGCCAACAAAAGTGCGTATAGTCAAGGCTATGGCTTTCCCAGTTGCAATGTATGGCTGTGAAAGTTGGACCATAAGGAAGGCTGAGTGCTGAAGAATTGAGGCCTTTGAATTGCGGTCCTGGAGGAGACTCCTGCGAGTCCCTTGGACTGCAAGGCAATCAAACCAGTCAGTCCTTGAGGAGATCAACTCTAACTGCTCTTTGGAAGGCCAATATTGAAACTCAAATACTTTGGCCACCTAATAAGAAGGAAGGACTCCCTGGAGAAGAGCCTAATGCTGGGAACAATAGATGGCAAAAGAAGGGGACAGCAGAGGATGAGGTGGCTAGATGGAGTCACTGAAGCAGTTGGTGTGAGCTTAAGTGGACTCCGGGAGATGGTGGAGGACAGGAAGGTCAGGAGGAATGTTGTCCATGGGGTCGTGATGGGTTGGACACGACTTCGCAACTAACAACAACTGCTTTTCCTACTCTTCTATTGATTACGAAGGGTACTCCATTTCTTCTGAGGATTTCTTGCCCGCAGTAGTATACCTGATGGCCATCTGAATTAAATTCACCCATTCTTGTCCATTTTAGTTCACTGATTCCTAAGATGTTCAGTATTGTCATCTCTTGTTTGACCACGTCCAGCTTGCCTTGATTCATAGATCTTACATTCCAGGTTGCTATGGAGTATAGATCTTTACAGCATCAGACTCTCCTTTCACCACCAGATACATCTGCAACTGAGTGTCCTTTCAGCTTTGATCCAGTCACTTCATTCTTTCTGGCGCTACTAGTACTCGCCCTCCACTCTTCCCCAGTAGCATATTGGACACCTTTCGACCTGAGAGTCTCATCTTCCGGCATCATATCTTTTTGCCTTTTGGTACTGTCCATGGGGTTTTCATGGCAAAGATACTGGAGTGGGTTGCCATTTCCAGTGAATGAAAATTGAGATTTATTAGAAGACGGCTAAGGAAAGCCACAGAAGAATGTGGAAGACTGTGTGTAAGGATCCAATTTATTGTTCTAATTTTTATTTTCTTTCTCAAGACAGAAGAATTGTTAACACTATAAAAGTAGTACAGGCTTTAGTGAGAGTTGCTTGTGCTATCTGAGAGGGATCAGGAGGTGGTTGAGTGCACCACTCACTGCTTCTGGTTTGAAGACACAGAGGCCACTTCCTCAGAGAGCTCAGTGGGCAGACTTTGTTTACATAAAATGTAGGCATATTAGGAAGATAGAGATGGTGTGAGTCAGTGGGGTGCAGTGCCCCAACTTTGAGCAAGCCACAGCACAGGATATTTTGTTGTTATGTGCCATCAAGTCATCTCCAACTCCAGTGATTCTTACTATCTCATGATGAGCCCAAAGTATGACAGCCTCAGTTTTGCCATTTTTGTTTCTTGGGAAAGTTCTGGCTTGATTTAATCTATAGCCCACTTGTTTGTCTTTCTTTTGGTCCTGGGAATTCACAAAACTCTCTTCAAGTGCATCAATTTTCTTCCTTTTCGCTTTCTCCACTGCCCAGCATCCACACCCATACACAGTGATTGGGAACACAAGAGAGTGAATGAGCTTGGCCTCAGTCTTCAGTGAAACATCCTTACACTTGATTATCTTTTCAAGTTCCTCCATTGCTGTTCTTCCAAGTCTCAGTATTCTTCTAATTTCTTGGCTGCAGTTTTCCTTTGAACTGATGACTGAGGCAAGATATGCAAAATCTTTCACAATTCCAATTTCTTAATTGTTGACAGTCAAGTTCTGTAATTCTTCAGTAGTCATGATTTTCCACTTTATCCTTTTTATTTTCATCAGGAGTTGTTTCAGTTCATTGTAGCTTTCTGCCAGTAAGATGGTATCATCTGCATATCTTAAATTAGTTTGTTTCTTCAATTTTCACTCCTTCCTCTGATCCTAATCCTGCTTTCCTTATAATATGTTCTGCATACAGGTTGAATACATAAGGAGATAAAATACATCTTTGTCTGATGCCATTGTCCGTTCAGTTTTTTCATAATCTGTACTAACAGTAGCTTCTTACAGGTTATGCTTCAGGACAATCAAGTGCTGAGGCACATCTTTTCTTTCAGAACCACCATAGTGTTTCATCAAAGCTTTATACATTACAGCTTTGCTGTAATGTATAAAGCATAGATTGATCTTATGAAATTCCTTGGTGCACTCTACATGGGGCTGCTGGATACTTCAATTGGTTCAAAACAGAGCTGCCAGATTGCTGACGGGGGGCGGTCACTATTCTCACATAATGCCAGTTGTCTATCAGCTACACTGGCTTCCGATCAAAGTCCAGGCCCAATTTAAGGTGCTGGTATTGACCTATAAAGCCCTAAATGGCTTGGGACCAGGTTACCTGAAGGAACATCTTTTTCCCTATAAGTCCTCCCACCCCCTAAGATCTGCAGCAGAGGCCCTGCTCCGAGAACCCTTCTTGAAAGAGGTTAGGAAAGTGAACACCCAGTGGAGGAGGGCCTTCTTTGTGGTGGTGCCCTGACTGTGGAATGCACTCCTCAGAGAGGTTCACCTGGCACTGACTTTATATGTTTTTTGGCACCAGATAAATACCTTTTCATTCGCCCAACGTTTAAAAGTTTAAATAATTTTAATCTGGTTTTATTAATATTCTCAGTCTTATTTTATTTGTTATTGTATTCTTTGCTTGTTATGTAGTTATTGTTTATTTATTGTAAGCTGTCCTGGGTCAATTGGATTGTATAGGATGGGATAAAATATTCCAAATAAATAAATAAAATGATCTCAGGTGCGTCTTCCTTTTTGGAATCCAGATTGAACATCAGGCATTTCTTGAGCCATATTGGGTGGTAGTCTTTGCTATTACTTTGCTTGTGTGAAGAATTAGTGCAATGTTCTCAAGGCTGTTGCATTCTTTTGTATCTCCTTTCTTGAGGAGTGAAATGCATATTGAACATTTCCAGTCTGTGGGCCATTGTTTTGCTTTCCATATTCACTGGCATATTCTTGTAAGGATTTGGACCAATTCAGTCTTTGCAGCTTGGAAAGGAGTTTCTTTCCACCTGATGAGTATCTATTTCAAAGCCTGTATGTTCTCCTAATAAACTTGTTCCTTGCCTTTCTTAGGATATCTCTGCAGCTAGCAGAAGAAATTATCATTTTGGCTGCATTCTGCACTCAGCTCCACTGAAACTGATGGGTCTTAGTTCTGAGTAGATGGCGAGGATTCCACTGTAAGTATCTGTTTCATCTCTTCAAAGGCCCACATTGGTTCTCTTTAAATAAGCATTGCACTCTGTTCCCTTATATCCAATTGTGAAGGGGTACAGGAGCTCACCTCCCTTCCCTTGGCATCCAGTGAAGAAGGAATGGCAATGATGACACCCAGCTGGGAATTCTCTCAGGAGGGACAAGCAGTGGGGCTGCAAGTGATGGGACACGAGGGTGTGCAAGCGATCAAACAGAGCTATTGGCCTGGACAGGAACAGCTGGGGTGGATGGGGTGGCAGTGGCGGAGAGAAGTTAAATGAGGGAGAAGTTCCAGAAGGAGGAAGAAGAAAAAGATGGGGACACTGAGCAGGAAAGAAGAAGGAATGAAGAAAGGCCCGCTTTAGAGGGAGGAAGCCAGAAACAGGATGGGATTGCCTGCTTGCAGGATGCACAACCCAAGCAGCTGGAAAGAAGTTGCATGGGGAAACCCACACCAGGGAAGCAAAGTTCCCTGCTGCAACAGCTACAGCACTGCTCATTACCTTAAATCTTGGGAGAAGGAAGAACTTAGAGCAGTGAAGGAACTAGGTCCCTTCAGGAAGTGCAGCAGTGGCAGACAACTGTGAGTGACAATAAAATCCAGTGAGCAACCTTCCTTTCTCTGGGGTCTTGCATGGATGTTATGAAGCAAGAAGCCTACAACATTTCCCTCCCTCCTGATCCCGTTACACCAATTTTCATAATTGCATTTTTCCAAATCAATGTAATGGAAAGTGACTTGATGGGCAGGTGGTCCCCAGTATCAATAGTATGCTTACCGAAATGTATATGTACTAGCAGATTAGAGAACATTAACCTAAAATCCTGTAGGAGATCCCATAACTGTGCCCTCTGTACCCTTGTCAATCCTGGGAGTAGATGGACATTCTTGATTCCCTACTCCTGCTGACTCTCCCCAAGCAGGTCTACTACTTGCCCTATATCCTTCTTATCAACCGAATACTGTAACACCATAGGCCCCCCAATCATAAAATGGTTTCATCATGTTAACATGAAAGATCTGTGTCTTGGTGGGGCTTGCACTCTTTCCAACAGATAATTCACCTCCCCCTCCCACCTTTTCACTTCCCGTGGACCTTCCCACCTCAACATCAGTTCTTCCAGTTTCACCAGTTTTGGGACCAGCACCTTGTCTGCTGGTTCAAATTTCCTCAGTTTTGCACGCCTGGTCATACCAAGTCTGCTTGCCCAAGATGTTTCCCAACTGCACCTCTCCTAAAGTTCAGTAGAAGTCTTGCATAAATGCAACCACCAATTGCGAAGTAGCGTCCAGTTTCTCCTCCCATTCTGCTTTCAGCAACACCAGTGGTCCATGCACTTTCCTCCCAAATATCTGTTTGTTGGGGGGGAAACCCCAGACTATCCTGAGGGGCATCCTGATAGGCAAAAAATAAATAAGGCAAAGCTTGGTCCCAGTCTTTGGGATGTTGGGTTGCATATGCCTGAATCATTTGCCCAGTGATTGATGGAATTGCTCCATCAACTCATTACTCTGATGGTGATATGGGACAGAGGTTGCACCCCTGAAAGTTCCCATAATTTCTGCAATTAATGAGAAACAAAGCCTGAGTCTTGGTCAGAGAACAACACCTTAGACATTCCTAATCTGGCAGTGATAGACAACAAAGCCGGAGCCAAGGCAGTGGCTATGATGGAAGCCAAGGGAATAGCTTCGGTATAGCAGGTAGCAAAGTCTATAACTGTTAAAATAAACTTCTTTCCCATCTGATTAATTGACCTTATAATGTCCATTGCTGCTCACTCAAAGAGGGTCCTCACTACTGGCAAGGCTTATGGTGGGGTTTTCCACACATCCTGGCTGGATCCCCTAAGCTGGCAGGTCAGGCACAACTGACAGTAACTCTTCACCATCTGTGCCACCCTGGGCCAGTAGAACCTTCCAAAACCTGCTCTTGCCAAACTGCCATAAGCCCTCCCCCATGGGCCAACTCCAAAATGGCTTGCTGGAAACATTTCACAATCACCAGCTGCCACTGAAACCTTTCTCCTCCTCTCCAATGCTTGGACTAGAATCCCCAGTACAGCAGTTGATCAATCCAGACAAACTGTACTGCCCCTTTGGGGTCTGAGCTGAAATTCCTCCCTCCACTGCCTTCTGACAGTCCTGTAGAGTAGGGTCACCCAACTGAGCTTCCTGAAATCTAATGGCCACTCCCAGCTGTTGACTGAAATGATCAGGCACCTCCCTGGGAGGAAGAATTGTTAACAGAGGCACCAAGGAATCCTCTAAATCATGGATCCTCAAACTGTGGCCCACGCCCCAATCCATGCTCATGCTCACCATGCTCATTTATCCGGCCCGCCTCAGAGGTTTTGGACTTGCTCAGAGAAAATGATCTTCAACCAAGTCCAAAAGCTCTGAGTCAGCGCAGGCATTCTCAGAAACTGAGCAGAGAGCTGGCGCATGCACCAAATTGCAACAGCTCAACTGCGTGTGTGCCGGCTCCCCCCCCCCCCCATTGCACACATATACAGAGCAGGAATATGGAGTGGGAAACAGAAGAGAAGTGGGTGGAAGAGAAAGAGAGACTTAGACGAAGAAACTAAAAAAGGATTGAAGGTAAGAAAAAAATAACTTTTTAAATCTATTTTTAATTATGTGAGCCCATGGGTGGCCAGGCCGCACAGCCTTCTCTGAGGGAGCAAGCTGCCACCGCCGCCTCACTGAGCCCAGGGCAGACAGGCTGAGGCGGAGCGGCTTACTTGGAGAAAGCTGCAGCAGAGAAAGCTTACTCGGAGAAAGTCATGGGGCTCCTGCACCTCTGCCGTGGCCTTCTCTGAGCAAGTAAGCAAACATTTTTTAATTTTTTAATTTATTTTTTAAATGTTAATTAATTTTTAAATGTATTTTAGTTTTAAGTATTTTTAATGTGCAGTGTGCATAGGAATTCTTTTTTTTTTTTCTTCAAATTATAGTCTGGCCCCCCAACAGTCTGCGGGACAGTGAACTGGCCCCTTGTTGAAAAAGTTTGAGGACCCCTGCTCTAAATCAATGTTTTGGCTTTTGGTTGGGGGATCTGGCAGGAATCATAGAATAGTATGTATGTATGTATTCAAAACTTTTATATCCCATCCTTTATGTATAACACCTCAGGATGGCTTAGTAGAGTTGGAAGGGGCCATGAAGGCCATTGGGTCCAACCCCCTGCTGTTACAGGACACCAATTTACACTGTCCCATGCCTAAGTCTGATTCCTTCAACAAAATTACCCATGAGGAGGGCTTATTTGTTGACGCTTCACCTCTCTCATTCTATTGTCCCCTCAGCTGGCTTGTTGCTTTCCTGATTTTACTGGAAAACATTGTAGTAGTGGGCCCCAAGCTGGTAAGAGCAGCCAACGCTGCCTCTGGCCAGCAGGTACTTCTAAAAGCCACCTTGTTGCCACTGATAATTCAAATGAGCTGGTGGGAAAGATTAGACAGCCTAACTCTCCCTCCCTCCCTCCCTCCCTGATACTCCACTGGGACCTGAGTGAATTGGACATCCATAGGAGGAAATCCATATGGTAACAGCTGCATAGTTCTCCCAGTAAGAGCTAACCCTCCCAGACTAAGGGCACTATGATCAAACTAACATCTGTGCTAAAGTGTCTATAGCCCTTGTACTGCTGTCCATTGATTTTAATTAACTTACAGAACTGCAGCTGGCTTCACTGAATCTGCTCCTTCAGCAGCAAACATTTCATGTTGGCAGGGGTTGGCTCTTCACCCCCTCCTTCTTCCTCTGTCTTGGGGCAGCCTCATTTTTTATCTCGGGGTCCTCCCAGAGCAATGGCAGAGCTGCTGCTACTCCCAAATTGCACCACTGCTGCTGTTGGACCAAACTGCCTTCTTGATTTGCTGACTCATCTGAGTTGGGTTTGCTTGGCCCCACAGAAATATGATTGGTCCCACAGAACTATGATTGCTCCAATCTGAGGTGCCCACCAGTGGGAATGGAGTTGAACAGGCCACTCGTCCTGACTTTAGTTTGGCTCCCCCTCATGTTTTCCCCAATAACTTTGGACAGTTGCACTTCTGATGACCTGCCCCCTCAAAGTTTGTATGTATGAGATTTCTAACTCACCCCATTAGCTGTTTGGCTCTCTGGGTGGGTTACAACAACCATAAAACCATATAATACAATATGAAAACAAATCACAATTTCCAATAAAACAATAAAATGATAAAATGCATCCACTTAACAGAACTAGTAATAAAAGGCATAAAAGGTAAAGGTTTCCCCAGTCCAGTCAAGTCTGACTCTAGGGGCACTGCTTATCTCCATTTCCTAGCCGAGGGAGCCAGTGTTTGTCCGCAGACAGTCTCCGTAGTCATCTGGCCAGCATTTTGTTTTTGGGATGATTGAAGTGCATTACATTTATTGTGCACTTTATTTCTATTATTATTACACTGTAATAGATAATGAAATAATTATACAACTCACTATAATGCAGAATCAGTGGGAGCCTCCCCACAACCTGCAGTCCAGCCTTAACCTGCTTCCTGATTCCCTTGCAGCTCACATGAGCTGCCCAACTCTGTTGCTGCCGCTGCTGCTCCCTCCTCCTTTCGAGGCCCAAGACCCAAAAGAGCTCTAATGGTAATCTGTATTTGCAGCCGCTCCCCAGCACTAGCATCACTGCCACAGCTCCACCTCAGATCATCAGGCATTAGATTCCCATAGGAACACGCAACCTTGGTCCCTTGCATGCTCAGTTTACAGTAGGGTTTGCTCTCCTGTGAGAATCTAATGCCTGATGATCTGAGGTGGCACTGTGGCAGCGATACTAGTGCTGAGGAGCGGCTGCAAATACAGATGAAGCTTTGCTTGCTTGCTAGTCATTTACCTCCTGTTGTGCATCCTAGTTCCTAACGGGTCATGGACTGGTACTGGTCCGTGGCCTGGGGGTTGGGAACCCCTGCCTTAAAAGATGAAGAGACAGCACCATCTAGATCTCTAATGGAAGAGAGTTCCATAGCTAGGGTGCTACTGCAGAAAAGGCCCTTCTCTTGCCCTCTCCCCCTTTACATCCATGGGAGAGGAATATGGAAAAGGGTCTCAGATGACAACCTCAGTGATTGGGCTGGTATATATGGAGATAGCCATTCCTTCAAATAACCTGGCCCTGAGCAATTTAGAGCTTTATATGTTGTAAGCACCTTGGATTGGGCCTGGATGGCAACTGGCAGCCAGTATAGCCTGTGCAGGACTGGCGTGATGTGTTCATGAGTGCCATTCCCCATCAGCAGGTACACTGCCTGATCTTGGAAAAGTTGCAGTGTCCAGACCATTTTCAAGGGCAGCCCCACATAGAACAGATTGCAGTAATCCATGGGTGAAGTTGCCATTGCATGGATAATCATAGCAAGGCTCTGTTCATCCACTTAGTGATGCAGCTGATAAATCAGCCAAAGCTGGCAGATAGCGCTCCTAATGAGTCCACCTGGGCCACAAGTTACAACTCAGGATCTAGGCGCACTCCAAGGCTGCAAACCTTGTCCTTTAGGGGGAAGCACAACCCCATCCAGGACAGTTTGAAAATTTCCCAGTTGAACGGACAGACTCCTCACCAACAGTACTGCCATCTTCTCTGGAATGAGATTCAGCTTATTGGCACACATCCAGTCTATTACCAAGCTCAGATACTGATTTAGACCAGTCACTGCCTCACCTGGGTTTGATGAAACTAAGGAGTAATGCTGAGTGTCATCAGAGTACAGATGACACTCCAGCCCACACCTCCTGATGACTTCTCCCAATGGTTCATGTAGATGTAAAAAGCATGGGGAACAAGGTAGAGCCCTGAGGGACTCCATGGCACAGAGGCCATGATGCAGAGTCAAATCCCCCAGCTGCACCATCTGGCCAGATAGGAGTGGAACCACCAGAGGGTGGTGCCCCCAATTCCCAATCCAGTCAACTTCTGCAGAACGATACCATGTTCAGTGGTATCAAAAGCCACTGAGAGGTCCAGGAGTATCAACAGGGTCATGTTCCCCTGTCTCTCTCCCAGCAGAGGTCATTCCACAGGGCAGTTAAGGCAGTCTCCTTTCTAAAACCAGACCTGAAGCCTGATTGAAATGGATCTAAACAACTGTTTTCTCCAGGAAAGCCTGGAGCTGACCAACCACAATCCACTCCATCAGCTTTCCCAAATAGGACATGTTGGTAATTGGTCTAAAATTGTTCACATCAGCTGGATCCACCCTAGGTTTCTTCAGGAGGGGTGCCATGACCACAGTTTTCAGAGCAGGAGGCACTACTCCCTCTCTTAAAGAGGTGTTGACAGCCTCCTGGACTCAGACCGAGACCCCTTCTTTAGATTGTCCAATCAACCAAAATGGCAAAAATTGAGTGAGCTGGTCATGAGCCAGACAGAGCCAAGTACCCTGTCTGCATCCTCAGGCCATGAAAGCTGAAATTTATCCAGGAGAATAGTACAAGATGGTGCTCTGGACACCTCTGCCAATGGACCTGAGATGACTGCAGAGTCCAAGTTGCTACGGATCTGTGCAATTTTATCCTCAAGGTGTTGTGCTTGATTAACACTTGATTTATTTCTCAGACTTTGTTTCATTTGTTACAGGCAGTTCCTGAGTTACAAACGAGTTCCATTCCTGAGAAAATGAAAATTGATTGTTACATCAAATTTGTATGTAAGTCAGATCACGTATAGTCAAAACTTCACATTTACAGGGGTTAGGGGCACAGGACCTTCATGAAAGTGGAAAAAACTTGAATATCTCTAGCACACACCTCCCGCACAACTCACCAGTGCAGCAAGGAAATACCAGAAAGATTTCCCTCTCCAGATGGGAGGGCAAAAAGGCATGTTTAGAGGACTCCCTCTCTACCCTTTCACTTCTTCATTCTCTATGGTGATGCTTTTGAGGCCTTCCCTCTCTCCCTCTTTTACCTGCTCTCTGAAATATTTAAATTAATGGACTTTATGGCAGTTTGTTCATAAGTACAAGTTGTTTGTAACTCAGATGTTCGTAACTTGGAGATTGTCTGTATAATGTAAAGAATGGTAATATAATCCAATATAGGGGGAATGAGGTATTCTGAGGGCATGCTGTGGAAGAATCCTTGTGATCACATTCATTTTTCCTCTCATTCTCCCAATACTTCTCTAAAGACAGAACAAAATGTGTGAAAGTTCTGTTATAATATGGCTGTTAAAACCCAGACACCATGAGAACAGCTTTAGACTTAATGTTGGATTCCTAATCTGATCAGGAATCCATTTTGCAAGTCTTGTTCCCCACATACACTTTAGATATGCTAATTGTTTGCTTGTCCTGAAAGTTCTTTTTGTGTTGTACTGTTTCAGTCCATTCAACCCTATTGTTTGACTCTCATCTGCTTCTAGCCAACGGCCTATGTGATCCCCAGCCTCCTCCAAACTGTGTATATAACTTATAGCTTATAAATGCATTCTGTACTGATTCCATCTTTGCAGTCCCTGCATGTATTTCCAGTATGTTTGAATAAACTGTAAAAGTTATTTTTATTGTACACTGCCACTGGACTCTCTCTCCTTTTTTTCTTGTCACTAACCTGGGAATAAAACTACACTAATCCTGGAGCTATTGTTCTGAATTTCTTTCCCACTGATGTCAATAGCAAGGCTTTTTTTAAATAAGGGACTAGGAAGTAAGTAAGGACGGAAGGACGGAAAGAAGGACCACCACCAGATCTGCTTCTACCCTGGCCAGTATGAATGGACAAGGATTCTCCACTTCCCCCATTAGATTAACCTGTTACTACATTATTTGATCATTCCATAGAGTCCAATATTAATTTGATTTGGAATTGTTATAAATGTATATATGTACAAGTAGGAAAAGAGAAAACAAAACCCAAACATGCAGCACATGAACACACACAGAAAGCAAAACACAAGATCCATCTGTACCTACTTTTACATCCCTTTTCACATTGTGTCTTATTCTTGCAATTCTTGCCACTTGTTCTTTAAGACATTTTCTCTCTTCCTTCTCAAATTCAGTTTTAAAAGTCTTACATTACTAAAAGTTTTGCTGAGAAACATCAAAAGTATTTAATCTTCTATTCTCAAAGCTATTAAATAATCCTATTGAACTGTTTCCTCTTAGCTAACATTTCTGTGCCAGATCTGATAATACTTTACTCACAAAATAGAATTTCTGTCTCAGACCAATACCTCTGCCAAATGGGGGTACTCAAGCAACATGCTTCTCCAGCAACACTGCAGTGGCCTCAGCACATGGTCAAGTGTTTCCCAGAGTTTCTCCTGGGAGCTCAGCATGAGGCTTGCAAGGGACATGCTGTTGCAGCACCCAAACTGCCTGGAGGGCTGGATCCCATCTGGCAAAGCAGAATCCTGTCTAATTAGGCAAGATCAAATTAGGCAAATGCAGCTACCTGCCAGGCAAAATCTGCCTGGACAAATCAGAGAGGCCTAGTCCTGTTGCGTCTCTGAAAAGCTGCTCTGTTTCTTTAAGAGATGTTGTCCAGTTTTTAGCCACTTGCTTGTATGGATAGCATGGGGACAATGAGGACTGTGTCTGAGAGCTGCTCACTGAATCTGGGGAGTCTGGGAAAGCCACATCCTCTGGCCTGGAAGATGACTACTTTACACAACACAACTGCCTGTTGTGAGTTAATTAACCCTCAAAGGGCCACAGTGTGTGCCAACTAACAGGATGAATATACCTTGTCATGCCATGTCATGCAAATATGGCTGGGAAGAGTTCTTCCGAGATAAACATAACTCACATAACTGAAGTACAACATGGATTATTTGAAGGTTGTTTAACCTGCAAATAACCACCCCTTGAGAAAGGAGTTCGGCAAGGCTGTATACTGTCACCCTGCCTATTTAACTTGTATGCAGAGCACATCATGAGAAAGGCAGGGCTAGATGAATCACCAGTTGGAATCAAGATTGCTGGGAGAAATATCAACAACCTCAGATATGCAGATGATACCACTCTCATGGCAGAAAGTGAAGAGGAACTAAAGAGCCTCTTGATGCGGGTGAAGGGGGAGAGCGCAAAAGTTGGCTTGAAACTCAACATTAAGAAAACTAAGATCATGGCATCTGGTCCTCTCACTTCCTGGCAAATAGATGGGGAAGAAATGGAGGTAGTGACAGATTTTATTTTCCTGGGCTCCAAGATCACCGCAGACGGGGACTGCAGCCAAGAAATTAAAAGACGCTTGCTTCTGGGGAGGAAAGCTATGGCAAATCTAGATAGCATACTAAAAAGCAGAGACATCACTCTGCCAACAAAAGTGTGTATAGTCAAGGCTATGGTTTTCCCAGTTGCAATGTATGGCTCTGAAAGCTGGACAATAAGGAAGACTGAGCGCAAAAGGATTGAGGCCTTTGAGTTGTGGTGCTGGAGGAGACTCCTGCGAGTCCCTTGGACAGCAAGGGGATCAAACAGGTCAGTCCTAGAGGAGATCAACCCTGACTGCTCTTTAGAAGGCCAGATAGTGAAGATGAAACTCAAATACTTTGGCCACCTAATGAGAAGGAAGGACTCCCTAGAGAAGAGTCTAATGCTGGGAACAATAGATGGCAAAAGAAGAAGGGGACGGCAGAGGATGAGGTGGCTGGATGGAGTCACTGAAGCAGTTGGTGTGAGCTTGAGTGGACTCCGGGGGATGGTGGAGGACAGGAGAGCCTGGAGGAATGTTGTCCATGGGGTCGCGATGGGTCGGACTCGACTTCGCGACTAACAACAACAACAACAACAAACCACCCCTGGCCAGTGTTGGGGAAATCCAGAAACATCCTGGTAGAAAAAGATTGTTTATATGTGGCTTTGTGTTAAAAAAAATCAAACCTGCAACATCTCTGCGCCTCTTTCTCAGAAAGTACCAGCATTCCAAGGCAGGCTTCTGTTTAGTGTTATTTTCAAGCTGTTCCTTTAAGTTGGCTACTACCTTTGGTTGGAAAAGCCTTTGAAGAATGGGGCTCCCAAGGCTATTCTTGTGCTAACCACAAACAAAACTGATAAGGTGGCCAGACAAGTTTTTCTAGCAGTATTGCAATCATCCTCATTTGCATTCCAAGATCCCAATAATCCCTGTGCCTCTGTGATCATTATTTTACTCTCTTGTATTAAGTCTCCTCTGCAGATCTCTCATTCTTTTTCACTGTGTTCCCCTTATGTTGTCATCGTCCACCCTGCTGCTATGTCATGTGATTCAGAACCCATAAAATACTCTGTTCTAAAAGCTTGTAGTTGGTGGTGAGAACTACTAGCTGGTAGCATGCTGTCAATAAGTAACTGCAGGGGGCCTGGGTGATCTTAAACTGCAAAAGGAGTCTTTCCTGACTGAACCCAGGTATCCTGTCTCACAGCTGCCATCAAGGCACCCCGACACCAGGTTCACACTGCACAACAAGAGGGTTGCATAGTCATAGTGGCAGATCACATGCACTGTGTCTCCCTTGACTCATTATAAGCAAGGCCAGTGCCACTCTATCCCATTAAACCACCTGAGTCACAACAGCTGCTTTCCTTTCCAGGGTTTTGGGTTATGGTTAGGGTTAGCTTCTCCATGAAAGAGAAGAAACACAGCCTTCTTGGGTGGGAAGAATCACACAGGCCTATCCAGATGCTGTGCCTTTAAGGGCTGCCATCGCTACTGCAGTGCAAAGTTTTTCTTGGTGTGATAGGCCTGCTGGCACCCTGTAAACCCCTCTGAGTAAGACCTGTTAATCACAGTTGTTCTCAAGCCCACCCCCACCCATGGCAATGCACATTTGAGAATCCAAATTACCTAGATGGCAGATGTGTGCCCTGTTCAAACATTTTGCCAGGGCAGGTGGTGGGGGAATTATAGTACTCACCAACATTCTAGAGGAGACTGGTAGACCACAGCCGCCCCCCCCCCCGCCCCCAGTCCCACATACCCTGAGGGCACTTCTGAACCCCACAGGCATGCAAACAGACCCATCACCCTCTTCTTCACTGTCAAGAGAGGAAACAGCTGATGACATTATGGTCGCTACCTATGGCAAAGTGCCTGCATGGGCTGCACAAATAGGTGAAGAATACTGATAGTAAAAAAAAGCCTCACTACAACTAAAAATCAAGGCTTAGTTTTGCAAGGAATTTTGAAGAGCATCTTTCTCACATGAAGAAGGAATGTTTAAGAATGAAGAACTTAAGAAGGATCCAGAAGACCAGGCCCATCAGTCACCTTCCTTGTATGATTAATTCAGCCTTCCTCACCTAGTGTGCTACAGATGTTAACTCCCATCAGCTCCAGCCAGCATGGCAATCATTTGGAATGCTGGAAGGGAGTTGCAGTCCAAAACATAGATTCAGAAGGACATGTGTATGGATGTGTGAATAAATCTCACAAAAAGTAAAAACCAAACATCCAACAATTTGCAATGCTAGTGTATTATAATCGATTAAAAAACTTAGAGGTTTTCCATCCATTTAAAGCTGTTCCTTATCATTGCTTTGTTATGCCCACCTGCTTTGCTTGAAAATGATTGTATCTGTATGGTGTGAATCCAGATGTAAGTTGTGTCATTTTCAATGACTGAACACAATGTATGTCACTCTGTCCAGTGGGCCTCTGGTGTGCAGCTGCCTGTTTGTGGAGTGTGTGCATGTGAGAGGTGTCAGGTGGGAAAATGACAAGAGAAATGGATGATTTGTCCTCCATCCATCACAGTAGTAATACCATCTCCCATTTGCTTTCCTATGTTGTGTCTTGTGCATGGCCCTGTTTTTGGCACTGCCCAAGGGAATCCTGAATCTTTGGCATACCTATGCTGTATTTGCTGTACAGTACATCAAATTAGTCACTCAAGGAAAGATCAGGGGCAGGGGTAAGCAGTGAACTTTGTGTCATATAGGAAGCATGAAGCATCTAAGATTTTTTGCTGGTTCAGGTATTCTCATATGTTCCTTAATTCTTAGGATATGCATTCAAGAAGTGTACACTTTAAGCAAGGTTGTGTTGCCTACAACTTAAGCTGTTCACCATCATAGTTTCCTTTTGGAACAATAGAAATGCCTGTCTGACACAATTACAAGGAAATGGGAAAAAGAAAATTTCCCTGCTACATTTTCTGGACATGAGTACAGAGATCAAGTATTACATCGTTTCAAGGAATTATTGCTAATTTAAACAAGAGCTGGGTTACTTTTTGTGATTCAAATCCTAGTTTTCACCCAGGGCAGTCTCCTTCAGTATAAGATTATCTCCTAACCAACTGTTGCTTGGCTCATCCTGGTGGGCAAAAGGTAGCTCTCCAAATATTTTGGACTTCAAGGGGCATGGAATGCAGGGGCTTGAAGTCCAAAACATCTGGAGACTTACTGTCTGCCCACCCCTGCCTTAACACACAGGACCAGCCTCAATCAGACAGTATAGTCCATGAATAGGGTTGCCAACTATTTTTAGTAAACATTCTCTGATGTCTTTATCAGCAGCCTATCAGTCCTTGGTAATCCAAGGCTGTCTAGTGAGGCATCCTAGAGTTCATACAAGCAGCTCCATCTTTCTCTTTTGGTAAGCATTGTGCACTGTCCAAAAGATGTAATGTTTGGTAATGCTGAATCTCTTCCTTGTGCACTGCTCAAAAGATACAGTTTGCTCAAGTGCAACCTTCAGTTACTTGTATTACATTCATCATTGGTATGTGCATTGAGGGGACGCCCATGAAGTCATGACTTCACCCGTATGAGTGGAATGGTGGCAATGAAAAGGAAAAGTTGAGAAGTGCAGCTTGTGGCCCAGTATCATTGCTGTACTTCCTGCCAATTGGGTAACACAGTGCAAAAAGGAAGTGTCCTCAAATATTGGCAAGCTATTCATCAAGCAAATATTCAGAAGAAAACATGGTGAAGTATTGCAAGAGGACAAAAAATAATAATTCCAATGTAACTTATGCTATATGCTATGTTCCCACTGATGTTCTAAATTATCAAGAACAATAAACGTCAGCATGTATTGAAAGTCAAACATAATAAATGTCAATTTGTTTCCTCCTAGGAAATCAAGTTCAGGTGCTACTTTTCTTGGACGGGTGGCTGGAATGGAAACCGCTTCTCTGTAATGCTGCAGAAAGCAGGTGGAAAAGTCTTCCAGGATAGGCAGAGAAGTGTGTGTAGGGGGGTACACATGTGGAAATGTATTGTTTCAATGGGGACATACTACATAAGGGATATCAATAGAGTTAAAATTTCAGTTGGAAGGAGGAAGAAGATAAGCTTGCCCTGAGCACTCAGTGGGTCAACTGCATATCAAAAAAGCAAGGGATCTTGGGATGTGAATTTGCTCACAAAAGCCTCTGGGATATATGCTGAGACTGAGAATTAGGAACAGGTCTGAACAAAATAGTGGCAAGACTGGGCAGAGCTGGGTTGAGGATGTCATGCAAAACCAGTTACTTTCTAGTAAAAATATAAATTGGTTTAGCTATAGTTGTACAAATTAAGAACAGAAGAACTGGTAAACATTCAGAGAGACAGTGCTAATCTATCAAGCAGCTCTGGCTTTGCAAATGTAAACAGTGCACCCTAGTTTCCCCCAGCCAAGCCTCTTCTCCCCAGCAAACAGCAAATGCAAATGCTTCTTTGTCCTCACCCTCAATGACCTCTATTTCCAAGTTGTCTTTCTGTCAGCTCATTAGTCAGCACTTCGTGCTGGGTGGCAAGCAATCAGTCGGGGAAATAGCTTTCTCACGAGACCTGTGTTCGGTAACGCTACTGTGAACTGCTCTATACATGTTCCATTGTCAGCCTTTTGCACACTTAGCAGTACCTCCACTCCCATTCCCTTGCAATAAATTGGTCAACTATCAGAGATCACAAACGCTGGTACAGGAATGGGAGAAACTGTTTGTCATGAGATAATGCAAGCTAGGTTACTTCTCTTCAGGAAGGGAAGTGAGCATTAATTTTTAAATGGTGTATCATGCATCACTGCAGTAACCTTTACTATCTAAGTACAAGAAACCAGAATAGCCTATATGTAAACTGTCCATTTTTAGGCAAGTTCAGTGAAACAGAACAATGCTATCTATCCAATGTTTGTGAGCAGATGCTTGTGAACCTCCAAAGGCTTAGCACAAGGGCTGAGGCATGGTGGAGGAAATCTGTCGTGCTGCATGTTCTCTAGATAGCTGTTTCTGGTCACCGAGTCAGCATGAGGTAGGGGAGAGGCAAGGAGGCTGGGTGTCACCTGGAATCAACAGGCCTTCAGGTCCAGCATCCTCTTCTCTCCTCTCCTCCTCTGTCTTGCGCATTTCCTCCCACCTGAAGCCCAGTTGTGACCTTGGGTGTATTGGGGAGCAATGAGCATGGGTTTTCTTGTATTTGCTCAAGTTGGATTCCTAGTTCCAAAACTGTAGGATCTCAGTCCTGTAATCTTATGGTCTCTCAGATGATGTGGGGAGGCAATAGTAGCAAAAAGTGCTCTTGTTACTAAGAGCACTGACAAAATATGGTGCTTTTAGTAACAAAAATGCAGAGATATAAAACCAGATTCATTCTACAAATCATTTATCCTTTCCTCATGAAGACCAATGTTGCAAAGAAAGCAACCCCTGCCCCCCCATATGCAAAGTCAACAATATTATTATTATTATTATTATTAAAACATTTATATGCCGCCCCATCGCAACAAAGCCTCGGGGCAGCTTACAACATATTAAAATAACAGTAAAATCATTAGCCCTCACTATTTATCCCTCCCCCCCCCCCCGGTGCATCTCGGCAAATTTAATATATACCCAACTTAAGTACCAAACATAAACCACACAATTTAAATAAATCACCACAATTTACCTAAACAAATACAACCCTAAGTAAACAACACACAAAAACATAAATACAAGTAAACAATACACAAAAACATAAATACATAATAATAAACTATAAACCAAAGACAAACTAACAATTAAAATATGACTTGAATAAAAAGGTCTTCGCCTGGCACCGAAAAGCAAATAACGACGGCGCCAGGCAAACCTATCCAGGGAGCGCATTCCATAACTGGGGTGCCACCGCCAAAAAAGCCCTTCTCCGGGTGCTTACCCACTTAATCTCCCTCACTGAGGGTTCCCAGAGGAGGGCTGCTGTTGCAGATCTCAGAGGGTGGGAGGGCATGTAAGGGCGTAAGCAGTCCGTTAAGTATCCAGGTCCCATGCCGTTTAGGGCTTTATAAGTCAACACCAACACCTTGAATTGGACCTGGACTTCAATTGGGAGCCAGTGGAGCTGATGGAGGACTGGGGTTATATGAGAATAGCACCCAGTCCCCGTCAGCAGCCTGGCAGCTCTATTCTGCACCAACTGAAGTATCCAGACCATCTTCAAGGGCAGCCCCACGTAGAGGGCATTGCAGAAATCTAGACGAGAAGTAACCAACGCGTGTGTCACTGTCGCCAGGCAGTCATGGTCCAGGAAGGAACGCAGCTGATGTACCAGCCGAAGCCGTAGGAAAGCACCCCTCGCTGCCACCGTCACCTGGGCCTGTAACGACAGCTCTGGATCAAGAAGTACCCCCAAGCTGCGGACCTTGTCCTTTAGAGGGAGTGCAACCCCATCCAGGACAAGGCCCAAATCCCCCATTCCAAGACCCGAACCGCCCACCAGCAGGACCTCCATCTTGTCTGGATTGAGCTTCAGTTTATTGGCCCTCATCCAGCCCATTACCTCGGCCAGGCACCGGTTCAGCACAGCTACCGCCTCACCTGGATCGGTAGAAAACGAGAGGTAGAGCTGGGTATCATCAGCGTACTGATGATTCCGCAGCCCACACCTCCTAATGACCTCTCCCAACGGTTTCATGTAGATGTTAAATAGCAAGGGGGACAAAATGGACCCCTGCGGTACCCCATGGCATAACTGCCATGGCGCAGAGGCATAGTCCCCAGCACCACCTTCTGAAATTGGCCGTTGAGATAGGAGCGGAACCACCGCCAAGAGATGCCTCCAACTCCCAATCCCGCAAGCCTATCCAGAAGGATACCATGGTCGATGGTATCGAAAGCCGCTGAGAGGTCCAGGAGAACCAACAGGGACGCACTCCCCCTGTCTCTCTCCCTGCACAGGTCATCATACAGGGCGACCAAGGCAGATTCAGTGCCGTACCCGGGTCTGAAACCGGACTGAAATGGGTCCAGATAATCCGTCTCCTCCAAGAGTGCTTGGAGTTGTCCCGCCACCACCCGCTCTAGTACCTTGCCCAAAAACGGGATATTGGCCACTGGTCTATAATTGGCGGCCACCTCTGGATCCAGGGATGCCTTCTTTAGGACTGGCCGGACTACCGCCTCCTTTAGGAGTGCAGGCATCCAGCCGTCTCTTAAAGAGGCGTTGACCACCTCCCGGATTCAGGGCCCAATCCCGTCCTTGGCTGTCTTAAGTAGCCAGGAAGGGCATGGGTCTAGCAAGCAAGTGGTAGGGTTTACTCGTCCAAGCACCTTGTCCACATCATCAGGCCGCAACAACTGAAATTCATCCATTAAGCATGGACCAGACGGCGTTGAAGGCAACTCCACAGTAGAATCTGCTTCCAACGTAGAGTCGAGCTCGCAGCGTATCTGAATGATTTTCTTCCGAAAATGCTTGGAAAACTCGTCACAGCGGGCTTCCGAGGGTGGCACCAGATCTTCCTTAGGGCCAGGATGTACTAGGCCCTGAACCACACGAAAGAGCTCCGCCGGACAGCATTGTGAGGAAGTGATGGAAACGGAGAAGAATTTCTTCTTCGCCATCCTCACCGCCACAGCATAGGCATGATAGTGTGCACACAAGTGTGTTCGGTCAGATACCTGTCGTGATCTCCTCCACCTGTCCTCTAGTCGTCTCCCAGCCTGCTTCATCGCCCATAATTCGATCGTATGCCACGGAGATGAACGGGCTCGGCTAGACAGAAGAGGATGCTTGGGAGCAATCGTGTCGATAGCCCTGGTCATTTCCTCATTCCACAATTCTACCAGGGCATCAGCAGGCTCACCAGCCCTGTCAGCCAGAAAATCCCCCAGAGCATTCAGGAATCCTTCAGGATCCATCCTGCTCTGAGGGCGGACCCACGCAATCGGGTCTGCACCCTTACAGAGGGAGAGGCCGCTCTAGAGCTCAAACCTTATGAGGAAGTGATCCGACCATGACAAGGGCTTCAAACTTAAATTCCTCACCCTCAGATCACCCTCTTCCTGTCCCATCGAGAAAATCAGGTCCAGAGTGTGTCCACATTCATGGATCAGGCCGGTGACGTGTTGAGACAGCCCCATGGCCGTCATGGAGGCCATGAAGTCCTGAGCCGCCCCGGTAAGAGCCGTCTCGGCATGGAAGTTGAAGTCCCCCAGGAATACACATTTCTTTTTTTATATATATATAGAGAATTAGCAAGACTGAAACTGCATGACCTTTGACACTGAAATCGTATCATTTTTTCCTTTAAAAAGGGCTTTTGTTCTGCCTGTGAACTGTGGGTCAGCAAATTCCCTGAACCAGGCTTTGACAAGGTTAGTGGTGGGCAGACTTCAGACTTGACACCCCACAGTTCTCTCACTCCTGCACCTTCCATGCTAGAATATTAATGCTCATAATAGGTAACCTGACAACAGCTGTTGTAAAAAAACACAGAAATAATGTATGCATTTCACACATATTAAATATGCTACAGAAATGCTAAGTATTCATTCACATTAATAATTTCATTTTATCTTAATTCTAATCAAACCAAACAAAAAACTGTGATTTTCAAAAGCCCAGCTTACTTGAAAACTAGTTTAGCTCATCTTCATTTAGGATTAGTTGATGCTGGAATATTTTGCGCACTACAGAAATGTATTAATATGAACATCTTTCTCACTACTCTGGTCAGATTAACTCTTTTTTATTTATTATCGTTACATTTCTATCACTTTCTTTCCTCCAAAGTGTTCAAGGCACTGCAGTATTCTCTTCTTCATATTACCTTCTCAACAACCCTATTGGGTAGGTTAGGCTGGAAGTCAGTAACATGCCCAAAGTCATTCAGCTTCATGGCCAGGTCAACATGAAAACGTGGATTGCCTGCTTTTCAGTTGTCATGCACGCGCATGGCTACCCCTCCTGCTGGGACAGACAACTCAGATTCTGAAGATGAGTCTGTTTATGGATCTGTGGTCCAAGGTCCCTAGACTCTTCAGAAAATAGATATGGGGGAAATGAGCCCAAGGGCAGAGGAAGGGATCAGTCTACTGAGCCCTGGGAACAGGGAGGAGCTGCTGCCTCCTGAGGGAGGGGATATTGAAATGGGTAGTTTCTCTGATGGGGATCTCCTGCCTTTTGAAGAGGTAAACCCAAGTGTTAATGTCCCATTAGGTAGAGCAGAGATGTGCGGCTTTCTTAGCACTCCTCCCCCAAGGGAGAGACACAGCCCAGTACTATCACCACCACACCACACTGGCTCTGTCACTCTGCCCTGCCTCAGGTGGTGGTCTCTGTCAAACCAGGATCTGGCCCCAGTGTGGCAGCATGGATTCCAGCAAGACCAGCCAGCTCACGCAAGAAGGCAAGGCAAAGATTCGCTTCCTAGAAGCTCAGTTTCCAGCAAGGGAGGATCGGCAGCCTACAGCTCTCCAAATGTTGGTGGACTTGAACGCTCATAATTCCTGACCCCTGGCCATATTAGCAAGGGCTGATGGGAGCTGGAGTCCAGCATCAGGAAGACTGCTGACCACTGAGAAAGCCAAAGGAAGCAAAGCTAGCCTGCAGATCCCACAAGCCTGCCTCAGCAGCAGGAAAGCAGAGACTTCAGCTCAGCCTGTCGGGGTTAGTTTTGCTTCCTCCAGTTGCAACCTCTTCCAGTGGGGGGGGGGGCTGCCCCTCCCACAGCAGCAGTGAGCTCTGGAAGCATACAGGAGGGCATGGCTCTCACCCAAATCCGGAGGAAGGCAGCACAGTCTCTTCAGGCTGGGAAGGGGCAGCAAGCTGGGCTTCCACCTGGAGGCTGTTCAGAAGTGGTGCTCTTCAGTGTCTGTACTGCTGCCCTCCCTGCTCCGCTCCCTCCCTCACACACTCTCCAAGCCTACAGCCTCCTTCCCGGACCCTGGCTGGGAGCACAATGCACATTTAGCTGTATCCATTTGAACGAGCAGATCAACTGGAGGAGGAGGAAGACCCAAGGCTGGTCTGCTACAGCGGGAGTGAACTGAGAAGGGGAATGGTAGAAAATAGTAGGGACAGCAGCCCCTTTTCAGTCCCTCAAAATATATCTGAATTTGCATATTTAGTCCAGCCACTCTCAAGTCAGAATTGAGTCAGGCCTTGAGCCTTTCGTTTCTCAGTTGACTGTTGGATTACAGCTGCAACAAATATTTCATGTGACTAAAGACCTTGCATATGATTAAGCGGATTTTCAACATGCTGACTTTCTTCAGCTTGCATGGCATCCTTTTCCTGAATATTTAGCATGCTTGTGCAAGCTGATCTCTTCTCTTCTCTTCTCTTCTCCTCTCCTCTCCTCTTCCCTTTTAATGTGTCCACTCCTCAGTTGGAGGCTCCGGGATTCTCCTGGGGCCCAGGATTTGTTGGCTTGAGAACTGTTAAGCCAATGAGTTGTCCTGGATACATTTTTGTAGAAGAATTAAGAGCAGGGATGGTTCATGACTGTTTCAAGATGCAAAACCAATTGGGTTCACCTAGAACGGGAGTGGGCAATTTGTGAGCCTGCAAATACTTTTACCTACAATGGTCATCTGCCCCAGGCAGCACAGCCAGGAGTGAGGGATGGTGGAAGTTGTAGGCCGGAACATCTGACGGGCTAAAAATTGCCCACCCTGAGCTCATATGTGGCCAAGTGAGGTAGATGCAGCCTCCTGTGCCTCTTATCAGGCATCCCCCCTGGGGTGGGGGTGGGGTGGGGTGTATTGCAGTGGTGAGACATGTTGAAGCCTTTCTTAAGCAGATATTTAAACGTGTTGCAATATATGTAACAAGAATGCATTCATGGCCTAAAGGCAGCTTCACTCAAAGATGGACAGTACTTGATGACTTTTACAAATAACGCATTTTGAGAAATCTTCATTTTCAGTTTCCTTTCATTACAATTAAGCCCTTCAAGGACAGTGCAGTGGCTCATTCGACTAGTGCAGGCATGAGTGTGGCCTTGCAAAATCAACAGGAAGTGTGTCCCAAGGGTTAGGATGTTTCCAGACTGAACTTCAGTATTGAATTGCCATGCTGTGTTCACTTTTTTTTTTTTAGTACTATGCACATCAAATATTTCCCCTGTGTCTTATTCTGTGGCTCTTCTATCTTTTCAATTACAGAAATCCTTGAAAAAGAGTAGGAGCATGAGGAAGGGGGGCAGAAGAGAGGGCACCACTCAAAGTTCCTTGTTTGTGAGTAGCAGCCCTGCTGCATTTGTTTCAAGAGGGGCCAGTCTAAGAAACCCAGTGGCACACAAGGCTCCCATCATGTATACAACAGAGTTTAAGGAGCAGGGCTCCCTCATAGGAGATTTCCTGGCCTGCCCTGTTCCAGAAAGGAGTATTTCTGCTCATTTCACATTACGGCATCAGGCCTGAGATCTCTGATGTGCAAATGGTGGGAACTGATGGGATGGGCCACTCACAGGCCGTCCTCACTGAGTAGTGGCCAGATGTCTGCAGGTCTAAATCAGCACTTTCGCATCCTTCTTAAGAAACTTGCCTTTGAGGTGTACAGTGAGGCTTCTGACAGTTGCCACATGTCTTCACTTCCACACCTAGGCACACCTTAATTTAATTAGAATATTTGCTAAATTACTGTTCACCTTTAAAAAAGAGGGGGGGTAGTTTTGCTTTACTTCTGTTTGTCTCTTAACACAGAAAAGTTACCACCCAGGAAGCACTGTTGTTACATGCCATCAAGTCATCTCTTGGCAATCCTATGAAAGAAAGCCCTCCAAAATTACCTGTCTTTGACAGCCCTGCTCAGCTCTTGTCAACTTCAAGGCTGTGGCTTCCTTTAAGGAACTGAGCCACCTCACAGCTGGTCTTCCTCTTTTTGTCGGCCTTCAATGTTCCCTAGCATGATGGCAAGCAAGTGATCCAGTAAGGGCTGCCTTCTCATGCTTTACCTGAAGAATGTCAGTTTCAGTTTAATTATTTTTGTTTCCAGGGCAAATTCTGGCTTGATTTGAACTAGGATCCACTTGTTTGTCTTTCTGTCCATCCTAGGTACTTGCAAAGCTCTCCCCCTGCACCATGTTCCAAATGCATCAATTGACTGGACTTGATGTCTGAGCTGGATTTTGCTGCTTAGGAGGGGGTGCAGACCGAAAGAAGTCCACCATTTGGAGACTGCACAGACTTTTCCCTCCCCTTTTCTTTCTCCTAGCACAATGGAATGAATACAGTTGAGCTGAGAAGGTGATTTACAGGTTTAGCCTTTAATGTTCAGTTGCCAATGATTTGGATGGACTCTATGGCATTAAGGTGCAACAGGTAGTACAGTGCATTTTCTCAGGTTAGATTTCTGGAGGTATGAACTTGCAAGTAAGAACTGCTGTTTCCACTGTAATTTATGAATTCAACAGCTGAACAAGACAATCTAAAGACAGGTTTTTGACATTTGGATGGTCTGTTGTAATTCAGCTTGTAGCTTATGGGGGAAGAGCAACCTGAATATCAGCGCTGGTTCCACTTTCTGCTGCACTGAAATTCTGAGAGAGTTGCCTGACAGCTCAGCCTTGGAGTTTTGCTATGGATAGATTGCCTGGGTAGGGCGTCCTAACTTATAGGGATGACTCTCCTGCATATGTGTGCAGGCATGTTTTCTTGCACAAACCAGGTGAAACACTGACTCCTCACCAGTGTGCCCTTTGATCTGAGGCTGCTGCCTGTGTCAAAAGGGTGTGATCTTATACAAGGTGGTTAAGTCCCACTGTACCAAATGTGGTTACCACTAAACAAACATTCTCATTCTCCCCATGACTTGTAAACAGCCTGGCTGTTTCCTCCACTCTTCCCCCTGCTCCCTGCAGAGTCCAAACTACCATTGCTACAAGGAGCTCATTATTCATCTGCTCCCTCTTTGAGGTGAGGTGCCGGGGGCGGGGGGGTTGCAATAAAAGTTCCCCATACATTTGTACCCAAGCAGCGTCTACTACCATCTCCCTGTTATCATGAACACCATCAATCTTCATCATCACCACCACCACCACCACCACCACCACCCTTTCCCAGACATGACTCTACCCATTATTCAGGAGGAAAGAGGGAGTGTGACCTGTGCCTTGGCTGACTCCTGGTTTTCTTGGTTGCTTCATTGTTGGAGGGACATCACTTTGCATGGATCCCCTGCAAGAAAAGGCCTGCCAAGAAAGCTAAATGCTGCTGATATTACCTAGGAAACTATTAACACAACTAAAACATTGATGAATATTTGCATCTTTATGTATTTATGTATGTATGTATGTATTTATAACTTTTATATCACATCTAACTACTAGCATCTCAGGACAATTTTACAATAAAAGCAACACAAATGAAATGGAGCACAGCTTCCAATATAATAAAACCCATTAAACATTAAAATAATGGGAAAATAAAAAGAGTTTTGCTTGGCACCAAAAGGAACAAAGCATTTCATGTAGACGTTGAAGAGCCCAGGGGTTTCATGTAGATGTTGAAGAGCATTGGGGATAAAATGGAACCCTGCAGAACTCCATGGCAAAGGTGCCATGGCGCAGAGCCACAATCCCCCAGCACCACCTTCTGGAATTGGTCAGTCAAGTAGGAGTGGAACCAGCACAAAGCAGTTTCTCCAACTCCCAACCTGGCCAGCCTATCCAGAAGGATACCATGGTCGATGGTATCAAAAACCACTGAGAGGTCCAGGGGAACTAACAGGGGACTCTGTTCCTCTCCCTACACAGCTCATCATATAGGGCAACCAAGGCAGTTTCAGTTCCATAGCTGGGCCTGAAACCAGATTGAAATGGGTCTAGATGGTCAGTTTCCTCCAAGAGTGCCTGTAGTTGTCCAGCCACGACCCGCTTGAGCACCTTGCCCAAGAACGAGATATTAGCCACCAGTCCATAATTGGCAGCTATCTCTGGGTCCAGGGTTAGCCTCTGCAGGGACCCTCCCCCTCCCTCAGAGAGGCATTAATGACCTCCTGGACCCAGGTACATATCCCATTTTTGGCTTTGATGAGCAGCAATGAGGGGCAAGAGTCAAGCAGACAAGTGGTGAGTCAGGCTAGTCCGAGTACCTTGTCCACATCCTCAGGCAGGAACAATTGAAACGCATCCAATAAAGATGAACGAGACAGTACTCTGGACACTTCCAGTTCTAAAGGTATATCAACTGTGGAGTCCAGCCCATTGCAAACCTGAGTGATTTTATCCCTAAAGTGCTGGGCAAAGTTGTCACAAGTGAGCCACTGATGGTACAATAGGGTCCTTTTTAGGTCCAGAATGTAAGGTACTGGACCACCTGAAAAAGCTCCACTGAATGGCACTACATTGTCATTACATTGAGGATGCAAGTCAAACTGTTGCTCTTTATATTAATAAAGACATTCAAACTGAAATAAATAGTTCCATAAAATTCCTTTGGATGATGGTTCATCCACTCTTGAAATTATTTTGATTAAAAATAATTTACGTGGGGCTGCCCCTGAAGACGGTCCGGATACCTCAGATGGTGCAAAACAGAGCTGCCAAGATGCTGTTGGGGACTGGGCATTATTCTCATATAACCCCAGTCCTCTATCAGCTCCATTGGCTTCCCATTGAAGTCCGGGCTCAATTCAAGGTGCTAGTTATTACCGATAAAGCCCTAAACGGCTTGGGACCAGGATACCTAAAGGAACACCTTTTTCCCTATTTGCCCTCTTGCCCCTTGAGATCAGCAACAGAAGCCTTCCTTCGGGAACCCTCTGTGAAAGACGTTAGGAGACAGAGTACCCAGAGGAGGGCCTTCTCTGCGATGGCACCTCGACTATGGAATGCGCTCCCCAGAGAGGTCTGCCTGGCACCGTCCTTATAAGTTTTTCAGCACCAGGTTAAGACCTTTTTATTTAATCAATATTTTAATATATTTTAATATTTAATTTTATTGTTGCAATTTATTAACTTGCAGCCAGAGTGGGTTGTCAAATTACCTACCATATTTTTCGCTCTATAAGATGCACCTGACCATAAGACGCACCTAGTTTTTAGAGGAGGAAAACAAGAAAAAAAATATTCTGAATCAAATGGTTTACTAAACTATTTAATGCACTATAACAGAATATAGTACTACCGTATTTCAACCTTGTAAAGTGAACAGCAGTCAACAGTGGCATTAAGAACCATCATCACTGTCAGGAGTGGCATACAAAAATGAAAAGGGACAACATATCAATAAGCATTTCAGTTATTAAAATATGTAAAACGAGCTGCAGCTACAGTTAATAACATAGCTGCACACAAAGATCTTTTGAAATAAGGATGTTTTAGTATGGGACTGGAATACCATGATGAAAGCACATCCTGGTTAGACTGTTCCAATGATGAAGTCACACAAAAGACCTCATTCTGATAGTCACTTGCCCCACTACAGAAACCTGGAAGAAAGATCCAATAACATCATGCTTTCTCTGCATTCTATCAGCTAATATAAAGATTGCTAATCAATGCAAATATGTCCAGATAGGTCACCTAGGGTTCCACACATTAAAAAAGTAGCTATGCTACTAGAAATAGCATGCCACTGCACGTATATAGCCCTTTATATGCTTATTAGAAGCAAACTCTGTTGACGAAAGTGGTACTCATTCCCAGTAGGTGTCTGTAAGATTGCAGCCCTAATCAATTTCATAGAATACAAAGATCTATATAAAAAGTTGTTTTATTTTGTTTGCAAAATTTGGACACCGAGTATTTGGGCAACAGCAGATGATGGCAAGAGAAGTAGAAATGAATTGTAAAAGAAGAGAAGCCTACAGTCTTTCTTTCCTTGCAATAAATTTTGTGGATACCATGCACTGGGACTGCATGCCCTGCTACTGTCCCCTAACTGGCACTGCATGCCCTGTCCCTGTCCCCCGACCTTTTCCAGCCATGCCCTCATGTTGTTCATGTTAGCGGAAGATCCGAAAGGCCAAAACCAGCCAAACATGCAGATTATCTCCATGAACTGGAATGCTGTGCTGACAAGATTTCAGCTCATGTTAATCATCTACATGTGTTCATCAGGCTTCATTTCCATACAAATAACTGCAGTGCTTGAATGGCATGGGGTGGGGCAAGCAGAGGAAAAGACAGTGGGGTGAGCATCTGGCCCCACTTTCTCCATGCAGTGTAAATCATGTGGGGAGAATGATTCCTGCCCAGGGTTCAACAAAGCATAGCCAAGGATGGAGGTTGCAGATTCCAAGAATGGGAGAGAGGTAGGCAAATTAGACCTCAGACCTGTTCCCCACGAGCAGCAGTGTCTATTGTGGACAGGACTCTAAAAGAGAGAAAGAGTGAGATAGCCCACAACTCTGCCTGTTCCAGCTGGTCTGCTTGCCCTCATGGCCATCTCCCACCAGCTACCCTGTGTGGGAAAGAGCCCAGTGATTTTTTCAAAATGTTAATATTGTGTCCACTGTGACTATTATTTGAGTATTACTAGCTAGCCACTTTCATAGAATTAGTATTTGAAATATAAAACCTATCACATCTATCTATTTTTATTTATTGCAAATAAAGGATGGCATTTTTAGTAGCCTTGTAACTACAAGTTTTCTTTTTAAAGATCTTCTCTATCACAAGCAGGACACCAACACATTTTAAGTGCAAGAAATGCAGATTTGACATTCTTAGGATTTCAGCTAAGGTAGTTCTGTACAACAAAGCTATAAAACTGAACACTTCTCATACAAAAGAGAAAAGAAAAGAAAAGTCTATACTCTGTAAAATGTCCAACAGCAAATAGCTATGCTCTTTGCTTGTGTTTCCTCAGATGAAAGCGACCTATTGGTTTAAGCAGAACAGCAGGTCTTCCTGGTGGGGGTGAGCAGTTCCCGGGCGGGTGGGGGAGAGCAGTCCGTCTCGCCATGCAGCGGCTCAGCTCTCACCTGCACTGGAGGAGGGTGGCGGAGCAGGGCGCACCGAGTGTGTGCTGGCCAGGTGGGGTCGGCAGCGTGCCAGCAGTGGTCTTCCGGGCGGCGGCGCACGGAGGGGGCAGGGGCAGCAGCGCGAGGAGGGGGCGGGGGTGCGCAGCGGGGGCGGCGCAGGGGGGCGCGGCGGCAGCAGCAGGTCTTCCAGGTGGGGGTGAGCAGTTTTTGGGCAGTGGGGGTGGGCAGTTCCCGGAGTGGGGGGCGGAACAGGGCGCGCCAAGCGCGTGCTAGCCTGGTGGTGCCACGTGGTGTAGGCAGGCCGGCAGCGTCCCGGGCATCAGGCACACACACATTTGCTCTATAAGACGCACAGACATTTCCCCTTACTTTTGAGGGGGAAAAAATTGCGTCTTATAGAGTGAAAAATACAGTATGTTGTTAGCCATTCAGAGACTCAAATAATTGGATGGCATACATATTTTATAAACAAACAAACAAACAAACAAATAAATATGTGCATAAACATTTTTTAAATCCAAAGGGAAAATATAATAGGAAAAGCACATCATGCAAAAAATATACATTTCTATGAGAGAAGATAATCTGCCATGTCCCAGAGTCTCAATATATATAGAGCTTTGGAGCCCAAAGCCAGTACTTTCAACTGGGCTCAGACACAAATCAGTGGGGAGGACCAGAGTAATATAATGATTGGTCCTTGTTAGAAACTTCACAGTCATATTTTGCATTAGCTGATATTTCCAGGAAGCTCCATGTACAACACATTACAGGATTCCAAATAGGAGGCTTTCAGGACATGGACTAGGATATCCCACTTCCAGGTAGGGCCCTGGGTGGAATACCAGCTGAAGCTGGGAAAAGGTGCTCTGTATATCAGAGACCATTTGAACTTCTAACAGTAGTGATTGATCCAGGAGCCTCCCCAAGCTCTGCACTGGGAGAAGTCTAACCCCTGCAGAACAGGTTAAATCTCCCTCAAGTAGTCTGAAGAAGGACATAACCCCCTCCCAGAACAGTTTTCACCAGCTCCCTGTGTCAGAATTAACCTGCATCTTTAGCTTCATCTCTGAAGCTGGGGACGTCCACAGCAAGACCTCACTAGAAGTTCCAAAGTTGCTGCAAGCTTGATAAGTCAATATGCCTGTCAATATGAAGGTGTCAAGGCAAGTGAGATTCACTGACAGGCACAATTTACCTCACATGGACATTGGGAATAAGGAGGGAACATAATATCTAGGCTATTGCTAAGTGGGGAAATGCTAACTCCAGCCCAAGTGGTGGGGTGTATGTATATTCAAAAATCTCTCTAGAATGACTTACAAAGAATAAATTGAGAAGGAAGGACTCCCTAGAGAAGAGTCTAATGCTGGGAACAATAGATGGCAAAAGAAGAAGGGGACGGCAGAGGATGAGGTGGCTGGATGGAGTCACTGAGGTGGTTGGTGTGAGCTTGAGTGGACTCCGGGGGATGGTGGAGGACAGGAGGGCCTGGAGGAATGTTGTCCATGGGGTCGCGATGGGTCGGCCTCGACTTCGCGACTAACAACAACAACCTTGCCTGCTTCTTCAGTAGTTACAATGTTGATTAGAAAGTACTTTCTGACATTTTTATTTAAAAGGGGAACTGCTGAGCCAGCAATTTGAAAGGGATGAGAGACTGCTTAACACACCCAGATGCTTTTGCTACTGCTGGGGAAAATAAAGAGTTCGTTTTCCTCAGGCAATGAGAGCAGCTTAGAGATGATTTGCAGTAGCATGGTGAGATATAGTTAAGGCATCTCCCTGCTGCTTCCTTTCCCCTTGCCACTTTCTCCTTCTGGTTGCTCCCTCAACGTTTGTTTTCTGTACAAAGACCATCTCTAAAAAGAAAGATAGAAGGATATGTTACATAGAACTGTGTGTTCCATTTGAATCAGTCCATGAAACACATCAGAAATTTGGATTCTGAAAAAGTCTTGAATATAATTGCCTTGGAGGAAAGACACATCGGAAAGCTGAAGACAAATCTGCTGAATCATTTTTATCTTCCTGTTTGGTCACCACTTTGTGCTGACAAGCACGGCATCTTTGTTTCTAGATGACATGGGTCATCCGCTTTACTCTTCAGCATATTGCTAATGATTTTCTTTGCAATATTCCCCTTTTTGGACGTCACTTCCTCTTTTAGGGGCATGCCAGATAAAATGGGGAAAGGTTATTTACCTATTTCTTTATTATTTATATACACTTTTATCCCGTTGTTCTATTTCAGAGATAATCAAAGTTACTTAGAAGGTTTAAAAATAAACCTACCATTAAACATCCTGAAAAGCTTTTCAAAGATTGGTGCAGCATAGCACTGAAAAAATTACCCTGAAATGGCAGCTGCACTAAAGGCATTGTCACTGTGTGATAAGACACCCTAAAAGGCAGAGCCAGGCTCCTTTGAGAGGGGAAGTTTTTGGAAGTCTTGGGTCTCAGCATTATGAAAGAAAAGACCTTCTCATTTGGGTCCACCTGCTGTAACTCTGATGTAGAGAGATCAGTATTTGGGCAGTTTCATAATCACTTATTTATTATTTCATTAACTTCTATACTGCTCAAGCTCTGTCATATGAGAAAAGCTGGCTGATACAACAAGCTAGTTTCTATCTAGGACTTTATCATATGGACCTTCCTTAAGAAATCTAATTTGAACCCCCTGGACCTTAACAACTTTAGACCAGTCTCAAACTTACCATTTCTTTGGAAGGTTATTAAGAAAGCAAGTCTCTCCTGCTCCAGACAGTTCTGAGTAATACTGATTTTCCGTATCCATTTCAAACTGGCTTCAGGGCAGGATATGCAATTGAGTCTGCTTTGGTCACTCAAGTGAATGATCTTCAACTCAGAATTGATAGTGAGAGTTTGACTCTGTTGGTTCTGTTGGATCTCTCAATGGTCTTCAATAGCATTGACCACAGTATCCTTCTGGATCA
Organism: Varanus salvator macromaculatus; assembly: GCA_023646645.1. Lineage (NCBI taxonomy): Eukaryota > Metazoa > Chordata > Lepidosauria > Squamata > Varanidae > Varanus > Varanus salvator. Next base: position 2,342,615 of record JAIXND010000774.1, on the reverse strand, counting down.
TCTGAGGGAGCTGTGAATTGGAGGCATGGCTTTGCAGTGGCTCTGTTCCTACTTCTTAGGTTGGTTCCAGATGGCGATGCTTGGAGACAGTCATTTCTCTAAGAAGGAGCTGACTTAGAGCCCATAGGGCTCCATTTTGTCTCAAGTGATGTTTAACATTTATATCAGTCTTCCCCAACTTTGTGCCTTCCAGACACGTTTGGACTGCAACACCCAGAATTCCCAGTCAATGGCCCTGAAGGCCACTAGCTGGGGAAAGCTGATCTATATGAAGCCCCTGGGGAGATGATCTGGAGGAGTGGTGGTGAGTGTTAGCAATATACTGATGACACCCAGATCTGCTTCTCCTTACCATCATCTGCTGCTTCTGCTAGAGACTATGTTTCTCTTCTAAATTAATGCCTGAAGCTGATAATGAGGAATAACACACTGATGTTAAATCCAGATAAAACAGAGGTGCTTGCTGTTAAGGGTTTGAATCCCAGATCAGTTGTGATGTCAACCAGTTTTAGATGGTTGTAGCCCCCCAAAAGACCATATTCATAGTTTAGGGGTACTCTTAGACCTGTCCCTTCAGATGTCAGCACAGTTAGACACTGTCGTCAAGAGTTTCTGTTATCAGCTTTGAGGGTTTCACCAATTGTGTCCCTTCCTGGAGGTGAATGACCTGACAACAGGAGTGCACGTGCAGGTAATTTCTAGGCTTTATTTCTGCAGTGCGCTTTATATAGGGTTACCTTTGTGGCTCCTCCAGAAACTACAACCAGTTCTAAATATGGCAGCTAAGATGGTGTCTGGGACACCATGGAAAGACTATATATCACAAATACTAAAGTCTTGCCACTGGCTGCCAACAGCTTTCCAAATGCCGTACAAGTTGCAGGTTTTTAGTAACTACTTCTAAAGCCCTTCACTGTTCAAGTCCAAAATACCTTCAGGAGAACCTTTGCTCATGTACAGCATCACACTTGCTCTTTGATTCTGTAAGAATAATGTCAGCTATCCAGAGGCTTTTTTCAGTGACCAGCCCTAAAGTATGCCTGCCAGTAGAGATGCCTCAGATATTCCAGACTGTTGCCTTCAAGTGGGAGCTAAAGACGTATCTCTTCTGACAGGCTTTCCCAGCTTAGTATTATTCTATATGTTCTTAATCTAAATTTGAAATGTTGCTGGTTTTAAATTGACATAAACTGCCCAGAGCCTATGAGGATGAGATGGTATATAACAATTGATAATAATTACAATTGTAAAAATTACCTCTACAAGATCACATTCCAGCTGAGTCTGGAGACAAAATGGAAGTGCAGGAAAAAGTAGGACTAACTAGCTTTGTCCTTTTGAAGGATACTCCATTCCACTTCAGACAGTTTGTATGGTTCTTGTTGGACAAAAGTGTTTGTGAATGCAAATAGTCTTTAGGAGATTTATTAAGGAATTCATTTTATGCTGTTTGCAATCATTTGTGATGAATTGGACTGGCTACTTTTGTTCTGGTGACCTTTTCATACTGAGTAAAACTCTCAAACCATTCTAGTGAGTTCATCTACCAACACTGGAAGCTCAGGTGCTTGCCATAAGGAGTGTGAGAACTGACCCCCAGGATTGTGGATCTGTGGATGTCAAGTATGCCTCACAGTAGGAGAATATGGTTATTAAGATTGTGCCTTTAAGTTAACTGGTCTTTTCAATAGAGAAGCTGGAAGCCTAGACTATTATGATGTGACATTTAAAGGTTCTTTGCCTCCTTCCAACTATGTTCCCTTGCATCTCTGTTATTCTGCTTGCAAGGAGAGACAATGACAAAGTTGGCATTTTCACTCATTATAAGTTCTAAGCAGTCTTTAGAATTTTAGGTTACAATGCAAGATTTGAACTCTCCAGCTTGTTACTTGGAATTAAGGAATTTTTGGAAATACAAACTGTTTGGTCCCAGCTTTACTACGGCTTCAGCTTCTGGCTTCAAGGGCAGCCCCAAATAGACTGAATGGCAATAATATAATTTGGAAATTACCAGAGTGTAGACTCCTGAAAACAGGTTATCCCTGTCCAAATAGGGGCATTGTCTTAAGTGACAATGATGGCTCAAGATGCCCAAGCTATGAAGCTGCTATTTCAAGGGGAATGCAACTCTATTCAGAACAAGTTGAACACCTTCCATTTTGCCAAAGGAACCAACCACTAACAACAACTCAGTCTTGTCTGGACTGAACTTTACTTTGCTAGCCTCATCCATTCCTTTGGTGCAGCCAGGCACTGGTAGATTCAACACATTTCACTTTATAATAAATTCAATTTGACATATTTGGTATTGTGTAGCAATAATGCTGCCATAGAAGGTGGGGACTTTTTTCCACCATCAGATCTGGAGGTAGCATGGAGAGAATAGCAGCTGCATTGGAGGGTGGTCTGCAGGGCTCATCACCATGTGTTGCCTACACCTGCAGTAGACAACAGCTACTGGCTTACCCCTGTTCACATGCATGCTGGCACTCTCAAGAACTCTACACAAGGGTAGGCAGGACCTACCATTGTTGAACAGAAGCCAAGCTGAACTTTCTTCAGAGAATAGGAATACCATGCTAATTCTACTTTGAACAGGTAAGTCATTTATGCTGCTGTTATACTCATAGCTGTTTCTTCGGGCAAAACATTATGCTTTCAGAAAAGTCTGGGCATGAAATTTTCTAACCTGATCCCCTGTTGGCAGGGCATGAACAGTCACTGCCAGGAAACTCATATTTCTTGCAACCAGAAGGCATCTTGCCCATCCCCATTCATCCACCTCAAGCTGAGCTCTAGGAAAACACCCAAAGCTCTCTTTAATAAAGCTTGTGGTTAGTACTCTCCCCCCACCCCAGGCTCTGGCATTTGAGAGGCTTGAGTGTCTCTACAACCCACTGGGTCAATTTGGCAGTGCCCTCAGTTTCTCAAAGTTTATACTGAAATCATTTTAACACATGCATGCACTCACTGAATAAATAAGACATTTTTGTGGCAAATGACTTTATCTCTGAAACCAAGCCAATTCTTCAGTCACGTTTGATGATTCATTAGTTGAAACATTTTAGAACTTCCAGTCCAACCTTTGATGTTTAAAAACTCTTGACATTATTGACACATATTTTTACTATTCATATTCAGGTCATCAATCTGGTCATCATTGTTCCTTCAATGCAACTAATAAATTGGTAGTGCAAAGAAATAAAACATTCCCACAGTTGACTCAACTGTTACATGATTAATTAAAGAGGCTGTAATTTGTGAGAGAGCTAGCTGCTTAGTTTCCTGCTTGCACAAACATGTATTTTTTTCAAATAGGAAAGGTCTTGATCTAACAAAGGAATTTTTAATAAAATTAGTGTACAATGCCTATGACAACTGAAGTTATTAAGAGTCTCTGAAACCAGTGCTATTTTTAAAAAACGGCTGATGAACTGGAATTTTGAGCTACATAAATTTGGGGAATACAGCTAGAGTTTTTTTGGTAGTCTTTTAATCTATGAAGGATTTTCATTTTATGAGTTGGCTAGGATCCCAAGAACTAAAATGTTCAGCCCAAGAGAAATTCCAGATTCATTTGTTTTTCTTGACCAGCATTCACACTGCACAACAAAGAATTGCTTTTGATGAAAAAGTTGAAACTTTTTGGCTTTTTTTGGCACTTTCAACCTACAGTATGGGACGGTGGTGAGAGTACTGGAAAAGACCTGGAAAAGCCAGGTTCTAGTCCCCACTTGGCCATGAAGCTCACGGGGTGACTCTCAGACCAACTTACCTCTCAGGGCTGTTGTTTTGAGGCTAAAATGGAGCAATGTAAACCAAGTTGGGTTTGTCACAAAAGGGAAAATGGCAGAATATATACATGCAACATCATCATTACCATAATGCATGACAGGAAGCTGGATCTATGTGTACATTTGGTGCCTGTTTCATGCAACATGTCTATTGTACTCCAGAACTGGTGCAGTGGTGGGGAGAGGGGCTGTGGTGCATCACATCCCAAGGCACCAGTGTAGGAAGGCTGATGTTTATAGAACAGGGTCTGAGCAATCAAGATCACCACTTAGCATTCTAAGCATAAATTTAGTGCCTGGTGCTGATTAGCTTAGCAGTGAAATGTAGCTATGCTTCCAGGTAGCCTTTTCTGCACATTTGTGGGACCTCTCCAGGTGTTAGAGAAATGTTCTTCTCAGAACAGTTAAAGAGAAGGTGGGACACCAGCAGAGTCTGTGTGTGTCAACCACTGCAGCCTCCATGCCAGAAACTCTTAAATTCTAATCCAGGGTGTGCCATCCTGTTGTTTGACTTTTAGTGTAGTTATGTTGCCCAGCATAATCAAAATGAGGTAATGTAGGAGTTGAGATGCTGACTTTATGTCAGTGATATCCAGTCCCCAAAAGAGAGTGGGCACCTCTAGCCCTAAATATGCCCCCAAAGACCTATATAAACCCTGGAAAATTAGTGCATTTCCTGCTAACATAGCAAACAAGGCACACACAAGGATTTTATTAAAATTCCCTTTCATGGAATCCACAAGACCTCCAGCTAATGAGTTTGCTTTTGAAGGTGCTGAACAATGTTTGGGCATATTTCCAGGTAGAACTGAGAAATCAGTTTATCTGTCACTCATCTATGTCTTTGTAATAGGGGTTTTGGAAAACAAAGATAGTAAGCCTTAAGGACCCAAATTTCCAGAAAGGGGTCACACGAACCTTAGTAAATTTGAGACAATTGTTATAAAATGGCTAATCTTAAAGATTTATTGTGCTTCTGAAAGTAATGAGGGTCCTAAAAGTCTAACCAAGATTATTTTTTTACAAGACATTAGTATTTAACACAAAATATTCAGAAACCATGCATGAATTAGGAGGTGATGAATTGTATGTTATACCCGGAGGGACTACTGGTGTAATCTTACCTCAAGATTTCCTAATGACTCATTTGGTGATAGTGCCTTGCATGTTCTGGGAATTTCCTGTGACATGGTATTTCAGTGGCAATACAGTATTTAAGGCAAAGAATTTGTTCTTGAGCTCAATCCAGCACAAACCTTCTCAGGCAGCAAAGCATCTTGGCTTCTCAGACCACAGCGAAGAAAGACATTCTTTGCCTCACCATGAACACCAAGGCTGTTGTTGCAATCCTGGCTCTTTTCCTGATCTCGGCAACTGTGACAGAAGGTAAGCAAACATGCTCCAAACTAGCACTTGGAATGTCTACCCTAGAGACATTATTCAAGAGCCCAGGACTGTGTTTAAGAGTGTGGTCTCAATCACCACAGAAAGGGGAAATTATAATGCACAATTTTCCAGCTGCAGAAAACATAGAAATAGTGCTTCAAAAATACAGAGGGACACAGAAAATTTCCTCTCCTTCTTGGGGTGGTTTCTTGTTTTGTTGTTTTTGTTTTGGTAATTCTTCAGTACAGCTTATTAAATAAAGCCTTGTAGGATAGGTCTATCAGCAGCTTTCAGAAATGGCAGCTAAATATATTCAGTAATGGGCATGTCCTTTATGTCACTTTTGCCTGGTCTGTCTGACATGCCTACCTAAGGATGGAAGCCAGAGCTTGACTAGATCAACCTTTAGCCTGATCTGAGGAGGCAATTCTTATTTATCTTATTTTGTTCTTGTTTTATCAAAACCAGTATGCTATTGATCAACCTAGGTTAGTTTAGCAAGCTAAAAACTAATTAAAATTAATTAATGCATAAGTCTGTATTGGATAAGAGAGAACTTTTCAGAATAGTCAGTGATTACCACTTATTAAAGACATGGTGTTGAATCAGACCAAAATAAAGAGGCTACTTTAAAGTGACGTGTTTGGGCAACAGTTTCAGATTGGATTCTTCTCTTCCTTTCTAGGTGTTTCACTGGCCCGGATGGGGAGTGAACTCCGATGCCAATGTACAAGAACTCATTCTGGATTGATACCTCCCCAAAACATCCAGGGTGTCAAGTTGACCCAAAGTGGGCCCCATTGCAAAAATGTTGAGGTCATGTAAGTGTTCTTTCAATATCACTGAGTGCATCTTGTCTGATCTGAAGCACAATTGGCCTGGGACATTCTGCTTCAGAAAGCCCACTGAAATGGATGGAACCCTTCTGTGCATTCTTCATGTATGTCAACCTGGGGAGAATCCACTGGAAAATACTGTAGAAGAACTGACCCTTTGATTGCCCCACAGAACCAGCTAGTGGGGTCTACATTTTGGGCTTTCCCCCAACACTTTTTAAAGGGTTAGGGTTCAAGTTATTATTAACTACCTATGTGAATAACTATTATTGTTAAAAATGACTTACAACATGAGTTGATGTCATGAGGTAGTGACATCCTGTAGAACTCTCTTGGTTTTCTTTTCTTACAGTGCAACCCTTAAGGATGGCAGAGAAGTATGCTTGGACCCAACAGCAAAATGGGTGAAGATTATTATCAAGGCCCTCTTGAGCAAGTAAGTTATCATTCTCTTCCAATTTTAAAAGAGCCTGGTGCATACATATTTGCCGAGAAGTAAGTTCAATGGGAGTGCTAGGATTGAAGCTCACATCTTTTTAATAAGACTAGTGCAAGAGAACTTCATGGCGGAGTATGCCTGGTATTTCCTCCCTTCTCACTTCAGTCATTCCCCAGAACAAGCACTTTTGCCCTAGAAAAATGTTAGTAATACTTCTGGGAAATCACAGCAACATAATTAGTGTCAAATCATTTCACTGAAGAAGGGTTGCCATAAGGAAGTCAATATGGTATAAATGGCGAAAGAACAGAGTTGTTTTTCCTAAACTGGACATACCAGAACAATGTCTGGCAGACAATCCTCATAAATCCTCATAAACATACTCCATGTCTCAGGACTTCCCTCCAAATGGTGCTTCCCCTTCATGATACTGAGTAATTGTAAAACCTTCTCATTTATTTCAATAGAAGTAATCCTGGGCCACTGATGTAACCTCTCTTTTCCTTTTTTTTTCTCCAGAGCTCAAGCTAATAATGGATCACAGCTATAAGGAACATTTCAGAGTCTTTCCCATCCTGCTTTGTTGAATGAAACTGAGCCTTTTCAGTCAAGCCTTCTTTTTTTAAAACAAACTTTTAGAACCATATTTTAAAAAAACTTATAATGTACTTATTTTTGCAGCTGCTCTAAGGGAAAGTTTTTAAGGAGATATTTAACATATGCAAAAAAGAAATGCCATAAATACATTGGAAGCACAAAGATAAGAAGGGAAATGAAGGAAGCAGATCTGGAAAGCAGAAACATTGCTAAGCACAACAGAAATCACAGTGCAACTGTTCTTGCAGCAGCCCTGCTACTCCTATTACAGTAAGGCAGACTGGCAGCAGATCTTGCTCACCGGGGCAAAGGCAAGCAGAAGCAGCTGCATCAAGACTACTGTGAATTAGAGCTAGCCTCAGGCTACTTACTCTGTGCTACAGTTGATGAACCCTGAAACTCACCAAATGACCTTGGGCTAGTCGCTACCTGACAGCCTAACCTACCTCATAGGGTTGTTGTGAGATTGAGGGAGACAACTGTGCCAAGCACCAAAAGAAAGATAAAGAGCCTCTCAGAAATGTACATTGTGTTAAATGTATTTCCTGAATAATATTTTGAACCTAATATTTATTACCATGACAATACCTGAGATAATATTTATTATACTAGCAATCATCTGTATCTGATAGAGTTTCTAAGTAGTTATAGTAACATTGAAAGAAATATTTATTCGCATGATTTACCAAAGAATAGCTTGGAGTTTTTCTCACTTGGGAATTCCTTGCAGAGAAATTGCATTCTTATTTATGTATTTATTGAACAATAATGTTGAACACTATTAGAAAAGTTACTTATAGAACTGATTAAATTATTTTTACACCAAAACACAGATTTGGTTGTCTTTTCTAATACAGAGGTCCATAGGCATGCTGATTAACCTTGCAGTCTAGGCTGAGACAGATGTTCTGTGGGACATAAAGTTGGATAATAAAGCAAAAGAAATGTTCAGTGGGACATACAGATCCAAGAAAGGAGTGGCCTTTAGCTTAAGGACTTGGGGGCAAATTTACAGACAACAACGCTAGGATAAGCTGCATTTTGCTACAGTGAGAGAGACAGACGTATTTCTGTCTGCATATAATAATATAGAATTCTTAATTATTGAAACACAGAAGGGGAAAAACTACCCAGCTACCTTCCCTTTTAGAGGGCAGTGGGACAGATCAAGTTGAAGAGTTATGACCAAGAGCCAAGGGAAGAACCAAAAAATGTAAGTTAGGAGCTAGTGGGCTTTCAGCTGCATTCCTTCTCCTCCTGACAGTAGTCTTGTGATTTATTAAAAAGCAAATTAATGCCCATCCATCATAGCAACAAATATCTCATAATTGTGTGTATATAACTACATGGAAGTAGGTTGCCTTCTCCAAAGCAAGAAGCAAGAAATTTGTTTGGGCGTGGGAATCTGGCAGATCCCCTGGGCTCAGGTCTCCAGACTTGGCTCCATTTTGCAATGGTCCAGAGCCTGTGCTCCTTGCAAGTGTGTGCAAGCATTTGTACAGCACTCAACAGGAGTAGAGCCCTTGCAGTGTGCAAGCAGCGCCTCTTTCCTTCACCAGCAGCAGGGAGCAAAGGGGCTTGGCTACTGGAAATGGTGGCTGGCGCCCCACTTCACAGTGCTCCTCTTCCCAGCGCATGTGTGCTGCCACCGTCACCAGCAGAAGGTTGGTTGCTGGGAACGGCAGCTTACATGCCTGCTTGCAGGGCCTCTTGCCCATGTGTGCCACTGCTGCCAGCAGCAACTGGGGGAAAAGGCTGGTCACTGGGAATGGCAGCTGGTGCAGTCACTCGCATTGCCCTTCTTCCACATCCTGCAGCCACTCCAGATGGGCAGAGTTTCTGGTTGCACACTGGCAGGGGGTCCACAAGTGTTTGTGCACTTCCTCTTGGTTCAGCTCACTTAGCAGGATCGGACTGACTGTGAGAGGAAGTCTGCAGATGCTAGAAGGGCAGATTCTGAAAAGGTTCATCCTAACCTTTATCTGTCTCATCTTTGCTCAAGATGAGTGAGTGATGCTGTGGCATGCATGGCAGCAAATAACTTTTCTTTTTTAAGAAAAAAGTCCAAAGATAAATTTATGCACAGCTCTGTGCTTGTTAGCTTGTAACAGCTCCCTTCTGATGAGTGAGAGGGGTTGCACAGATCCTTCTTGCAGCTTTGCCCTCTTCTTTTGCTTGAGTGTGGATTGGGCACCAGCCACCCTAAACCTGTATAGGTTTCAAGCAGATGGCTGTACATTACCTTTTCAGCATCTAACCCTGGGTTTCATTATACATGAATTCAGACACAATGTGTCCACAATAAGCAAACTTCATTTTGCTCCAGCTAGGAGAACATTGGATGCTTGGAACATTGGAACATTGGAACATAGGATGCAAGGATTATTTTACTGTGACCTTGTCATTTCACTTAGCCAATTTCCCTTTTCATAAAGAAAATATTTTATTTGAGAAATGTAAGAAAACAATGATACAACAACAAAAACATCAAAATGTGCAGTTTGACCAATGTGTTTCTTTAATTGCTGCTGAAATAAACCTAAGTAGGTTGTTTTCACAGATTGTATTGCATTTTCATCCATAATTCCCAATATTATTCTCCCAGTCTATGTTCAACCCTCCAGTGGTTCCACAATGATGCGTTATTAACCAACTCTAGATATGAGAGACTAAACCTTTGGACCCTTCTTGTGAGCTTACACATTCATTTGCAAAGATAGTGGAGATCAGGTTGCCTCATTCTTTTTGAAGGAGAGCTTTAAAGCAAAGCTTTGGGTCTGGATGATTTGAAATGTGTTCCTTTCTATATTTTGCAATGTCTCTCCCCATTTTTCTGTTGAAACAGGCTTTCCTCCCTTTATAAGTTGTCTATGTATTTCTTTTACCTCCCAGTTTTTGTATTGCTTGTACCTATTCAAACATAGTAACCCAGATTTTAGACAATTTATTTTTAAACCTGCTAGTTTCTCATATTCAGATAGTTTTAATCTAAGTTCAGGAATAGATTCTTTGGATTTGAAAGTATTAGCAATATGTCACCTGAATACAGGTTTATGGTAAGAACATTTTATTTATTTATTTAAAATTGTATACCATCCTATCACAGACGTCTCAGGATGGTTCACAACAACAATTTGGATGGACATCCCTGTTTGGTGCCTCTGTGTAATTAGAGAGGGCTGGAGTCTGTGGCATCTGCTCTGACCACAGCCATGTATGAATAGAATTGCCTAATAAGAGTCATTAATTTGGGGCCAAATTCTAATATTTGTAGTGTCTTTATTATAAAAAGATCATTCAAGTCTATCAAAAGCTTTAAAGACATCTTTAAAAAAAGCAAAGCAACCAGAATCCAATTAGTAACACTATGGCATATTATGTGCAGTACTCTCAGAATAGAATCAGCTGAATACCTTCTAGGAATAAATCCTATTTAGCCAGTGCTGACACCAGTTGTTATTAAATTATTTAATCTTTTGACCACAATTATTATTATTATTTTGGCATCTTGGTTAAGAAGTGCAATAGGACAGTATGAGCATACAGAGCTCCGACGCTTCCCAGTCTGGATTGTTGTCAGGTATAGATTCTCTTTTAGGTATAGTATTAAATAGGTGTCGCAATTGTGGTGTTAATATTTCTTACAGAACTCATTTGTAAATTCATCCAACCCTGTGTATGTCATAGCCAGCTGGTTTTTTCCTGTTTGGGCTGCTTGCAATGCTGCTTTTTTACTAGTTAATAATCTATATGCCTTTATGCTTGCCATTTGTTTAGGTTTACTCTCTAATTTTGCTATGTTGTGCAACACATTGACTGTTTGGCTGTTTCTTTAAATCACCTGCCTCATGCAAACATATTCCCTGAATCACTGCCTTCATGACATCTCATTACAATTTTCTTCATACTGGTTCACTGTCTGAGGAAAATGAATGTATTATTTCTTCCCTTATTTTATATGCTCTTCCTATCTTGTTGAGCAGATTGGCATTAAGCCTCCATGTAGGAGACAACTTTGTGGTTCCACAAGGGCCATCTTAAGATCAACTGGAGTGTGGTCTGATGCTGTCATGTTACTAGTGTCAGTTTCAGATCTTTAGCAACATATCCTTGGAAATTAAGATTTAATCAATTTTAGAATAGGTTCTGTGCAAGACCAGCACAAAACAAAACAAAAAAACAAATCCTTTTCTTTCTCTTTCCAGCAGTTCCAAGAATCGATTGGGTCATTTGTATTATTTGAATTCACAGACACACAAAATTTGGTAAGTTGTTATTGGTTGGCCACATTTCCTTCAATTTATCTTTTATCTTTGCATCAATTGGTAAAAAATAACCATTCAACTGTTATTCCAAAACAACAATTCCATTTTTCTTTCTTATTCTCATTGCTTTGATATTTTGTTTCATGTGAATTAGAGAGAAAGAAAAGCTATCCTTTCCTCTCATATATGTTCCCCTGAAAAACAAACTAAATAGAAATCAAAACCCCTTTCCTTCTTTTTTCTCATTTCCCTACTCCATTTTAATACATTCCTGCTCGATTCCCTTTATATATTCATGTTTTTAAATCAATTTAATGTAACCTTCTCTTACTTATATGTCCAGTGTTAGTTGAGAAAATCCCCTTTCTTGTAATTTAATTCTTGCATTTTGGAACCATAGATTAAGTTGTCTTCCTAAGCATTTTTTTGTTTTTGTTTTTGTACAATTCAGTTGCCCCAGTTTATAGTTCCTTCTTCCTTGTCTCCTTTCCATTGCTTTTCAGGATCATTAAGATCAGATAAAGGCTTATCCTCTTTTCTAGGTTCTTTTGCTGAAGTTTTATTCCAAGTTCTTGCAAAAGTTTAATTGGCTCTTCTTTAGTTGCTCTTGCACTTTCCTGCCTTTACTCACTCACAGCTTGAAGAATTACCTCTACAGCATGTCTTAGTGCTTCAATAAACAGTTGGAATGCTCCCTGTGCTGAAAAATCTTAATCTTCTTCCCTCTATGCTCTATACTTCATAGGTTGCTTAGTGCTTAGTGCTCTGAATATTTCTTCTTCATCCCAGTGTACTTCAGCTTTTCTTTCTTTATTCATGTCAGAAGCATCACAGTTAAAATAAGACATATTATAAAACATATTATATTAGGGCTTATTATAAAACAAGACATGTAAAATGTAAAAGTGCGTATAGTCAAGGCTATGGTTTTCCCAGTTGCAATGTATGGCTGTGAAAGCTGGACCATAAGGAAGCTGGACCATAAGGAAGGCTGAGCGCTGAAGGATTGAGGCCTTTGAATTGTGGTGCTGGCAGAGGCTCCTGCGAGTCCCTTGGACAGCAAGGGGATCAAACCGGTCAGTCCTAGAGGAGATCAACCCTGACTGCTCTTTAGAAGGCCAGATCCTGAGGATGAAACTTAAATACTTTGGCCACCTAATGAGAAGGAAGGACTCCCTGGAGAAAAGCCTAATGTTGGGAACAATAGATGGCAAAAGAGGAAGGGGACAGCAGAGGATGAGGTGGCTGGATGGAGTCACTGAGGCGGTTGGTGTGAGCTTGGGTGGACTCCGGGGGATGGTGGAGGACAGGAAGGTCTGGAGGAATGTTGTCCATGGGGTCGCAATGGGTTGGACATGACTTCACGACTAAGAACAACAACAAAATGTAAAATATAAAATTAACAGTCATCTGTGGACCTAAGAAGGTCCTTTGTAGGTCCTAAGAAGTGTTGTAAAACACTCATATCACAAGCGAGGGTAAGCACCTCGCTACACTTTGGATCCTTCTGGATTGCAAGGATCAGCCAGCCAAAAGCTGCTGCCCAGGGGATGCCCAAATGAGTGAACAACACACATTCTTTGGGGAGACGCCTTTCATGTCCCTCTACTTCGGCTGATCTCATGGACATGATCACTAGGTGCTTTTTCTATCTCACTCAGATCCACTTTTGGACATTTTTCTTTAATCTAGATTACTATATGACCAAGTGCATCTGAACTTTCTTTCTGCTCTCCATACCTATGCTTCTAATGTTCTGGCAGTGATTTCTGGCCTTGATGTTTGCCATTTTAGACTTCAGCCCCTTTTTAGTTTTTGACATGTCCTCTAGTTTTCCCTGTTGTTTTAAACTAAGTTCCACTGCAACATTAGCAGAGTTTTCTCTGTTGACAGTTTCCCTGTTAATTCTGGGAGCTTAGAGTCTATTTGCTTTGCAAATACCCTAGACGGCCAGAGAGATGAACAAGTGGGTCCTAGATTAAGTCAGGCCAGAACTTGCCCTGGCAGCAAAAATGACAAAGTGAAGCTGTTGTACTTCAGGCACATCATGAGAAAGCAAGACTCACTGGAGAAGACAATCATCCTAATTAAGAGAAAGAGCAACAATGAGATGGATTGATTCCATAAAAGAAGCCACAGCCTGGAGCTAATAAGACCTGACAGGGCTGTCAGCACACAACAACAACAACATGTTTATTGGGAACAGCACTGTCTGGGATGCCGTTAGCCATTCTTTTGCCAGATGCACTCTCAGTTGTTTGAATTGTGGAATAATTTCCTTTTCTATCTTACAGGCCCCTTCCTTTCTAGTCCTTTTAGGATTTTTTGACTGAGTGTTGGAAATGAAAGAGGCAGTTGTTCTTGGCATGCATTTCAGAGCCAGGGTGGCACAGACTCTTTGGAAGGGGAGGAGGAGGAAGCTTGGCAAATGGGGCTTCTAGATGTAGAGATGGTGGAGGCAGAAGAGTTTAACTCAGGGCTGCCATCTCCAGGGCTGCCTGGAGTCTGCAAGTGCCCAGAAGAACATGGGAATGCAGACCAGGGTCTGCACATGCCCACAGGGACATGGGAATGCAGCTGGAGGAGCCTGCTATGATCCTTGACCCCATGATGTGGCATTACTATCAGGAGAGAAGGGGTAGTCAACTAGAGAGGCTGAGTACAACCAAGAGGCTTGCCTGTCTCCAGAAAAGCACCCCCTAAGGGGTGGAGTCCAAAAGGGGGTTCTTGGAAATAGTCACTTGTTTGGGTTCAACAAACCACTCTGTGCATGCTCAGAGGCTCTTTCTTTGTTGGATATAATTTGCTGGATGTACGCAGGAGATAAAGAGCTTTTCCCAAGAATGATCTGAAAGAGAGGAGGAGGGGAAACCTAGCTCTCAAATCTGAGTCACCACCATGTTGGCACAGACTTCACTCTTAGAGCACTCGGGGATATTCCTCCAGTCCTGCTGTTGAAAAAAGGATCACAAGCTTCATTCTTGACTTAGCACTGTAGCCTGCTTCACCCATTTTCCAGTGCTGTGCCAAAGTTTTACACATCATATACATTTTAGCTCTAAATCTGCTATTCATTTGCCTTTCTGATCAGAACAGTTCCATGATGTTTCCATCTTGTTTTCCTGAAGGTCAGATGCAGGAAAACAAGATGTCAGACATGTATAAACCTCCTTCCCCAGGCCAGAAAACAGCTTCCCTCTTGAGTAACTTTCCTAGGGGTTGCCCAAAGGTTTTCCATCAGTACCTGAGATTCCCTATTTATTCAGTCCCATTAGCTCCGTTTTTGTAGATGTATCTTTCTTCCCCTCTCATTCTATCATTGATATTTTCCTCCTTGCAATACTTCCTAACTTTTAAATGGCAAAATTATGGACAGGAATGAGATGAATACAAAACTAAGTTGGTTATCAGGCTTGACTCTTGTGGCTCTTCATTTCTCTTAATAGGAAGCTTTTGGTCTCTCCCTTGGTCTGTATCCCATTGTCCTTGTGTACCAATCAACACACAGAGAAGAGTAGGGAACCAAAGGCCCAGGGCCCATATCTGGACTTCCTCTTCCAGGGCCCCTTTCACCAGGTGCCCAGCTAAAATAGATTCCCTGGATTATCAAGATGAATCAGAATTGCTTGTGTAAAAGAATAACATAAAGTTTGCAACAATTACAAAATGGAAATATAAATGCAGAATCAATGTAATGGAAAGTTTACAGTTCTCTTACTTGTTGTAAGATTGGTTCCCAAATTCACCAGCAAGGACAAGTGATGCACCAAGTCCCCTTCCCAAAGCAAGATCTCCTGCCACAGATAGATTGTACAGATTTTCCTCTCCTGCTGTTCCAGAGGCCATGTGGGAAACACTGACTAACCTCCTTTCTCAGCAACAAGTGGCAAAACAGATTCAATAAAGAAAGCAGTTCTCCCAGGAAAACAGCACTTATTTAAGGAACATAGTTGAAGAGTGTAGCTGTAAAGGATTTATCTCTGGTTCACATAAAGCTCTAGCAAAGCTACCCCAAACTGCCCTGGTTTTGAGCACTGTGGAAAGGGTTGAACATCTCCTCGCCATGCTTCCAGGACTGCCTGACCATTACACTTCCCACTCACCAATCAGATGGTGACTTTTGCACCTTTTTCTCCAGTTCTTAAAAGGTTGAAAAGCCTTTCCAAAGTCTCTAGCTGCAAGAGCTTTAAGCTGCAACATACTCTTCTGTTTTATTTGGATTTATATTTTGACTCTGTCCATTTTGGCTTTAGTACCACCCGGATTGCCTCAGTCCTGGTCACCACTGGAATGCAGCCACCAAGAACTCCTGCAGAAGTGAGTCTGACCCTCAAGCTGAAAGTGGCTTTCCACTACTGAGGTGTATGTCTTGCTCATCTAGTACAGCACTTGTACTCACTGATATACTGACACTCCTCCCATGCATTTGTCTAATGTTTTTAAAGCCATCTGAGTTCATGGCCATCATCATGTCTAGTGATTATTATGCAGCTTTGAGGCTGCATTCACACAGCTGAATGGATTCCTCTGAACAAATGTGCCCTGTCATTGCTTGAAAATAATTGCCTTGTTCAGTATTTATAATTTCTCAATCATTGCTCCCAGGCTCTGAAACTCCTGACAAAGAAAGCTACCTTGGTCTGATTTCTAGTGTTCTTCTAGGGATGGACAAATCTATTAGATGGGGTCAGTTTGTTTCTTTTACTGTTGTTAAACATTACTTTTCCATAGAACTGTTTTTATGCCATATTATGTTTTAATTATGTTTGTTTTTAATCTGTATTTTATTACAGAATAGCTTTGCTGTGTGCTGTTTTGGGCAGAAGGGTGGAATATAATTTAAAGAAATAAAAAGCCAAGGATTCTTGCAAACTACCTGTGCAATACTAGGATGCACTGAGATAGTCACTGAACTTTTCTCGATTACCAAACATTCAGGAAGAAAGACCTTCTATGCTATAGATGAATCCTATGCTACTATGTACATGATAACACTAAGGGAACATGCACCATGATACTATAAGCAGTGATACTAGGTTTCCTCACATGACATTTTAAAAGAGATTTCAAATCCAGGGTGTCATTTGCTTCTAGGAAATTGGTCATGTGGTGTTGTAATATAGTTGCCTCATAAGGATACATTGTAGGGGAATGCCCATGGGGATACATACAAAATAATCAAAATAGAATTTCCAAACATTTTTATCTTGTGGATATAGTAAGAATTTTGTCATGGACCCCTTCACAAAATTGTTGATGTGAGCGTTTCTTGCATAATCACAAAACACCAACCATGTTGGGTGAGGCTAGTCACAAAACATGACTTTCCTGGAAACAAAAGTGGTTGATGCAAAAGCAACGGTAACTTACCCAAGAACTTTAGTAGAAGTGGTGCTAGATGTCCCTACATAATCCAATGCCCAACGCAATACACATGTTGCACACAAAAAGAAACAGGCAAATACATACAAATTCAGCAAGCATGCACAACATCAAATAAACAAGTTTACACACTACATCCCCAAAAGATAAATCTAGACAAAGCACTTTAGCTTGGATACTCAGAATGAAACAAAATCATTTATGTCAAGGATGGCATAGAGTGTTACAATGATGAAGTATGAATGCAGAATATAAGCAAGCAAAACAATGTTTATACCCCTCTTCCCTGTGCCTGTAATAGTGTTCTGGATAGGTCAGAGTATGTTCTGTGAACCTCCAAGTGGACTGAGCAAGCGACGCATCAATTCCTTTCTTCAAGCCAAAAACAATGACAATGCCTCTTGCCATGGATTTTACAAACTTCTTTCCTCATTTCAGAAGCTGTCAGTACATGCAGATTGCATTCCTGTGAGATAGAAGAGAAGAAGCTGCTTCAGTAAGGCAAGCAGGCTTGTTCTCAGTGCAAAAGCTGCTTCAAGGCAAATATCTCTGGCGGTATTCCTAACAATCCAAAGGGCTTGGCATGGCACCACAAAACCATCTCTTTGGACACTTGTGGAAGTTCTGCGGAACTTTCCTAACCTCTTTGCTATTCTTCTGGTAGAGAACATCAGAGATGGTGCATGGGAAAAGCAATTTCTGTCACTTCCTGCCCACCTCTGCAGCCACCCCCTGACTTTCGCAGAATGCTCCCCAGTATCACTCCAGCTTGCCCTTTTCTCTGAGAAGCAGTGCTCTTTTCAAAAGAGTGTCATTTTTAAGTTGCTGAAGCCAGCCCTTTGCAGCATGTCTGCCTCCCATTAAATTTTTTAATTAAACAAACAACAAAATCAGGAGCAGGGCATTTGGCAGCCAACAAGGGCATACTTGGGGACCACAGTATAAGGCAGTGCCTTTTATTGAGAGTTCAAGTAGCCACTGGTATGAATGGTCAAGTGGGCTCTCTGTTAGTTGCCATGATCAGCACAATCACACAGTGCTGTCCATTCCATAGCGAACTGCTGAAGAAGGGCATCTCAGAACTAGAGTTGTGCATTTACTTAAAATATTTTTATCATGGCTTTGTATGATAGCAGTTCTTGGTGGACAAAGCTTAGAATGGGTTCTTGGTGTTTTGATATTAGAGTTAAATGACTAGAAAATGGTTGGAGATTTTTGTTGCATATTTTGGATGGAAAGTTTGAAGGAAATGATACACTTTTTGCGAGCCCACCTGACTTAGTAAAGGGTGTCACAATAGATGTGGATTTGAGGCCGATGAAAAGAGCTGCATGTTGCATTGGGGTTAGCTGTGTGGCAAGTTAAATGGAGGGACAGAACAAATGGAAGCTGAAAGCCTTTTTGTGAGCTCTGATCCCTCATCTGGACATACCAGGTTTGCTGCTTACACTATTTGCTTCTACCTATTTTCTACTTTGTAAAGGAACAACATATTCAAATATCCTTAAGTCAGTGCTGCCTCTGCCATACATACCAATACTAATCATGGTGACAATACTAGTATACTTTAACAGGAGCTTCCATAGGTATCGATCTATTCCATGCATGGAATAGAAGTGCATGTCAGTTAGGAAGGTAGGAAAATAATCAGATATTGCAATCTTTTAATTCAATTGAGGTATTTAGTTATCTTTTTTTACCTCTTTAAAGTGAAGAGTTATTTCTTCTTTTCAAGCTCATCCATGTGGGACCATTTTGGACATGATTTTCCCCCAAATAAAAGACAAACAAGCAGAAATGCTGTGTATTATGTATTTGTAAGGCCAGAGTTAAAGTATAATGGAAGGCCTATTACACTGTTGGAATCAATCCTGGCTATGCAGCCAAGATTCCATAGGAAGATATGATTGAAGAGTATTCAAGGAGTGAATCAATCCTGGCTATATCCTTCCTGTAATGTGGAGCCCAGAACTGAACACAGTACTCCAGTTGTGGATACACCAGAGTCATACAGAGTGGTAGCAATGCCTCTCCCAATCTAGAAGCCACCCTTCTGGCTATGCAACCAAGGGTGGGGTTTGCCCTCTTGACCGCGGGATCACACTGCTGACTCATGCTTAGCTTGCAGTTGACCAGTACTCTGAGATCCCTTTAGAAACATAGAAACATAGAAACAGAGTGAGTCAGAAGGGGCCTCCCGGGCCATCTAGTCTGACCTCCGGCACCAGCCGGCTCCGGTCACGACATGCCCACCATGTGCATGTCCAGCCTGTCTTGGAACACCCTCACCGATGGGGCCTCAACGACCTCCCGTGGAAGCCCATTCCACACCCTCAGGGTCCTAACTGTCAGGAAGTGCTTCCTGGCATCCAAATTGAACCTTGGTTCCCTGAGCTTTGCTCCATTGGAGCACGTCCTGCCTTCCTCTGCAGGGGAGAACAGGCCTCTCCCCATCTCCATGTGACAGCCCCTCACATACCTGTATGTCGCCAACATATCCCCTCTGAGTCTCCTCTTCTCCAAGCTGAAGAGACCCAGTTCCCTCAGTCTTGCCTCATACGGCATCCCCTGCAAACCAGCCACCATCCTTGTGGCCCTACGCTGCACTGACTCCAACCTGGCTATATCCTTTCTGTAATGAGGGGCCCAAAACTGAACACAATACTCCAGTTGCGGGCGCACCAGAGTCGTGTAGAGTGCCTCTCTTGATCTAGAAGCCACACTTCTGGCTATGCAGCCAAGGGTGGCATTCACCCTCTTGACCACCGCATCACACTGCTGACTCATGTTTAGCCTGCGGTCAACCAGTACCCCGAGGTCCCTTTCACAAGTGCTGCTCTCCGGCCACTTGTCACCTAACCTGTACTTATGACAGCTATTCCTATGCCCCAAGTGCAAGAACTTGCACTTCTCCACATTGAACGCCATCCTGTTGTCTCCTGCCCACTTCCATAGTCTGTCCAGATCCTTTTGGATCTGGAGTACCTGCTCCTCAGTTGTGGCTACTGCTCCAGTTTTAGTGTCGTCTGCGAATTTGATCAGCAGACTGTTCACCCCTTCTTCCATGTCGTTAATGAAAAGATTAAGCAGGATCGGCCCCAGGACAGAGCGCTGGGGGACCCCGCTTGTCACTGGGCGCCATCCCGACGATTCCCCGCTAATGGTTACCTTCTGCTTTCGGTCAGTCAACCATGCCCTAATCCACCGGACAGTGCTTTGGTGTATCCCAAAACTCCTCAGTTTCTCCACCAGGATATCATGGGGCACTTTGTCAAAGGCCTTGCCTAAATCCAGGTATACCACATCCACTGCATCCCCTCCATCCAGCCATCTTGAAACCTTGTCATAGAATTCCACAAGGTTTGTCTGGCAGGACCTGTTTTTGTGGAAGCCGTGTTGTGTGGCTGTCAGCCTCCCTTCCCTATCTAGCATCACTAGATCTCTCTCTATTATGAGCCTTTCCATTGTTTTTCCTACAATGGACGTAAGGCTAACCGGTCTATAATTCCCCGTGTCCTTCCTGCTACCCTTTTTGAAAATTGGGACCACTGATGCCACCCTCCAGTCCTCTGGAACTTCACCCGTTCTCCACGAGGCCTCAAAAATGGAGGCCAGCGGGCGTGAGAGAACCCCTGCCAACTCTCTAAGTACTCTCGGGTGTAACCCGTCAGGGCCTGGCGCCTTTGTAATGTCCAATGCCCTGAGAAGCCCCTCAACTTCAAGGGGGATGACTCTAATCTCTGCCCCTAAGTCCCCAGCCTCATCCAATCTCCTATACGAATATCCCCTGTCCTGCTTTGGGGAGAATACAGAGGCAAAATAGTCATTTAGCATCTGTGCCTGTTCCCTCATGTCAGTCACTGGATCTCCTTCCTCCTTATTTAGTGGTCCCACCACTTGTCTCCCCTTCCTTTTCCTATTTACATGCTGAAAGAAGCCCTTTTTGTTGCTCTTGATATTCTTGGCAAGTCGCGGCTCATAATCAGCCTTAGCCTTGTGAAGAATCCTTCTGCAACGGGCCTCCTCCTCCCGGTATACCCTTTTGTCTATTTCCCCCAGTACCCATTTCTTGCGGAGGCTCCTCTTTCGTCTAAGCCCCCTAACCACCTCCTTTCGCATCCATGGCGGCACTCTCCTCCGCCTCCCCACCTTACTGACTAGAGGTATCATCAGGGCTTGCGCCTGCAAAACCTCCCTTTTGAGTGCCATCCACCCCTCCTCAACTCACTTACCTTCCAGTAACCTATCCCAGGAGACTTTCCCCAGCCTGGCCTTCTGTTGGCCAAAGTTGGCCCTCTTGAAGTCCCAGCTTCTAGTGCTCGCCCTGCTGCACGGCCCCAGTCCCCTGATCTCAAAGCAAAGGATGGAGTGATCACTCGCATCCAGAGCTCCCCTAATCTGTACTTCATCTATCAGCTCCTCCCTATTGGACAAGACCAAGTCCAGGATGTTTCCCCCCCTCGTCACCTCTCGGATCCTCTGTGTGAAAAACCCACCCTCTAGAGCTTCTAGGAAGTGACGTGACCTGGCCGTCACCGCCGAGTGAGTCTCCCAAGTAATATCCGGGAGATTGAAATCCCCCATAATTACTGTGTCCCTCCCCCGAGATATCCTTAGAATCTGGCCTGTCAGGACATTATCCAGGGTCTCAAGTTGAAAGACAAGTCTCAAGTTGAAAGGAAGGGTCTCAAGTTGAAAGAAAGCACTTTCACAAGTGCTGCTCTCCAGCCACTTGTCCCCTAACCTGTACTTATGGCACCTATTCTTATGCCCCAAAGTCCAAGACCTTGCACTTACTCGAATTCAACACCATCCTGTTGTCCCCTGCCCACTTTCACAGTCTGTCCAGATCCTTCTGGATCCAGAATACCTGCTCCTCAGTTGTGGCCAGTGCTCCCATTTTAGTATCATCTGCGAATTTGATCAGCAGACCTGTCACCCCCTCTTCCAGGTCATTCATGAAAAGACTGAACAGAATCAGTCCCAAGACAGAGCCATGGGGGACCCCACTCATCACCGACTGCCATTCCGATGATTCCCCACTAATAGTTACCCTCTGCTTTTGGACTGTCAACCATGCCCTTGGTCTATCTCAAAACTGCTCAATTTCTCAACCAGGACATCATGAGGCACTTTGTCAAAGGCCAAGCTGAAATCCACGTAAACAACATCCACCACGCCCCCCCCCCCCATCTACCCACCTTGAAAACTTGTCATAGAATTCCACAAGGTTTGTCTCACAGGGCCTGTTTTTGTGGAAGCCATGTTGTGGAAGCCAACCTCCCTTCCCTATTTATCATTACTAGATCTCTCGCTATTATGAACATTTCCATTGTCTTTCCTAGAATAGATGTAAGTCTAACCGGTCTGTAATTCCCCATGTCCCCTCAACTACCCTTTCTGAAAATTGGGACCACTGACGCCACCCTCTGGTCCTCTGGAACCTTACCCGTTCTCCATGACAGTTCAAAAATGGAGGCCAAAGGGCACAAGAATACCCAGCCAACTCCTGAAGTACCCTCGGGTATAACACATATACCCGAGGGAGGGATAAATAGTGAGGGGGGGATAAATAGGGGGGGTTAATGATTTTATTGTTATTTTACTATGTTGTAAGCCGCCCCGAGGCTTTGTTGTGATGGGGTGGCATATAAATGTTTTAATAAATAAATAAATAAACACATCAGGTCCTGGTGCCTTTGTAAGGTCCAGTGGCCTGAGGAGCTCCTTGACTTCTGGGGGTGGGGGAAACTCTCATTTGTGCCCCTAAATCCCTGGCCTCATCCAGTCCCCCATGTAGATCTCCCTCATCCTGCTTTAGAGAGAACACAGAGGCAAAATAATCATTTAGCATCTGTGCCTGTTCCCTCACAACAGTCACCAAATCCCCTTCTTCCTTATTAAGCAGTCCCACAGCCTGTGTCCCCTTCCTCTAGTAATTTGCATGTTGATAGAAGCCCTTTTTGTTGCTCCTGATATTCTTTGCAAGTCTCAGCTCATAATCATCCTTACCCTTATGAAGAATCCTTCTGCAACGGGCCTCCTCCTCCCGGTATACCCTTTTGTCTACTTGCCTTGGTGCCCATTTCTTATAGAGGTTCCTCTTACATCTAATCCCTCTTACCACCTCTTTTCGCTTCCATGACAGCATTCTCCTTTGCCCCCCTGCCTTGCTAACTAGCGGTATCATCATGGTTTGCACCTCCAAGACCTTCCTTTTGAGTGCCATCCACCCCTCCTGAACTTCCTTCACTTCTGGTACCCTCTCCCAAGAGACTTTCCCCAGTCTGGCCTTCAACTGGCCAAAGTTGGCCCTCGTGAAGTCCCAACTTCTAGTACTTCATCTGCCACTCACCTCCATTCCCCTGATCACAAAGCAAAGGATGATCACTTGCATCCAGAGCTCCCCTAATCTGCACCTCATCTATCAGCTCCTCCCTGTTGGTCAAGACCAAGTCAAAGACATTCTCCCTCCCCTGCCCCTCGTTGTCTTGCGGACCCTCTGTGAGAAAAATCCTCCCTGAATAGCATCTAGGAAGTGATGTGACCTGGCCATTGCTGCCAACTGAGTCTCCCAACTAATATCTGAGAGATTGAATTTCCATAATTACTGTGTCCCTCCCCCGAGATATCCTTTGAATCTGGTCTATCAGGGCTTCATACAGGGTCTCAAGTTGACTTGGAAGGTGATAGGATACCCCCACTGTCAGGTCCCTCCCCCTTTCAAAACCCCTAAGTTTCATCCAGACTGCCTCTACCAGATCCCCATCTGTGCCACATTCTATCTCATTGCATCCTATCCCTTCCCTGACATATAACACTATGCCTGCTACCCTCCTTCCTTTCCTGTCCAGGTGATACCCCTCTGTGTTTATATTGCAGTCTTGCCTTTCATCCCACGAAGTTTCCGTGATCCTGACCAGGTCATACCAACCAGCCTCAAGCTCTCACTGCTTATTACTCATTCTCCAAGCATTGGTGTACATGCATCTCAGCTCCTTCCCACAGATGCTTTTCTTTGGGTCCCTCCAGCCTCCTCCTTCCTCCCATCTTTCCTGATACCAGCCCCCTATTTGTAGAAGTCCTACCAGCCCCTCCAGTACCCTAACACCCTGGTCCCAAAACCCTGGTTCTCTCCCCTCACTTGTCCAATCAGAACAAGTTTCTGGGGGGCCTGAACCCTCCCCTCTGCCTTAGTTTAAAGTCTTCCAGACAAAGCTTGCTAGAGCATTTCCAAGGGGCTTTTCCCCCATCCTCATGAGGTGCAACCCGTCCCTCACCAGAAGTCCACTGGCAAGAAACCAGGTGCTGTGGTCGAGGAACCCGAAGTGTTCCTTCTGACACCACACCCTGAGCCAGTCATTCATCTCGGCAGCCCTCCTTTCCCTATACAACTGGTAAATGAAACCCATTAGTATAATTAACACCCTCCCCTCACAAGTTCCAGATGTAGGCAAAACTGGATAGTTACTTCCTGAATTGGTTATTTACTTCCTGAACTTTAGAAATCTTGTTTGAACAGCGAAGTAGCTCTTATGTTGAAATCCTTTTGTGTATTAGACTGCTTTGCAAATCATGCTTTCAAAAACATGAGTCAGAGAGGTTGTATTTATTACTTTAAATGTCCCCAGCTATAAATTAGATGTCATGTTCTTTATCTTGACTTTACCAGTGACAGTACTGTGTTAGAACATGAGCAATGTTGGGAATCTTGTGTTTTTTCCCAACCACATTGAATAAGCTAGCTCTGACCTGTTTCGGTAAAATGTGCTGAAAGGGCAATTAGCACTTTGAGTCAGCAGCCTGCAAAAGAGAAAGAAAAGTCTATTGAATGGTTGTGAATGAAAAGCAGCTCTGATACTAATTATTAGGCTATCTAGCAACTGGTTACTTGGCCATCCCCAGCATTAACCACACTGGAGATGGTCAAAACAGCATGCCTGAACTTTGGCCTGATCAGAGAGCCAAGTGCCTCCAGAAAGCAAGGGGACTTGCAAGCTCCACCTGCTCTGTCAAGCCACCCCACGAGTCAATAAATTAAATACACATATTTACTTAAATACACAAATTTAAACACCAATCCAAAAATTTGCAAAGTATCTTGTCACTTCCATCAGTCACTGATGGCCTCTTTGGGAATGATACCACAACCCCCCTTGTGTGGATTCTTGCTTTCTCCTCTTCTCTTGGTTGCTCAAGAGGTCAAGGATCAATAAGCAGAGCTTGGCAGCGCCTGGTGGGACCAGGGGCAGATAAATATAGTCTGTTGATCTAAAAGAGAGGAGGGCAACATACAGCCTACACAAATGTTTTTATGGGCTCCTCACCCTGATGTGTCTGTCAAGGCAGTAGCAAACTCCATGGCAATTTTGCAATGAAACAAATTTTGTGCTCCAGAAAGCACAATTCTGTTTGCAAACAAGATGTGTGAGAAGCAACATTACTACATTTTTTGGTACAGTGGCACCTTGACTCACGAACAAACTGTTCATGACCAAATCGGGTTGTGAACAGAAATTTCATAACAATTTTGCTGCAGGTCACGAACTCTGCATCAGGTGACAATCACGAGCGCACCCACCTTCCCTGCAAGGGCACAATCGTGGTTGTGCTGGGGGGGAGATGGCTGCAATTGCGCTCGTGTTCCCTGCCCGAGAGCACTTGCGCCCACCTCCCCACCGTGAGCCTGTCCCCCTGTGCCTGCCTCCCCATGCGTGCCTGTGCCCGTCTCCATCACTTGTGGCAGGGAGATGGCCGCGATCTTTGTTGTTCTTTGTCACTTTGCTTCACCTTTTTGTGAGTAAAAAAAATAGTTGCAGAACGGTTGCAGAGCCTTATTTACATTGACCCTTATGGGAAAATTGACTTGACTCACGACCAATTTGGGTCATGACCAGAGTCCTGGAATGGATTAAGTTCGTGAGCCAAGGTACCACTGTACATTTTGGCAGCGGTGAGGGTGAGATGCACTCCCTGCTCAGTTTGGGAACACTGTGGCCTGTGATGCCCCAAAGCCCCCCTCTCCACATCCAAGATAACTAGCTATTTCATTGGTGAATATAATTCAGACTACAACAGTCATAAAGCAGAAATAATATACAGGCAGAGCAGATACTCCAGAAAGGAGAGTAAAACCATATATTCTATGGTTATATTCAAGAAATTAACCAGGTAAGAGAATTTTTAGATGGGCTGTCTAACAGCAAAACCTGAGAGAAATGCATGGCCTCTGTCCCTCATCCCCCACCCCCACCCTCACCCTCACCCTCCCTGGTCTAGGCAAGACTCATACAAACAGGGTAATAACAATAGCAGAGTATAGCAATAATGGCTATTCTTTAAATAGAAAAACAGACATTGCAGAACTACGTGACCAAGCAATCCATGTGCCTGCTTAGTCTGCTGTCCCAGAGCAATTGTGGACAGGCTACTCCAGGCTCCTGTTCTTTCTCCTTTGGATTCTTTAGGGACAGCCTGTGTCTGTCAAGCAGGACACATGTTCAGCTACTAAGTAACACCCATGTCCCTTTCTTCTTCCTAAATATTAAGTGCTTGGGATCAAACAGCTGGGAACTTTGTGGCTTCATTACCTGCTTTTAAGCATCGAAGAAGCACTGTCTAGGATTGGACATCACTGGAAGCAAATTACTGGTCTAAACAGAGACAAGTGATTAACTCAGAGGAACATGCTGAATTCAAAGCCACAGTGGAGTCTGAACCTTGAAACATCAAATGACTTCTTTACTCTTGTGTTTTCTGTTGCAACAAAACATGTTTGAATAATTTATAAAAAATAAATATAGTATTTTAAAACTCCAAACCTTTATTTAGCTCCTAAAAGAAAATATCAGTTTCACAGGATTTTTAACTTCTCTACCAGATTGTCCCAAAATCAATGTTTGTTTTCCTGCCTGAAACTAACATGGTATATAATTTCAATTAACGCAAACTGGTTGCATATTAGAGGGGAAAAAGTGACCATGCTTGAGCTGCAAGGGTGTACTTCTGTTAATTTTGTTACTCCTTTCTATACCATATGTCCTTGTAGTAAGAAAACAGTGGATTTCCTAATTTCTCTGATTTCAGTTTTAGAATACTGACTCGGTGTGTAATATAATGTTCATGCTTTAGTAGCGCTGGTGAAAACCCAACAGGGATTTCTTACACCTAGAACATGTTATATGTCTGGATTCCCACCAAGGACCAGGTAAAACAGACATGCAGATTACAGAAGGGCAGGCACATGTTGTCCCAGATCAGTTAAAGGAGAGTAAAAGGAAAGAAACAATATTTGTTTAAAAAAAAAAAGATTCCACAGGTCCCTAGGGAAAACAATTTCCATGTGAAGCCTCTACAGCAGGGGTCTCAAACTCGCAGCCCATGGGTCGCAAGATGATATTTTGTGGCCCCCCACTTGATATCAAAGTTTAGTGATAGTGCGCTGGTGGTGCCTGGGCCAGCCTCCGGGAGCAATGCAGGATGAGCAGCCCACCACCACCGCGGTGGAATACTTGATGCAGCCCAGACTCTACTTCCAGCGGCCCCCAGGAAAGTTGAGTTTGAGACCCCTGCTCTACAGGTAAGGACCACTGGAAGCACTCTACCAGTTGGGGTGGTGATGGTGGACTAGCAACATCTTTACAGCCAATTGGCAGGTGCTGGAATAGATTCCCTCTGTGTGTGTGTAAAAGAGAGAGAGAGAGAGAGAGAGAGAGAGAGAGAGAGAGAGAGAGAGAGAGAGAGAGAGAAAGTTTGGTGCAGTGGCTAGCATGTGGCTTTGTTTTTGCTAAGCTGAAAGGCTGTAGCCTGCAGCTGGATGGGCAACCACATGTGGATCCTGACTGCTATGCATTAGTCACACAAATGGGGCTAGTAAGTGCTACTTGGTACAGCCTGCAATACACACTACGGGTACAAGAAAACTACAAAACCCCACAGGAGAAAACCCTCTACAGGGGATCTCTGGACTCAGTTTCATGGCTACCAGACCCCTATTTATATGCTGAATCAGATTATTTGCCTCCAGGCAGTACTCGAAATTATCACGAATGAAACCCCTCTAGCTTTGCTATTACTGGCAAAGATGAGTACCCAACTCAAGGACAGCAGTATACCAGAACCACCTCGCCCTGGACTATCTTTTAGCTCAGGAAGAAGGAGTATGTGGGAAATTCAATCTCAGCAATTGCCGTCTCCAGTTAGATGATAATGGCGAGGCCATTGAGGAAATAACTGACCGGATGAGGAAGCTCGCTCACATTCCAGTTCAAACCTGAGCAGGTATACTGGACTCTAATGGTTTCTTTGGTGGGCTGTTCGGAGATTGGAAACGAGTTCTGTTTAGGCTGATTTGTGCCTTTGGTGGACTTATGCTCCTTCCTTGCCTAATTGCCATAATTTTCAGTCTATAGTAACTCGCACTATTGAAGGTATGATGGTGGTCACAACCAACCCGAAGAAACCCGATGCCCCGGCAAAAACCCTGGTACTCAGACCTGTCCCGAAGGAATGTTCTTCCTTGCTTCAATGACAACCCATGGAGGCCACCTCCAGGGTTGCATAAATGAAAAGGGAGGAAATGAAGGAGCCTGATTAGCTTAACTGACTTTTGTAAAAAGCTGCTTGCATAGGAGCTTGATTAGCTTAACAAACGCCATTTGCTTTTTGTAAAACTGCTTGCTTTGGAGAGGAAAAAGGGAAGACTAAAGAATGTTGATAAAGTAAGACAAGAGGTAGTATGAAGAAGACTCCCTAGGCAAGGTCTGGCACTCAGTATCATGCTTCCCCCTGTGAGGGAATTAGACATAGATAAACATATATGAGGTCAGACATGCAAGGGTCAAGCAGACCCTGAGAGGGGATTGGGTGAGAGAACAATGGGGGCGAGATTAAGGAAAAAGGTATAAGAAGGATGAGTTGGTGAAATGAGTTGGTGAGAGCCAGTGTGGTGTAGTGGTGATGAGCATGGGACTGGACTCAGACGCTGGGTTCTAGTCCCCGCTCAGCCATGAGCCAACTGAGTGACTTTGGGCCAGTCACAGACTCTCAGCCCAACCTACCTCACAGGGTTGTTGTTGTGGGGATAAGATGGAGGAGGAGAATGAAGTAAGCTGCCTTGAGCCCTTTGTAGGAAAAAGGCAGGATATAAATAAAAAAATAAATAAATAAATAAATGTGGAGTGTGTCGCTTCCTGCCTGCCTGTAGGGAGCGGAAAATGAACGAATCTCTGCCTGACTGAACCTCATTGGCACCTGGTTTAGTGGGTCTGTAAGTCACCTGGCTAGCAGGGACCTCAACATTTTATTGGGTAAACCTCCCTTGTGGACTGTGGAAATGCTGGGGAAATAATCCATCTTGACTTCAGCATAGTTTTTGATAAAGTGCTCCATGACATTCAAATTAGGAAACTAGCTAAAAGTGGGCTAGAGCAAACAACTATCAGGTGGATCCAGAGTTGGCTACAGAACTGGATCCAGACAGTGCTTCTCAATGCACCTTCTCAGACTAGGGAGAGGTAACCAGTGGAGCACTGCAGGGCTCAGTCTGGGGTGCAGTGCTCTTCAACTTTTTAAGTGCAGTGAAAGCTTATTTAAGGTGCATATGACACATAATGGGGTAGGCTAACTAATTCCCTGGAAGATCTTGATAGACTGGAGCACTGGGCTGAAAGCAACAGAATGAAATTCAGTAGAGAAAAATGCCAAGTTCTATACCACTTAGTAGAGTGAAATTTTTAATTCAAAGGGCTCCCCTACCCCTGACTGGGCTTGGTGAGTCAAATGTGTCCGCCATTGCGTCACACTCAGGAAACATAATACAAGGCCCTTGGCAGGATGCCTTCACTGTTGAACTAGATTTAAAGGTCCCAAAATAAAATCTGGTGCAAGTTGGATTTAACCTAAAAACAGTCCAAAATGGTTTTCAACTCTAAGAAATTATTCTGAAGGAGTACTTCCGCAGTTGGAATGTAAAACTCAGTTTTTGCAATTGATGAAGTAATTTCTCATGTACTTAAGCATCATGATCTATTAAAATACAGAGTACTTGTATTATGATTATTAAGGTGTGTGGTGACATTCCTATTTGTTCTGGGTGCTTTTGCATGTGCTTTCAGAGCAGATTTCTCTTTGCTTTCTAATATTGCAGGGCCTTCCTCATAGGATTCTACTTTGAAGAGGTCTGTCATGCTTTCATCTCTTCTTATAGTTCTTCAGCATATTGTTTCCACTTTCTCTTTTTTCCCTCTTGGTTACATAGTACATTCCCCTTCAGCATTCCTAATCTAAGTTTGAACTTCCCCTTAATTTCTTGGATCTTCTGGAAAAGATCTCTTGGTTTTCCTGTATTGTTGTTCTCTTCTATTTCTTTGCACTTGCCATTATAATACTTCTTTTTGTCTCTATGTGATAGTTGCTGAAAAGTTGCATTCAGGATTCTGACCCAATTTCTGTCACCTTTGCTTTTGCTTCTCACCTGTCTCTTGCAAGTGTGAATGTTTCTTCTGTTTTCCATCTAGGCTTATTATTCTTTTTGCTACAGGAATTGCTTTTGGCATTCTTCCCTAACAATGTCTCTGGTTTTAGTCCAGAGTTTTTCTGGCTCATGGTCAAATAAGTTGAGTAATGCAAATCTGTTCCTTATGCAGACTTTAAATTCCACCCCCACCACCATTGTTGCTAGTCACGTCTGACCCATCCTGACCCCATGGACAACATTCCTCCAGGCCCTCCTGTCCTCCACCATCCCCCGGAGTCCACTTAAGTTCACACCAACTGCTTCAGTGACTCCATCTAGCCACCTCATTCTCTGTGGTCTCTTTCTTCTGCTGATGTGACTGTTACTCCTGAAGGGGGGGGGGGGATACATTTTAGTTTGGTGCCTCAAAGTCCAGTCTGACCTGGGGGGGGGGGTGCAGTCTGGCCTCCTGCCTTCTCTGACACTCTCAACACTCATCCCCACATTATGGTGTGTATCCAAGAGGTGGCTTAATACAGTATTACTAGCATAATCAGTAGCCCCACTGAAAGACTTGCACAAAAGGACACTAAACAGATTGTGGGCAAGCTGAGTGAAGTGGTTTGACACAACAGTAAATTTATTAATTTTTTTTTACCAAAAATGGTACTCAAGATGGCATTTTGTGTATGCCATCTTATACTTTTTTCTTATACTTTTTTCATGAAAATACAGATCTGTGGAAAGGCCAGAAAGCAAATATATCAGTTTGGTCATTGTACCACATTGTAGTTATCTGTGAAAGTTTCCTGTCTCTGTCCTGTTCCCTAACCCTAACCTTTCCCAGCATATACTAAACATCATGTCAAAGGGAAGGGCTCAGCCAGCACAGTCTGACTTGCTAGTTTCCTGGAGCAGATTCTAGGAATCATTAGATTCCTCACTCTAATGTCTGAAAAAAAGCTCTACCCTCAGAGCTCGGTATATACATTCAGATTCCGTTCTCCACTTAGAGCCAGTATGCAAAGAACCATGCTGGCTAATTCTCTGTGGTCACAGTAGAAATAAACAGACTGTTCCAGGGTCACAAAGGGGAGCAGATTGGAGTACAACATCTCTCCCAGTTTCCTTCCATTCCCATCCAAAACCTAAAATAGCCTTCTAGCTGGCCTGCAAGGCAAGAAGAGCATGGAGTGAAGATTGCCTTTGGAGTTCTCCTTGCATAGGATGCCCATAAGCTTCTGTGTTCAGGGGCTTACGAGCCCCACCAGTGCACTGCCTTATATTTTGGTATTGTGCTTTTCTTTTGCTTTAAGGCAGTCATTGCTAACACTGAAACTCATTTTATGTTCCTGTCAGTTCTATATTTATGCAAAATATTTATGCAAAATTTTCCACTTCCTTGGAATTTCTGATTAAATACACAATTGACATGATGAAGGTGTTATCTGTGGGAAGTACCTCAAATGTTCTGCTCAAGACAATGGCATGATGCCAGCTTTTTAGAAAACAACCTCATGCTGTGTCAGTTGTGAAATATTAGACGCCTGTGGTAGATTAGGTCAAAGATCAGGATTAAAAGTAAAGAATATAGACCTAACTCCCACACTCACAACTGGGCACTAATGATCCAAATGGGGTCACTGGGACTCTTGCACACGTAAGCAGTCCATAAACAATAATCAGTTTTCTGTTTATGCACATACTACGTATTCCCAGAAGATCAGTGGCCCCCAAGCTTTGGCTCATGAGTTCTCTAATCAGTATATTTTACATATGCAATGCCCTTTTAAAAATTTAAATTTTCATCCCAGCAATTCTGCCAGGCAATGCTCAAGGTTCATTCTTCTAAAAGAAGTGGTTTGGCAGTTTGTAAAATGAAAATTTTACCCAAGATTAATTTTCTATTTGGCATGTTGCCAACTAGGCTATTAGGGAAAGAGTTGGAAGAATGCCAAAACATGAGGTGTGATACAAAAACAACCAAATTAGTAATTAAACAAATATTTATTGATGAAGTACAGAATTCTGAACATTGTCACCTATATACTCCCCCTCCAGATCTCTACACTGCTCCGTACGTATTTTCCATTGATTGAAACAGTGCTGGAAGTCTTCATGCGTGAGGCTCTTCAACAGGCTTCCATTTTTTGTCAATCGATGAAGTGACGACAAAAACATGTTCCCTTCAGGTCACTTTTGATTTTCAGAAACAAGTAAAAATCACAGGGAGCTAAATCGGGTGAATAAGGAGGATGATCGAGGACAGGAATGTTTTTTCCACTCAAAAACTGCTTTACGGAAAAAGCATTGTGTGGGGGAATACGATGTTGATTTGCTGTTTGATTTTTTTCCTCCAACATTATCGCGGCAACATGTGTAGCAACTGTAGTTCGAATACTGACCAGGCTATTCATAGGATATACCTAGCCAGTCGGCAGTTTGAGAGGGCGTGTAGGAGGAGATACAGTTCTATGATGTACATCTAGCCA
The DNA here is from genome assembly GCA_023646645.1 of Varanus salvator macromaculatus. Classification (NCBI taxonomy): domain Eukaryota; kingdom Metazoa; phylum Chordata; class Lepidosauria; order Squamata; family Varanidae; genus Varanus; species Varanus salvator. The sequence continues at coordinate 2,309,968 of JAIXND010000774.1, read as the reverse complement.
ACCTCCAGATGATTTTCCAGTTATTTCTGTCTCACCTCGTATGGTTAATATATTCTGTAATGGAGATAAGAAAGCAAGGATTAATAAGAAAAGATGGTATAAACCAAAATAGGGAGGATTAGGTATTCTGAATATTAAATTATATTAAAGCAAAATAATTAAAATTTATACCAATTATCATTTCACAGCCTGATAAGGTAATATGGGCAGATATAGAACAGTAGCAAATTGGAGGATCTCTTTTAAGTCTTTTTCTTAAACAAGACAATAAAAAATTGTAAAAAAGATAGAAAAATTAAAAAATATAGTGCAGGTTGTCAGAATCCCGGAATCTTAATTTGAGAAGAGGGAATAAAACTCGGGTTTGTGGGAAAGATCAAGCGTCCAGACCATCTGAGGCTTTATTGTATTACCCAGGTTCCCCACAGGTCCACTCATGATAATGCATTACTGGGCAGGCAGAGGTAAACTCTGCTGCAAAGCTTCAATACCATTGCAGGGTATTTTATAGGTACACAGGTACAGGGCAATTGATGACAGAATGCAGACATTACAATAAGATTCTGAGGTCATCACATACAGAACAGATAAAGGAATCTCAGTCAATCATACAGTGACAGTGAGATTACACTATTTCTAATTGCCTGTATTGACACTTTAGTTCAGTAGCTTGAACCCATCTCCAGGTCTGCTTAGACATGTAAATTCAAGCTACTGAAACTATGCATGAACTCAAGACTCTTACCTACTCTAGACATTCTGAATTGGCCAGAGCACATGGAGCCTCTGGGCTATCAAAAGATACTTCCTTGTAAACTGAATTCCAACAATGACTATTTAATCATTGTGAAGGTATACAATGTAAATTTGGACTAAATGGCCTGTGTACTGTAGCTTACAGCTAAAGGTGAGAAAGGAGCGGGGGATGAAGGCCATTTGAAACAGTGACTTAGCTTGGTTTGAGAAGTACAGGATTTGATCCCACAATGCAAAAAGCACGCAGAAGTAATGTTTTTCAGACAGGATTTATCCAAATTTTCCCAACAGGGTTTGGGAGAAGTACAGGGAAGAATTTATGCTGACAATCTCACCAATAATTTCAGTTACAGAAATTAGAGGATTCTCAGAAAATCTGAGAGGCAGCTTGAGAAAGATATTAAAATGAAAACAAATATTTAGTGTAAAACGGATACTAAGGAAAGGATAATGGCATTATTTGCAAAAGAAAAATTATTGTTATGCAGTTTGAACTATAGAGAATGGTTGAAGAAAAATGGTAAATGTAGAGACCTTACCAAATTTGAGCAGATTGTGACAAATAGGAAGACTCAAGATAGTATGCAAACAAGAGGGATTATAAGCAAAATATATAAGATTTTATTAGAAAGGGAGGATATATATATATGATCTTTTTAAAATCTCATGGGAAATGGATTTAGGGAAGGATATAGTCAAGGAAGAATGGGAAAAATATGGGACAAGAGAATATTAAAAGGTATGTCAATTAGAATTAAGGATTTTTTAATAAATTAAATTAATTAGTATGGAAATGGTATATGACACAGGTAAAATTATTCTATATAGATAACAAATATTCTAATTTATGTTGGAGATGTGGGCAAATAATGGATATCTATTTCCATATCTGGTGAGATTGTGAAAACATTAGGAAATTTTGGATAATGATTTTTAAGGAAATTAGTAAAATACTGAACTTAAAAAGTGAAGCAGATCTTGAAAAAGCATTGCTGTTAATATTTTACAAAAAATGGAAATGGAACATTAAAGAATTAATAATAAATTTGGTAAGAGCAGCAAAACTGATAATAGCAAAGAAGTGGAAAGAGAAATGGGATCTTTAGTTAATTGAATGGTATGAAGAAGTTTGGGATATAGCTGTTAGTTATAAGTTGACATGTGGAATTAGGGTGAAAAACGGTTTCATAATCAAGAATGATTTTAAGAGTTTGTTTATTGGATATGTACTAATAAAAGGGGACCTTAAATCTATGGCTGATGTGGATGGAAAGGGGTATTCCTGAAAGAGTGGAAAGTTAGAGCTAGAAGCAAAGATGAGGAAAGAAATAAAGGAAGAAAATATAATGCCATGAACCTGGTGGAGGGGGGCACTAAATGTTTATACACACACACACACACACACACAGCTTTTTGTATCTTGTGTTGTTTTTTCTTCTATTTTAATATGATGTAATGATTTATTATTAATGTTAATAAAAAAGTAAAAAAAAATCAGAAATATGATTGCCACCAAATAGGTATTCATTTAATTTCTGATGTAGATAAATCAGTGTATTGTGGCAGCCTTTAAAAATGGTTCTCTGTGGGAATTTCTTGGATAGGAAGAATTTCTATCGTTAACCTAAATGCCATAACAGAGTTGTATACATTTTTAAATACTAAGGAAATGGCAGACTATTATGTTTTATATGGGAAGGGAGAAGTCTTTCTTCTCTTAAAAGACCTGAAAAAGTTTTATGAAAAGGAAGGCTGAAATTTGCTAGCATACAAATTTACATTTGTATAATCAAACTAGAGGGTCGACTGACAGAGAAAAGGCTTGCCCATCTCCAAAAAGGACATCCCAGATGGAGGGGCCCCAGGGAACTGAAAAGGAGGATGCTTGGGAATAGTTGCTGTTTTGAATGAATGAATAATTTATGCATGTTTGGTGGAATAGCCTTTCATTAATCATGTTCAGGAATGTTGTTCATTCAATCATGTTGTTTGCTCAATATTAATGATTACAACACGTTTATATATTTTTATCCTCTAACAATCTTGTTCAGTTATGCTGGTCATCAAAAAGATGTCATCATAAAGTGATGGTTCAGAATTAATTGATTACTGCTACAACCCCGGGTATTCCCAGATCTCCCACCAAAGTACTACACAGACTGTGACCATGTTTAGGTTGCAGGATCAGACAAGATCAGGTATGTTCACAGTGGTATAGCCATGTTCAGGCCCAACCTGAGTCCAGGTTATCAGAGGCAGACTGCAACCACCCTACTGATACACTGCAATATATGTCCATTGAACAAAATACTGCTCAAATCAGAATCTAATATATACTACTCTGACTAGGTTACAATTTGAGATGTTGCATAAGAATTTTAGAAGGGCTGTGCTAGATCACACCAAGATTCCATTGAGTCTAGGATTCAGTTTACACAGTGCCCAGCTGTCCATGGGACTCCAAAAGTAGGGCATAAGTCCTGCCCATGCTCTCCAGCAACTAACTTGAGCACTCTCTATCTTGTGCTGAATCTTCCATGTTGCATTATCAAGTCCATTTGCTCATATGCAAGATGAGTAAAGGCCATGCCATATGAAGAAGTACTTGATATTCTCCAAATATTTTTACACACTTCTTGTATAGAGTTTTTGTTATTAGTAATAATAAATAAATAGATGTTCTTGTTTCTTAAATAAAGCAAAATAAAAATATTCCCAAACTGAAGTGGAAACAGTTTAACTTGATTCACTTAAGCTACTGGAGAATAGCCTCCAGAAATATGCTCAAAGGCCTTCAATTTTTGGCCTTCAATTCCAAATCTGCCCACAATTTGTAGCATAAGAAATTTTAACCTAAACTTAAGCATTTGTATATTAAATGTCACCCAGAGTATTATGTGTTCAACTTTTCTCCAACTCTCCCTGAATTTTCTGCGTACTATATCAAACCATGGAGGTTTTTAATTGTTTGAGCTGTCTGGTTGGGCACCGTTTAATAACAAGTGTTTGATATAAGAATGAATTGCCTGATATGCACGCAAGAAAGCCTTGTGAGAACATATTTTATTCCTCAAGCTTCTTTCAACAAGTGAATCCAGAAAGGAATTACTATGCTAGTTTCAGGAAAAATTTATATATTTCTTAGGGATAGCATGGAGTCATGAGAGAACTACATAGCTTAGAAGTCTAACATTTTGTTTCTAAAATTCTACAATTTTACTACTATATTTTATTGCCTTCCACAGAATGAATATGGCCCTAAATCCTCTTTGTACAATTCATAGTTTATCTTCATTCAATTATGTATATTTTGAAGACAATTATTTCTTTGAGAGATGGGACTTTCTCCTCTACCAAGGAAAAGAGTCCAACTTCAGGGTGGTCATCACAGTTCCCACAGCCCCAAGAGAATCTATGATCAAAATAACTGCTACCAGCTGGTCCCTGTGAAATCTCACCTACAACCTGTTTCAGTCATGGTATTCAGTCAGAATATAGCTGAATGATTTAACAAAGAATTGTGCATAAGTATCATAACAGGACAGAGATTTTTCATGATCTATGAATTGCATAGATTCATAGTCATGATGTTTCACAACACCAGAAATGTTGCTGATATAGCAGTCTCATTTCCTTCCTCTTCTTTTTAAGAATAGTGATGTTGCTATTGATTTAACTAGTGCAATGAGGTCACATACAAGGAAAGGAAAGCTGCACGACACATACAATGGGAACATGGAAGAACAGAAGTATGAATTAAGGCCAACTGGAAAGTGTAAAGCAAGACATGGAACAGCTAAACATCACAATACCTGCTGTGAGTAAACTAAAGTTGACTGGAATGGGACATTTTCAGCCAGACAACGGCAAAGTGTTTTACACTGGAAATTACAAACTCAGAAGCAATGGAGTAGCTCTAATACCGAGGCAAGATGTAGGGCAGGCAGTAAGGGGCTACATTGCAAAATCTGACTTAATAATATCAACCAGAATTTGTGGAAACCTATCAACGTAGCCATCATTCAAATGTACACTCCAACAACAAATGCTGAAGAAGAAATTAAAAACTTTAATACAAGTGGCTGTGGAGCAGCCAAGAGTGTGCAACAGGTGGAACTTTGGGAGATGCCAAAGTTTTAGTTTTTCCTTTGTGATCCAATCTATTTTTACCTGCCTTTTCTCACTCTACCCTCTTTCTCCATTCTGAAAGAGGATATTTTGCTGTTGCTATTTTATTTTACTTTACTCTGGCAGCTGTCAGTTTGGGATTCTAGCCAAGTCCAGATAAGATTATTCTGTTAGCTTGAACTTCTGCCTGGAACAGCAGTGTGTGAATGCAGAGATATTATTTCAATGCTACAACACTCAGAGTGATGGAAAGAGGGGGAAGCAAGAAGACAACTAGAAATAATTCTAATGCAGATTCCCTGCCGACTGTTCACCGTAAGGCCTCAAAACAACTGTGTATGGATGACTGGCTGAACACTGAGGCTGTGGGTGTGTCCCATCCCCCCCCCCGGGGGGGGGGGGGGGGGGGGGGGGGGGGCGGGCGGCTGAGAGCAGAGTTGGGCTGCTGCAGTGGGTCATAGACATGAGCTCCTCCAGTTCTTTGATTGTGCAGCTGCTGGATGAGTAGGAAAAGCCTGCTGAAGGTAATGAGGGGGAAGAGCTTTCTCTCAGCCAGGAGCTCATTTGGAACATCAGCTCCCCCAAACCCTCAATGGAAGAGAGTAATGGAACAGTCCCAAGATCAGAGTTATAACAAATGATAGAAGATCACTGCCTCCTTACAGCAGAGACAGTCATAGCCATATTTAAGGATCTTAACAAAACCAGTAGCAAGTTGGATGTGCTGGAGGGGCTGCTAAGGGAAAAATCAGAAGGTCCTGGGAATGAGACAGTCACAGCTATCAGATCTGTGCTGGAAAAGGAAGTTATTTTCCCTTCAAAACAAAAGGGGGTCCAAATTGTGTCAATGATTGCCCCATGAATGCAAGTACAAGGCCTGCTGGTTTGGTTAATACAGAGGGGAGTCTGTGGTGGAGAAACAACCAAGTAGATTAGAAATAGATCAGATTTTGGTGAACACAGATCACTAGCGAAACAAACAGAAAATTTTATATTCTCTTAGCCATCTCCTTCAGCTGGAAGCCCAGGAGATTGATTTTAAGTGTTATGAAATATTTCAAAACTCAAAAAATGGAGGTTGGTACTGACATTTTAGCAAGCCACTATCTCACTAATGCTTCTCAAAATGAGAGGTTTTCTAGCTGTCTTTGACATAAGTTCCATTAGAGTCTTCCAAGATAGAAACAAGAGATCACTCCTGGAGAGAAGGCCTGGCCACCTTTAGATGAAGGTTCTTTAAAGACATGGAATACCAATGCACAGATAATGTGGTGACATCTGTCAAGGAAGATGTTGGAAATACTAACCTCAGTTTGGTTGACACCACCCACTCCCCGCCTATGATCCAGGATAGGAGGCACTCTTCATGTACCTTATTAAGTAAAGCAGAACCTTTAAAGGATCTGATTAATTTCAACCAGATGGTGATCCCCACCCCTTTGACCAAGCCAGTTGACTCCTGCCAAACTGACAAGATTCAAGGAAACCAAAATGACAGCTGCCTACTTCCTATAGACTGTCATCCTCATTTGAAGATACCTTGTTTTTCTAAAGGTTTGCAACACCCAGATGTGATTCAGTCTGTTCCAAAAATAGGCATGACATCAGAAAAAATGAACCCAATTGACTTATCCCCATCCTACCTGGAAGATGCAGACTCAAGGCCAACTGTACTAGGGAGATAGTGAGAGACTGGATCTCCAGGACTGATGGGGAGGCGTATGCACAGCCCAGTCCTGAGCACCCAGGTGTGGAAGTGTTTTCCCCAGGGAGGGAACACCTGGAGGAGAGAGCAGAGGTGATGTAGTGCTGGAGGGATAAAGAGGAGAGTGAGGAAAGGGATGAGGAGGTGATGGATGTGGCAGAGAAAGAGAAAGAGAAAGAGA
>JAIXND010000774.1:2165836-2303188 GCA_023646645.1 Varanus salvator macromaculatus | reverse complement strand
AGAGAGAGAGAGAGAGAGAGAGAGAGAGAGAGAGAGAGGAAAATGGCAGCAGCAAGACAGAGGGGGTAGGGGAACAGAACTCAGGGGACAGGAAAGGAGCTTAACCCCTACAGTCTGGGGCAGAGGCAGGGGTCTAAGGGGAGACACAGCTCACCTTCCCCCCCTGGGAAGAGGAGTGCCTGCGTGGGGGAGGAGCAGCCTGTCAAGAGCTGGCAAAGGGGAGAGGAATTGCCCACTGTGCGTGTGCATGGGAAGAAGCCATCAGAGAAGGGGATTGCCAGTGCAAAAGCTAGGACTCTGGAGAAGCTGACTGCAGCCCGAGAGCATTGGCAGGTGATGGGGAAGACACCATTCTCTGCCCTAGCTGGCCCAGTCAGGCATGTCCCTGATGTTAAAAGGACATTTTCTTTTTCAGCTACGCCTCTGTAAAAATGGCTAGGTGGCCCTGCTGTTTCTGTAGCAAGTATTGTATTAAAGGTGTTGCACTGCTGACTAAGACTGTTCTTGATGATGGAAGCAATGGAATATGTGTGGGGGAATTGATGCTCCCCTCCCCCCCCCCCCCATCACAGATGTCCTTAGAAAATTATGTAAGAGCTCTCATCTTAGAAACAGAGAAACAGAGCAAGTCAGAAGGGGTCTCCCAGGCCTTCTAATCTGACCCCTGGCTCCAGCTGGCTCCGTTCATGACATGCCCACCATCTTAGAACATCCAGATGCCCTGATTTTGTTAGGGGGTGATTTGTTAGTTGGGCCCAGAAGATGCCTCCTTGACTTCTTAATTTAAAATGACATCAAGTATATGCACAGAGAATCAGGGGTTCCCTAAACAGGAAAGAATATTTAAAGGCCATTTTGCAAACTATGTGGGGCCTGTTTATTCAAGTTTGCCTATAGACCTGGACTTTTTGTCCCAAATGGTGCTACTGAAGGTGACATCCCAGGTGAATTTATGTTTATGGTAGGACCTAAAATTAGCATGATTGACTATACTCTGGTCTGCAGAGCTTTATTTTCCTTGATTGGGAATTTGCAAGTGGTTCCTTATATGGATGGGGACCATTTCCCCCTACTCCTACACATGCAGGTGGACTCTAGAAATTTCCATCTGAAATCCAAGATACCTCACAACAGCTATGCCTCTAGAAAGAGGCAGCAGTCCAGTAAGATAGTCACCTCATCTGTCATGAGGCCGGAGCACTCTTTTCTAATTACTCACACAGGAACAGGCAATAAAGGTTTAAAGTCTTTTATTCTAAACAACTTCAAAAATACACAGGCAATGAATAATACAGGAGATGTTAATGGCAGTTCTAAGCAACACAGTTGCCCACCTCCTTTCTGACCTCTCAGATTTATGATGCACTCTTCACCCTATGGGAATGCCCCTCCCCACGTGGGCTAAATAAACTCCTCTCCCTCCTTCTTTGAGCCAATTAGAAGAGAGGCAAAGTCAAACACCAAAGACTTCTCTTCAGATGGGCATTCTCCATGGCAACAGGCTGTTCCACGGGCTGATTGGCTGTGTTATCTCCCTGACGTAACCTTTTTTTTATCCACTTGCAGGCTGGATAAAAACTTCGTCAAAGTCAGGTGGCCGGGTGAGGGGCTTTGTGCCATGGGCACCAAGTAGAAATCTTCTTGCTTTAAAGCCTGACTCTTGCTGGGAGCTTCTTGCTTTCTTACACATGCTAACGACTCCTCTGAGTCGTTAGGCATGACATAATCTGGCACAAAGTTTAAAAGATATCCTAACATAAGAAAATTTTCTAGATTCCAATATTTGCTAGGAAATCCCATAACTGTTCTAGATCCTCTCTTTATGAAAACCTTCTACAAAGGTTAAATTCTCATCTTGTTTACTTACATAATGCTGAGTTTCAAAAATCCTTTAACCACTCTAAACCATGGCTTAATCGTAGCTCTGTGGTAATGAAAAAAGCACTAAACTGGAGGCATCAGCATATCTGAAAACACAAGATCAGGCTAAAAGTGAAGCCCTGATAGAATTAAAATTATGTAATTGGAAATTATGTAATTCTCCATGCAGCAGATGGAGAAGCTGCATTTTCTATGCCAAAACAAGTCTGGGAGCATATTGCAGTAGTGAACACAAACTCATAATAAAAAAATCAGAGTAAAGCTGAAAAAGATTTCCAACAGGAACATAATCCCAAAATACAACTGTGATAACATCCCTATGGAATGTAAAGTCCACATAAGAAGAGATTTGCATTATTCAGTTCCATTGACCATGAGCCAGAACTGTGGACTGAAACCAGAAATATTATTAGAAAAAATGCGAAAAGACAATTCCTATAGTGAAAAGAAAGAAAAATCCTAGCTAGATGACAGAACAAGTATTAGAGATCATAATGCAAACATACATATTAAAATAAATAAATATGCCTTAGTTATTGGTCCACACCAAAGAATTTCAGATCAGTCTGTGCTTTACAGACTACATCAAAGTCTTTGACCATGTGGATAATGAGAAGCTATGGGTGGTCCTGAAAGAGATAGGTGTGCCACTTGATTGTCCTGATGTGTAAGCTGTATTATGGACAAGAAGCTACGATTCTGACAGAATATGGAGAAACAAAATGGTTTCTTATAGGCAAACATATCAGACAAGGCTGTATTTTATTTCTCTATCTATTCAACTTGTACACAGAACACATAAAGAGAAATGCTTGATTAGGATCAGAGGAAGGAATAGAAATTGGCAGAAGATACACCAATAAATTAAGATATGCAAATAATACTATACTACTAGCAGAAAGCACCAATAAAGTGAAACAGCTCTGATGGAAGTGAAAGAATAAAGTGGGAAAGTAGGACTACAGAAGAATTACAGAAAGAGCTTAACGTTCCTGATAACCACTGACCTCAAGCCAGATATCCTGAAATGTGAAGTCAAATGGGCCTTAGGAGGTCTGAGCAACAACAAAGCTAGTGGAGGCGACAGTATTCCAGCTGAGCTATTCAAAATTCTAAAAGCTGATGCAGTAAAAGTGCTACACTTGGTATGCCAGCAAATTTGGAAAACTCAACAGTGGCCACAGGATTGGAAAAGGTCAGTTTACATTCCGATCCCAAAGAAGGGCAATGCCAAAGAATGTTCAAACTACCGCACCATTGTACTCATTTCACATGCTAGCAAAGTGATGCTCAAAATCCTACAAGCTAGGCTCCAGCAGTATGTGGACTAAGAACTACCAGAAGTACAGGTAGGGTTTCAAAGAGGGAGAGGAACTAGAGATCAAATTGCCAACATACGCTGGATCATGGAGAAAGCTAGGGAGTTCCAGAAAAACATCTACTTCTGCTTTATTGACCATGCTAAGGCCTTTGATTGTGTGGATCCCAACAAATTCTGGCAAGTTCTTAAAGAGATGGGAGTACCAGACCATCTTTTCTCTTGAGAAACCTATATGCAGGTCAAGAAGCAACAGTGAGAACTGGACACAGAACCACTGATTAGTTGAAAATTGAGATAGGAGTTCGGCAAGGCTGCATACTGTCGCCCTGCCTATTTAACTTATATGCAGAGTACATCATGAGAAAATTGGGGCTAGATGAATTACCAGTTGGAATCAAGATTGCTGGGAGAAATATCCACAACCTCAGATATGCAGATGATACCACTCTCATGGCAGAAAGTGAAGAGGAACTAAAGAGCCTCTTGATGCGGGTGAAAGAGGAAACAGCATAAGTTGGCTTGAAACTCAACATTAAGAAAACTAAGATCATGGCATCCGGTCCTATCACTTCCTGGCTGATAGATGGGGAAGAAATGGAGGTAGTGACATATTTTATTTTCCTGGACTCCAAGATCACCGCAGACGGGGACTGCAACCAAGAAATTAAAAGACACTTGCTCCTTGGAAGGGAAGCTGTGGCAAATCTAGACAGCAAACTAAAAAGCAGAGACAAAAGTGCATATAAGTCAAGGCTATGGTTTTCCCAGTTGCAATGTATGGCTGTGAAAGTTGGACAATAAGGAAGGCTGAGTGACAAAGAATTGAGGCCTTTGAATTGTGGTGCTGGAGGAGACTCCTGTGAGTCCCTTGGACTGCAAGGCGATCAAACCAGTTAGTCCTAGAGGAGATCAACCCTGACTGCTCTTTAGAAGGCCAGATCCTGAAGATGAAACTCAAATACTTTGTCCACCTAATGAGAAGGAAGGACTCCCTGGAGAAGAGCCTAATGCTGGGAACAATTGACAGCAAAAGAAGAAGGGGACAGTAGAGAATGAGGTGGCTAGATGGAGTCACTGAGGTGGTTGGTGTGAGCTTGAGTGGACTCCAGGGGATGGTGGAGGACAGGAAGGCCTGGAGGAATGTTATCCATGGAGTCGTGATGGGTCGGACATGACTTCACGACTAGCAACAAAAGCAACAACTGTCAACAATGAAGAGAATGGAATTGTGAAAGATTTTGTATACTTCGGATCAGTCATCAATTAAAGGGTGACTGCAGCCAAGAACTGAAGAAAACTGCAACTTGAAAGGACAGCAGTGAAGAAACTAAAAAAAAAAATCAACACATGTTTCACTGGAGATCAAGGCCAAGACTCTTCACACCATTGTATTCCCAATCACAATATATGTGCATGAAAACTGGATAGTGAAGAAAACTGACAGGTAGAAAATGGATGCATTTGCAACATGGTGCTGGAGAAAAGCTTTGCAAATACCCTGGACTGAAAGAAAGATAAAAACATGGGTCCTAGATCAAATTAACCCAAAGCTTTCCCTGGAAGCAAATATGACAAAACTGATGTCATACTCAGACACACTTGCCTTCATGAGAAGGCACAACTGCCTGAAGAAGACAATGACGATAGGGAAAGTTGAAGGCAGAAGAAGAAAAAGAAGACCAAAGAGATAGATTGATTCCGTAAAGGAAGCCACAGCTGGGGATGTCATGGCTAGGATGGACTGCTTTTATTCATAAAAGCACCATAAGTAAGAGACATGTTGGGACATAACAATAACAACACACATAGTTCCAGTCAGTACATTAGTGCAATCAGTCCGTATCCTCATTCATAATTCTACTCCACTAAAAGGAGTTCTTGCCATAGTAAATGTTAACCATGAACTGAAATATTAGGAAAATGTTAGCACTTAATATCTGTGAGATGTTTTGTTTACTAGCTGAGGAAAACATTTGGTATTATTTTAGTCTGAACCTACCCATGTTTATTTGGAAGTAAAAATTGCAGGAATAACTAGATCTGATAAGCTCAAATTGAAATAGATCTTGTCATTTCACCAAACTGCAATACTGGAGGGAGGGGAGGGGGGTTGATCGCCTTTTAATTCTTACTTAATCTTATCCTGACATCTAGTGGTTATACAGATAAACAACTGAAAAAGAGGTTCAAGCCTGCAAGCATTGGCATGATTATCTATGGGGAAAGCATCATTTTGTGGGAAGTGTAAGTCTGTATCTTTTAAAATGTGAATGAAGGCCTGTTCTTTCTCACAGGAAGGTGATGGAGGAGGAAGGAGGTGACTAGGTGCAGCTGTGACGGCATTGTAAAAGTAGAAACAGTATCTTCTTAAATGTAAATAGTATCTTTGTAAAATGTAAATTGCACAGAGCTTGTGGTGAAATGTAATCTGTCTGTCCTAGGAGATAAAGGAAAGAATGAGGCATGTACACAGATTCTTTCACAGAAACAAAGGAGATGAGCTAACAACTTTTGGAGGAATTTTAAACTGTTGATGGAAAGGGGAGAAAACCAATAAAATTGTAGTTACTAGATTTCTACCATATAAGGCACACCGGAATATTGTACGCTCATGAGTAGCCAACCAATGGCAAAACGAGAGTAGAGTTGAGCGGCAGGAAAAAGAGGATACATAAAATCTCTTGTAGGGACTGCAGGTGGCGCAGTGGTTTAAACCGCTGTGCTGCTGGGCTGGTTGATCGAAAGGTCGCCGGTTCGAATCTGCACATGGAGTGAGCTCCCATGCTCCGTCCCAGCTCCTGCCAACCTTGCAGTTCGAAAGCATGCAAATGCAAGTAGATGAAAAGGTACCACTCCGGTGGGCAGGTAACAGCGTTCCGTGCACTTTGGTGTTTAGTCATGCTGGCCACATGACCACGGAGACTGTCTGCGGACAAACGCTGGCTCCCTCGGCTAGGAAACGGAGATGAGCACCGCCCCCTAGAGTCAGGCATGACTGGACGTAACGTCAAGGGGAAACCTTTACCTTTACCTTAAAATCTCTTGTAAACTGTAAAAGATCACTCTTTGGTTCTCAGACTACTGAGACATTGAGTCAGCCTTTGCATATCGCTTTTTGTATGGAATAAATGGCTTGTATCTATCCGAATCCTCTCTAATGGAGTTTTAAATCTCACAATTTTAATGCAAGGGTGGGAGAGGCTTTTGTTGAGGACATGAAGTGGGAACTTAACTCTTCATCTGCCAACTAGCTCTATCCTACAAACTCTCCTATCAGCTGGTTTTAAAGTCAGAAATCAGCCTGGTTTTGAGTAGAGGGATTGCAAATGGAATGGGCAAGCAGTGGGGGGAAATGTTAAAACACCCTCACCTGCCAGTTTTCCATACAAATACTTCCTTCTCCATTACAATTAAACAATAAACAGAAGTTTTGGAAATGTGTTTACTGAAACAGTTGGCTTTTCTTTCCAGGTGTAGCAACTTTTTTTAACATTCTAAATGATTGTATTACAACTGCTGCTCCATTGGAGTATACATTAATTGCCCAGGATGGTTAGTAGATAGATCACATACACAGTATGATAGAGGTGAATTAGGGCTCAGCCCAATACAAGCAGAAGAGCGTCAGGCCATGTAGACAATTCATATATCTAAGAGTGTACCTCCAAGGAAAGGCCTTTCAGGATAGGAACATTAGCATTTCTAAGGTGTAAGTGGGGAGCAAGACTTGTAACATAGATTCCTGATCAGATCAGGAATCCCATCTTAAATCTGAAGCTGTTTTTACAGTGGCAGGTGTTTAGCATGTTACAGCAAAGTTTTTGTTTATTTTGTTTCTGACACCTTCCAAGCTTGGATGGCCTTCCATTCAAAATACTTCAGAAAGATTTCCAGATATTTCCTAACTCACTGATTTTCTGGCTGATAAAGCTGGTGCCATGGTTGATTTGTGGAATTGGGAAATGTCCAGGGCAATTGGCACAATCACTCCTAAGTGCCCTCTCCTGCCTTGTAGAGCCCACTCAGCACCATGGTATATGCCTGAGCTGCAGGCAATGAAACAGGCTGGGAGATGACTAGAGTGCAGGTGGAGGAAATCCCACAATGAATTCGACCAAGCCGGTGATGGTGGGGAAGAAGGAATTCTTCTCCACTTCCATTGCAGCCTCACACTGCTGCCCAGCTGAGCTTTTTTGAGGGACTTTTACAATCTGAGCCCAAAAAGGACTTGATTGTACCATCTATAGCTTGCTGTGACAACTTTACCCAGCACTTTAAGGATAAAATTGCTCAAATTTGCCATGAACTGGATTCCACAATTGTTGAGACTCTAGAGTGGGAAGTGTCCAGAGTACCATCTGGTCCATCTTTGTTGGATGAGTATCAATTGTTGTGGCCTGAGGATGTGGACAAGGTGCTTGGACTAGTTCGGCCTACCAGCTGTTTACTTACCCCTTGCGGCTGCTCATCAGAGTCAAGGATGGGATATGTACTTGGGTCCAGGATGTTATCAAAACTTCTCTGAGGAAGGGTCGGGTCCCTGCCCCTTTGAAGGAGGTGGTGATCAGGACTGTCCTGAAGAGAGCTGTAGAGAAAAATCACCAGAAGACTACTGTGTATCGAGAAGTTAGGGTGGTGTGACACAATTGCCTTTCTATTCCTACCTTAACAGGGTTCCCCTTAAGAAACTCAGTTGAGGCTCTCCGGAAGAATGTTTTTCTAAGTTGTTTGCTGACCTTGGAACCGTCCTTATCATCTTGAGTGCCATGAATAGCAGATGTGGCTAATTAACTGTTTTGAATAGCATGTTTTCTACAGCATGTAACACTCTAAGATTTAGGATAAAAAAAAAGCCTCACAGCTCCGCCCAAGTGAGCTTAAATGTTAGACCTAGCTGAGGGAGGAAGGTGCTACACACCGGCCAAAATTAGGGCTTTTCCCTTCCCGTTCACTAAGGGGGGCTCCCGATGGCTGAGGAAAACCAGCTTGCTTGGTATTATATTTGTTTTTTTCCCTTTCCATGTTATTATGTTTGTTTACATTATTGTGCCTGTTTTAGAATAAAATCTTTAGACTTTAACCCACCTGTGTGCTCATTGCTTCTGGATCCAAAAAGAACCTTTTGCCTTTAGCAAAACAAGAGCATCCCTGGGCCCAGGGATAGCCACCAATTATAGACCAATGGCTAATATCCCATTTTTGGGCAAGGTGCTTGAGATGGTGGTGGCCAGACAACTCCAGGAACTCTTGGAGGAAACTGATCATCTCAACCCATTTCAATCTGGCTTCAGGCCCAGTTACAGAATGGAAACTGCCTTGGTCGCCCTGTACGATGACCTGTGCAGGCAGAGGGACGGGGGAGTGTGTCCCTGTTGGTTCTCTTGGACCTCTCAGTAGCTTTTGATACCATCAACCATGGTATCCTTCTTGATAGGCTGGGCGGGTTAGGAGCTGGAGGTACTGCTCTATGATGGTTCCACTTCTACCTGTCTGGCTGATTCCAGAAGGTGGTGCTGGGGTATTATGGCTTTGTACCATGGCAACTTTGCCATGGGCTTCTGCAGGTTTCCATTTTATCTCCCATGCTTTTTAACATGCATATGAAACTGCTGGGAGAGGTCATCTGGAGGTTCAGTATGCTGATGACACCCAGCTCTACCTCTCTTTTACATCTAGTCCAGGTGAGGCAGGGCCATCCTTAACCAGTGCCTGGCCAGGATAATAGGTTGGATGAGGGCCACTAAATTGAGGTTCAATCCAGATAAGATGGGAGGTCCTACTGGTAGGCAGTTCAGCCCTACAGGTGAGTGACATCTGCCCTGTTCTAGATGGGGTTGCACTCCCCCTAAAGGTTAGGGGTGCAGTTTGGGAGTGTTCTTCAATCCGGAACTGTCCCTGGAATCCCAGGTGGCAGCAGTGGCGAGGAGTGCCTTTCTCCAGCTTTGGCTGGTCTAGCAACTGCGCCCTTACCTGGATGAGCGATGCCTTGCAACAGTGACCCACACTATGGTAACTTCCCAACAGGATTGTTGTAATGCCCTCTATGTGGGGCTGCCCTTGAAGATAATCAGGATACTTCAATTGGTTCAGAACAGAGCTACCAGGATACTAACAGGGACCAGCAGGTATTCACATATAACACCTGTCCTTTATTGCCTACATTGGCTACCAGTTGAAGTCCAGGCCCAATTTAAGGTGCTGGTGATGACTTATAAAGCCCTAAACTGCTTGGATCCTGGATACCTGAAGAAGCATCTTCTCCCCTATATGCCCTCCTGCCGCTTGAGATCTGAGTCAGAGGTCCTCCTCCAGGAACCATCCTTGAAAGAGATCAAGAGGGTGACTACCTGGAGGAGTACCTTCTTTGTGGTTGTGCCCCGATTGTGGAACACGCTCCCCAGAGAGGTTCGCCTGGCACCAATGCTTTTTTTCCTTTTGGCATCAGGTAAAAACCTTTCTATTCTCCCAGTATTTTAATAGTTAACCTGTTTTATTTAGTGGTTTTATATTTTAGCATTGGATACTGTGCAACTGTTACTCTTATTTCTATTTTTATTTTATTGTATTAATCTGCTGTAAACCATCCCGAGACATCTGTGATGGAATGGTATGGAAAAGTTTTAAATAAATAAATGAAACAAGCCCACAAATTTCGGTGTTCCCTAGCCAAATTGCTGGAAGGCATGATTATAGCTTAACATTATCAAGCATATAGAAAGGCCAGTTCTATTGGGGAAAAAAAACATGGCTTCTGCAAATTTATGTCCTGTTTTATTAAGCTGTGACAGTATTGATAAGCATGTTGATAAGGGTTTACTTTGACTTTTAAAAACGTTTGACAAAGCCTGTCACCAAAGATTCCTGAGCAAAACTGGCAGTCCTCTTCTGAACTGGATACCAGTGAAAGAACAGAATGCAGGAAATACACATAAATAGGTTGTTTTTTAACTTGATCCATAGAGATGAGCAAAGTGTCCAGGCTTGCTGTGGACACCAAATTATTTAGGGTATAATCCTATAGCCCTCAGACATAATCTGAGTGGCCACAGGATTCTTTGGAATCCCGCCTATCTACATAAAATGCTGGATGTGAGGCATGGTAGAAATTGCAACTGCTACACCTTGTACTACATGCTCATAAAGCTCTTTGGAGGCTTACAAGCATCTCCTATGGAGGATGTACCCTTGAATTAGTTAAAGAAAAATGGGATAGTGAAGAGGTTCAGACTAGGGAGGTAGCAAATGTGCTTCACCATAAGCCAGTGCAGCAATAACCAGTGTGGTGTAGACTGGAACTTGGGAGACCAGGGTTCTAGTCTAAATTCTACCACAGAACTCACTGAGTTTGGGTCAGTCACTGACTCAAATAGTTGTTCTGAAAATAAGCAACAATGGAGAGGAGGATCATGTGTACTGTCTTGGAGGAAAGTAAGTAACAAATGGATTAAAAGTAACAAATGGATTAATAAGAATCCCAAATGGATTAATAGGAATCCCAATTTGGCAAATAAACTGGTGGGGGCTAACCTGAAAGTGACTGATGCAGTGGAAAAACTAGGGCTGGAACTTAGAGACAAAGCCTGGAGCCCAGGAACCTCTCAAATACCCAGCTAGAAAATAGCATGCTGTGAAAACAGCAGTACAGTAGAAGCAAACTAAAACGGGTGTATATGATTATATATAATTTAAAGAAATTGAATGAGGTTTTTTTTTTAACTCCCTGTCATAATGCTAGAACCTAGAGTCAACTAATGAAACTGAATGGTGAGAGATTCAGGACAACTTTTCTTTATTTATTAAAAATGTGAGCACAAGCCCCCATGAAGTGTACATCAACAGAACACATTAAACCATCATGAGATTAAGAACAATAAAAATACAATAAACAGGAAGGATATAATAAAAACAATAAATGCAGCAATAGAATTAACAAGTGTACTTAATCACACAGCACAAGGTTAAGCTATGGAATCCTTTACTGCAAGATTTGGTGATAGCTTTAGAAAGAGATTAGACAGTCGGAGTGGGACAGCAACCCCATATCCACTGGGAGAAATTCGGGCATTTCTCAACCAGGCAACACAGGGGTTTTTTAGCCCCTTCAAGTCCTCAACATCTTATGAAGAATTAGCTTAGGATTTTTATTAGCCAGATAAGCATCGGAACTGCTGGGTAAATATTTTTATTTTTTATTTCTTTTTGCAATACTACCTGTGGAAAAGCTGCATCTGTTTCTAATTGGCATAAAGAAAAAAGAAAAAGCCCTCCTGATATCTAAGCGGCAACTGATATGGAGAGAGTGTTGAGGCTTCTGTCCAAGTTGAAGCCGAAGAAAAAGATTTTTCCCTCTAACCTCTCTAAGGGTGAAGAATTAAAATAAATAATTACTGTGGAATTAAGTGATAGAAGGTTAAAACTTAGAGCGATCATTTTGGATATCTGTTTGGACTTCTACCAAGACTAACTAGACACTTGCCAGGATATTTTTCATATTGTGTGGTGTTTTCCTCTCTAATGTGATGACTGTTTGGGTGAGCATTCCTATTTTCCTTTCACAATACTACTTGTGGAAAAACTGTATCTGCTGTTAATTGGCATAAAGAAGGGAAAAAAAAGACCCTTTGATGGAAGGAGGAATTCTCCCCCCCCCCACGGTGTTTTAAGCAGCAAATGATATGGGGAGAGAATTTAAAGTTTATATGGGAGAGAGAGTTTGAAATGCGTGGGAAAGTTGGGACTGAGGAAAAAAAGGACTTTGTTTCTTTTCTGATCTCCCCAAGAATGAAGAATTAAAATAATTATTGTGTAATTAATTGATAGAAGGATATAATTTGTCTGTTGAGTGGCCATTTTCTCTCCTCCATTTCTGGGACCTCTGCCAAAATATTTGGCAATAAGCCAACCTTCTGTCTGCAAGTGATCTAGAGGAAAAAGAAGTGGTAGTTGGCCTTTGCTGCCATCCTGTGGCTATTGAGATTATTGCAACGATGGAAGAGCTAAAGAGAACACACCTGGCAATACAGGAATCTTTAACTGCTTTACAAATATCCCAAGAGGCAATGTTGATACAACAGGAAATTTTTTTCAATTGAACAAAAAGAGCGTTTTGATGAACTTGATGCTTCTTTTAAGGAGGTTTTGGTTGGTGTGCAATCTAAAACTGAACAGAATATACAAAAAACACAACAAGTATATGAAAAACTTGAAACAGTGGATAAAGATAAAGGATAAAGATACAGGATAAAGAAACAAAATCAGCAAAACCAATAAATAAGCTATCATGGGATTTACTTGTTATACTAGAGAAAGAGAAACAATTTTGGCCACCAAAAGAAGAAATATTTTTTTCTGAAGGATGGATGGATCCCGAACTAACTACATATGACTCTGAGGAAGAAGAAACAGTGAATGTTGATTTGCAGCAAGAAACACAGCCATTCGGAATAAATACTGACTTACAACAAATGCTACATTTATTGAAAATAAAGCAAGAAATAGTGAATATTGAAATACAGACATTGAAGAGTGTTGATTTTCAACAAGTACTATCAAGGGGAGAAAGATGGGGCAGAGGTGTAAAGTTGAAAAATATTGATTTTCAACAAGCTTTATCAAAACAAGAGAGATGGGACAGAGGTGTAAGAAAGAAATGAGAGAATTTGTTATCTTAAAAAGGAATGATATAAATGGGTTGGTATGTTTATTGTTGTATGGAAAGGCTAAGATATGATTTCAGTGTGGAAGCTTCTCTACATTTAAATGCATTGAATTATGACGAGATTATATGATCTAAACTGAAATAAGAAAGATAAGAACAGGAGTTGAGTTTTTTCTTTGTTGGTGACATAAGGAAAAATGTCCTTTTTTTTTTTAATCTCAAAAATGAATGATCAAAAGCTAAGTTACATGAATCTTTTGTCCTTGAGTTGCTATACTAGTAAATGATTATTATTGGTGTAGGAGAAGCTGTACCAAGTGGATTCTTTTTTATAAGCGAGATATATTAAAGATTGCAAGGAGCTGGACTCTTATAAGAAATTAATTGTATGTGACTAAGTGATGTGTAAGGGACTGCAGGTGGCACAGTGGTTTAAACCGCTGTGCTGCTGGGCTGGTTGATCGAAAGGTCGCCGGTTCGAATCTGCACAACGGGGTGAGCTCCTGTGTGCCGTCCCAGCTCCTGCCAACCTTGCAGTTCGAAAGCATGCAAATGCAAGTAGAGAAAAAGGTACCACTTTGGTGGGCAGGTAACAGCGTTCCGTGCACTTCGGTGTTTAGTCACGCCGGCCACATGACCACGGAGACTGTCTGCAGACAAACGCTGGCTCCCTCAGCTAGGAAACGGAGATGAGCACTGCCCCCTAGAGTCAGGCATGACTGGACGTAACATCAAGGGGAAACCTTTACCTTTACTAAGTGATGTGTAAGCTAGAAGAAACTTTAGTAAATTAGCGCAAAGAAAATTTGTTTAAAAGATATTACAGGGAATTGTTGTCGTCAAACAGATTAGCTAAGATGTCTTTAAAGATGATAAATGGATGTTAGATATGTGAACATAAATTGGGTTAAAAGTCTTTAGTTCTTTTTTAAACATGGAACTTTTCTTCTTTTTCGTTTTCCTTTTTAGTAGATATTGGATTGGAATACTAGTAAACAAGAAATGTATTTGATTTTATTTGTAACTATTGTAGTGAGGTGTTTGTCTAATATTAGAAAAATGAAAAGATCTTGAATTGTGTAGATATGGTCAGATTGACGTTACTAATGAAGAAGAAAGAAGATATTGACTTTCATCAAATTTGGAGACTCTTTCTTTTAATATTGGTCAAGAAAAATGGGACTTTGTAAGAAATGGATGGACTGACCTTATCGCTGAAGGAGAAAGGAGAAATATAGTGACTTCTATCAAATTTGGAACCTCTTTTTTTTTTTTTAATTGGCTGGAGAAATGGGACTTGGTTTAGATCTAAAAATGTTTTTAAGTTATTATAAATGGATCTGAATATGATTACAGAATATTAAAAGATATGTAGTAAGGGGCTGACCCAGTAGTTCCGATGTATGTGATGATTGATGTTTTTAGTGTTACCAATTGCAGCACCCCAAAACACCCCAAGAGTAATTGGCCAGAGAAAGGCCCCAAAAGTAGTTGGCCAGAGGAAGGCCACATAGTAAAAACACCACAGTTACACTGTCCCAGAAGGGAGGGGGGATAAGAACAAAATGAACTTTGTGTAACCCACAGCTAACATGCTAGCCTGACCTCGAATACAGTAATCAAAGGGACAGTGGAAACTGGTTCTATCTGCCATGAAAGTTGCAAATGTGCAGGGAGTAAGAACATGGCAAGCCTGTGTGAATCTCGAGCAGATAAGAAATAGACATGGGAAATGTCTGGTCCTTGACAGAAGAAAGGACTCTTTCCCCAGCACAGGAGGGGGTGCATACATTGATGTATCAATGTATTAGATGTGTATTAGGTGACCTAACTGGTTACCTAGGGTATAAAACACATGTACTGGGGTGCAACTTTTGAGACACTGCTTTGGGCTGAATGTCCCCTTTCGTCTCCCTTTATTCTATAGTGCACTAGAATAAAGCTGATTTTAGCTCTAAGTCTCGTCTCAGGCTCTGTTTGGCTCGGGTCTGGGGTCCACCCGGGTTTGCCCCAGCTGTTGACTGGCTCAGTCCAGTAACATTAGTATTGGTTTAAAATTTTAATAAAAATTTAAAAAAGGGATTAGACAAATCGATGGAGAAGTCCTGCTAGTGATATGCTACTTCAGAGGCAGTATGGCTTTTTATACCAGATGAGGAAACTGCCATGGGAGGGCTATGTTGGCTTTCTGAGAGGCAGTTGGACACTGTGAGCTAGTAAGGCCCGATTCAGTATGATGCTTATGTTCTTATGCCTATTCCATCTTTCATTTGCCCATTCACCCTGGCTTCTCATTCTTGCTTTCATCATCCACCTTCCTTCCTCTGCTCCCTCTCTTACCCATTTGACTGTTCATTTGTGTTCATGATCCTTGTGGTGATTTGGCCTTGTAAGAAAACTGTAGGAAATGCTTGTTTAGCAAATGTGAAAGTAAAAATAGCCAAGGTCCTTCAGTGCTTTCTAGTTCTGACCTGAAAGAGTTCGCGGAGGCCTTGTTTGTGTTGCTTATCGTAATAAATGTGAATGCTTTTAGAGCAGGGGTCCTCAAACTTTTCTACCAGGGGGCCAGTTGAAAGCTGCTGGTGCGGGACCGGCATGGGGGCGGGGGTGGCACCTGGGGGCACATGAGGCAGCGGCTTGCCTGCTTGGAGATCGTTTTCTCCGAGCAAGCAAACCGCTGCCTCCCCACGCATGGGGCAAGGTGGGCGGAAGCGGGTGGGCGGGTCCAAATGGGCATGGTGGCCGGATCAGGTCACCGGGGCCATAGTTTGAGGATCCATTTTTTAGAGGATACATGTCCTGAGATTTATCTAAACTGGCATTCCACATCACACCCATCCTTTCTCCAGCTCCTTCCTCTCATTCGTTAAAAAGCACCTGGTGTGTCCCAATTGGCTGGGTGGTAGCAATGGTAGAGGTGCTGTTGATGCTATCCAGGTGTAGTTCTGTCCCTGGGTTTAACATCCATAGGGTTAAAGTATCCCTGTACTCTGAAATATGCTTCTACTCTGTCACCTCGTTACATGCTCTGTCTTCTCGGTGGTAGGCATGACAGGGCAATGTGTCAGAATTATATTTTCTTAAACTGGGCAGGAGCTTTTTCACGTAAACAGATGAGACTGAAATGTGTTGCTTTACCGTTACCTTGTAACGGGTAATCAGTCTGCACAGGAGTAAAGCTCAGTTAATTTAGTTGGGCTTACTTCCAAAAGAGTGCACTCAGTATTGTGACGTTGATATTTACGCTCTCCTCCCTAACGGAGAAGAGGGCCTCTCTTCCTCTCGCACGACATGCAGCAGGCCACCCTCCCGCGTGACTTGCCGCCTCTTCCGAGGCGGGCTCTCCCTTTCTACCGCCTTTGGGCAGGCGCAGTTAAGGAGGCGGAGCTGCTTCCGAGCCAGTGCGGACACCCTTCTTTGTGAAGGCGGTGGCCTGCATCCCTGGCCGCTTCCTACTGCGGAGGAGACAGCGGGGGCATTTTTTCCTGGCGAGAACCGCGTCTGCCAGCAACCGCCGGAGCAGCAGCAGTTTCCTCTGTGACACTGCCAGGTGCGGAGGATGGAGAAGGAGGAGAGGAGGGGATCTGGACACCTGCCGCCACCCGCGCACTGCGAGTGGAATGAAAGGGAGACGAGAATGAAAGATGGCTAAACGGGTGTGTCGCTCCCTCACCCGCTCTTGGGATCGCCTTCAAGGCCGAGCGGCCATTTCTTGGCTGCCGCCTGTCTGATGGAGAGGCCTTGCGCGCAAGGTTGAGACGGATGAGAGCCGTGCGGGGGTCCATCCCTGCCCCCCATGCTGCTAACTGCCCTTCTCGGAGAACGCGTTCAAAACAGGTCTGAGAAACGAATGCCCTTTTCAGAATTGCCATTGCAGCAGCCTGTGACGAAGACAGGGGCAGGGAGGGAGGACCTGTCTCTTAATCCCCTCGTCATCAGTCTCTGGCCGATGCCCCTTCTCTTATTTGCTCATCTCTGCTCTCCCTTTTGGTGGCGAGGACTGAGCCCAGGCCGTCTCATGGAAGACGGAGACTGGGCAGGCGGCTTGGCGCAAAGCTCATTAGAGAAAACAGGCAGTGGGAGGCGATGGGGTAAGGGTTTCTCTTTGCCCAAGGATGTTTTCCTTTTATTGCAACCTTAGAGGTGGTGCTTTAATGTTTGAGTGAGACGCATTCCCCAGCTGGAAGACACAGGACTTTTTGTCCCTATCTAAATACTCAAGGCTTAAGTGAGGAAGTAAGTGAAAACAGCTATCTGAAATAAGGCTCTCCCCCCAAGAAAACTATGACAAAGGGAGAGCTACCCTAGAGCAATTTTACTTGCACTCTGAAACTGCATATTATGGCTCTTTCACAGGATCCTTTTTGCTGATAAACATAAAAGAGTGTGCATATGTGTTCATCCTTCTTAATCTTTTGAATGAAGAAAGAGTCATTGCATAATAAAAACCTCATCTGGAAGCACTTGCAGTTTTCTATATGCAAGAATTATTTGATTGATTGATTGCTGGCTGTAACAATATTTAGCCATGTAACCTGTATTGACAGTCTGTGAAAATACACTTGAGTGGAATAGTCAAGGAGGAACTGTAGTAGGACCTCTTTAATAGTGACTCCAGGGATCTGCAGCTCCCTTCATAAGGAAATGTGCCAAAATGTACATTCCAACTTATTTTTAGGAAGTCACTTAACTGAAAGGTTAACCTGCTGTTAAAACTATCTATCTGTGAAATATATGCATGGGACTTGAGTTGTCCTGATTTGACAGAGGCTGTGATTGCATGGCAGAGTTGCAAGGCTGAGTCACACTAGCTTAGGAGACCACAGATAGTGTATTAGTAGAAAAGTACCAAGAAGAATTCAATATTCATTAGATGTATGTTTGTTATAAAATCTTATATTAAGAGAGCACTTAAATTCTTCGAAATCTGGCATGGAGTATAGGTTAGAGTATGGACTGGGCCAAGGACATCTGGATACTGGTCACCACTCAGTAGCTTTGAAGTTCACCAAAGGTCTTCTCCAATGGAAAGGAGGGAAATCTTGTAAGCCATTTGTTGATTCTTTGCAAGAGGAAAAAAGGGAAGAGATAATGAAATGTAATAATGTAGTAATAATATCAATCAGTATAACTTTCATTGGTTAAATCATGCAGTCATTGACATTCAACCAGGACAGAGAAAAACCCTCTTTTCTAGAAACCAGCATGTGTGCATCCTTGAAATGTAGTTGGCACTGAGCAGGCACCAGACCAGAGAAAGCTAGTTGGCATTTGACAGATAAGAGCTGCTTAAACAAAGGCCAATTCACACCAGCCCATCCTCCTCCTCTTCTGTGTAATAGTTCCCTGTCCTCTCCCCTCCTTTGGAGCATCTTCTTTGGTATGCAAGTGGGAAAGATCATGCCATTGCAACTTTTTACCTGTTACCTATTGGAAAGTGTTAACTGTGTTACATGTTACCTTTTAGTGGTCAACTTATAAAAGGGCGAACTGAAGACTGTTCAGGGGCACCATCTGGAACAATTTATTGGTAGCCGGTTATTCTTGAAAATAAATCCTTTGAAAGAAAACCTTCTCCTGTTGTGTATTTTGGGCATTCGCACACCAGGACACAGGCTATTTGGTCAACAGTAGGGACTGGGACTAGAAGATCTGGTTACTGGTCACCACTCAGCTATGAAGCTCACTGAGTGACTGTAGGCCAGTCACTGACTCTCAGCCTAACCTACCTCAGGATAAAATGGAAAGGAGGAGAATCTTGTAAGCCACTTTTGGGTTCTTTGCAAGATGAAAAAAAGGAAAAATAAATGTAAATATGTAGTAATAATAACAGTAATGATGCTGTAGCTCTTTAGCTGATAGTTTGAAATTCATAAAAGATGAGCAAAACATGTAGATCCTTGAAAGACTGCAAAGGGAGACTTCATTCCCCAGTGAGATCATTCAGCAGAAGTAGATAGGCACTCTATTCTCAGAGCTGCCCATGTTGCCTTTGACCAGTTTGAATGACAACTGCAGCTATGAGCTGTAGCACTCACAGGCACCATTTTGCATATTACTATTTTGGAGGTGGTTGTGTTGTGTGAACCTGCTTAACCCTACTTAAGCCATATTTGTCGAATACATATGACAGACACAAGCCCCAAGTGCATATGCAAAATGCTAGCTGCAGGCAACCTGCATGTTCCTCAGCAGTGAGGAATAGAAGAGTGAGCTGACATTTTTCCAATCTTAAGAATTTGAGATACCAGCTTCTATAACAACTGAGGGTTCTCTGATACTTTGAAACAGAGGTGGTGCTGCATTATTAAAATAGGACAATGTTTTTTAAGACTAAACAACTATTAGGGAAGTGTGTGTATGTGTTTTAAGAACTGCCTTAAAAGCTCATTTGTTATGTTTACTCATAAACTGAGCTTCATGGCATATTAAACAATGTATACAAGCTGTGTGCTGGTGCATGCAGCATATTTATCTCTGTTTTACTCTTCCTACGTGTGCAAGGTGTGCTAAACAAGCCAGATACGAGTAGCTCAGTGTTACATTCAAACTCAGGATTATGGTTTATTGCACAGGAAGTAGTCTGTATTTATTTATACTGCTCATTAGATAAAGTTCTCTGGGCAGTTCACAAATAACTAATTTAAAGCTATCTTACAAATCCTGGCTAAATGTTTTAGTTTATCCATTTTTTCTTCTCTAATCACTTTGGTTTTGTTTTTATAATGCACAGTTTTTTAAAAAATAGAATAAAAATTATGGGTTATTTTGGGTACTGTAAATCATAATCCTGAGTTTGGATGTAATGCCAATCTATCCATAGGTACTTCTAGACAAAGCTTTTATCATCTGTCATCCTGCCATTTTTCATTCATGGAATTTTATGGGGTCCAGACATCATTTTTCACCCTCATGTTTTCCTACTACTACTGCTACAGGTTTTCTTTAAAATATTAAGGGAAAAAAGATGGAGTTGATAGCACTAGGAGCCCTTCCTCTGGGAGCTCCTCATGCCTGAGTTAGAAACAAAAACAGAGCAAGTCAGAAGGGGCCTCCCGGGCCATCTACGCTGATCCCTGGCTCCAGCTGGCTCTACTCATGACATGCCTACCATGTGCATGTCCAGCCTATCCTTGAACACCCTCACTTCAACCACTTCCTGTGGAAGCCCATTCTATACCCTAGGGGTCCTAACTGTCAAGAAGTACATCCTGATATCCAAACTGAACCTTGGTTCCCTGAGTTTTGCTCCTTGGAATGTGTCCTTCCCTCTTCTGGAGGGGAAAACTTAATCTCTATCCACCTCTGAGTGACACCCCCTCACATACCTGTATGTCACCAACAGATCCCCTCAGAGTCTCCTCTTCTCCAGACTGAAAAGACCCAGCTCCCTCAGTCTCGAC
Organism: Varanus salvator macromaculatus; assembly: GCA_023646645.1. Lineage (NCBI taxonomy): Eukaryota > Metazoa > Chordata > Lepidosauria > Squamata > Varanidae > Varanus > Varanus salvator. The sequence goes on along the minus strand of JAIXND010000774.1, from coordinate 2,282,925 downwards.
TCCTACAGCTTCCCCTGCAATCTGGCCACTATCCTTGTGGCCCTGCGCTGCACCAATTCCAACCTGGCTATATCCTTCCTGAAATGTGGAGACCAGAACTGAACACAATACTCCAGTTACGGGTGCAGCAGAGTCATATAGCAATACCTCTCTTGATGTAGAAGCCACGCTTCTGACTTTGCATCCAAGGGTGGCATTCACCCTCTTAAGCGTCACGTCATGCTACTGACTCAAGTTTAGCCTGCAGTCGACAAGTACCCTGAGATCCACTTCACAAGTGCTGCTCTTTAGCTACTTGTTTCCTAACCGGTACTTGTGGCACCTATTCCTATTCCCCAAGTGCAAGACCTCACACTTATTTGCATTGAATGCCATCCTGTAGTCCCCCACCTACTTCCATAGTCTGTCCAGATCCTTCTGGATCCAGAGTACCTCCTCCTCAGTTGTGGCCATCGCCCCCATTTTAATATTGCCTGTGAATTTGATCAGCAAACTGGTTACCCCCCTTCCAATTCATTGATGAAAAGATTGAACAGGATTGTTTCCAGGGCAGAGCCCTGGGGGACCCTGCTCATCACTGGCCATCATCCTGATGATTCCCCACTAATAGTTACCCTCTGCTTTTGTGTGTCAACCATGTCCTAATCCATTGGACAGTGCATCAATCTATCCCAAAACTCAATTTTTCAACCAAAATATCATGGGGCACTTTGTCAAAGGCCTTGCAGGTAAACCATATCCACTATGTCCTCTCTGTCTAGCCACCTTGAAACCTTGTCATAGAATTCCACAGGGTTTGTCTGGCAGGACCTGTATTGTGGAAGCCGTGTTGCGTGGCCACCAACCTCCCTTCTGGGGTTACTAGATCTCTCGCTATTATGAGTCTTTCCATCATTATTCCCAGAATGGGCATAAGGCTAACCAGCCTGTAATTCCCCATGTGTCATGAGCTAGGTATTCCCTCCTCCTCAAGACAGACTCTCTAGCACTGATTCTAAGCATGCACAAGGAGAGATGTTGAACTCTCTATGCCACCCTTTACCCAAAGTTTTGCTTATGAACCCTTTAGGGCCTGTCTCTGAAGGGAGGGGCACTGTGGAAACTGGCATGCCTGCATTCTGCACTCTGAGCCCCTAATTGGGCCAGCTTGCGGCTGTAGCGACAGGCCCTTGGATTCAATTCCTCAGGGGGTGGGTGCTCTCCTTCTGAGAGACTACCCATTTCCAAGTCTCCTCCCTTTAGATGTTTATATCTATCTTCTCCTTCATTATCCACAGGGATACTAGGCCCCATGGGGGCTCTTGAACTACTTTCTTCCAGGGCAGGCCCAGACTGGTATTGAGAGATTGGACCTGCAGGTGCAGGCCTGTCCGATGCAACAGCATTTCTAATTATTAGTGTTTCAGCTCTGAGCCTCTTCTTGTTCAGCCAACTCCCCATCATTCTCAGACTCTGAGCTATCAATCTCACCAAAACAGTCAGCTTCTCGTGTATGCCTGGGAATCTTGCCCAAGATTCAGACCACTGATGCCTCAATCCAGTCCTCTGGAAGCTCACCCATTCTCCACATGGCCTCAAAAATGGAGGCCAACAGGTGCAAGAATAACCCTGCCAACTCCCAAAGAACCCTTGGGTGTAACCCTCAAGTGTGACGCCTTTGTAACATCCAGTGCCCTGAGCAGCTCCTCAACTTCTAGGGAGGTGCCCGTCTTTCAATCAACAAATCCCCTTCTTCCTTATTAAGCAATCCCGCTGCTTGTCTCTCCTTCCTCTTGCTATGTACATGTTGGTAGAAGCCCTGTTTGTTGCTCCTGATATTCTTTGCAAGTCTCAGCTCATGATCAGCTTTAGCCTTGAGAAGAATCCTTCTGCAATGAGCCTCCTCCTCCTGGTATACCCTTTTGTCAACTTGCCCCAGTGCCCATTTTCTACGGAGGTTCCCATTATGTCTAATCCCTTTTACCACCTCTTTTTGCATCCACGGTGATGCTCTCCTTCACCTCCCTCCCTTGCTAACTAGTGGTATGGTCAAAGCTTGTGCCTCGAAGACCTCTCTTTTGAGTCATCCATCCCTCCTGAACTCCCTTGCCTTCCAGTACCCTCTCCCCGGAGACTTTCCCCAGTCTGGCCTTCCATTGACCAAAGCTGGCCCTCATGAAGTCCCACCTTCTTGTACATGACCTGCTGCTCATCTCCATTCCCCTGATCTCAAAACAAAGGGGTGTGGATGTGATCACTCGCATCCAGAGTTCCCCTAATCTACACCTCATCTATCAGCTCCTCCCTGTTGGTCAAGGAGATTTCTGACCTTCATCACTTTCCGAACCCTCTGTGTGAAAAACCCTCCCTCTATAGTGTCTAGGAAGCGACATGACCAGGCTGTTGCCACTGAGTTTCCCAACTAATATCTGGGAGATTGAAATCCCCCATAATTACTGTGTTCCTCCTCTGAGATATCCTTCGAATCTGTTCTGTCAAGGCAGAACAGTTGACTCAGATTGTTTACTGGTTTGTGCAAGAAGGAGGAACAAAAACAGGAATAAATGAGCTGCATGTACTACCATGCACTTTTGTGTACCTGAGGAAGTGTTTGGGGGCAGTCATTGGGGGATTCCAAATATTTCATTTGGAATCCCACATCTCTGGGAAATCATCTTCCACATTTACCTGCTTATTCATGTGCTGAAATGATCTATGTTGCATCTGATCTTCCTGGAGTGGCTGGCTTTTTGCTCACATGTGCTTCACCTCCTGCTGCCTCCCACCTGAATCTTTTGGCTGAATTCCCCGCCCCCCCCAACACACACACACAAATCAGACACCCTTCTCTCCACAGTCCATACATCCCTTAGGAAACAGTTCTTTAAAGACTCACAAGTGCTTGTACACAGAGGGACAGTTTAGAGGATATGAAAATTAGCATCTGCAGGTGTGTGTGTGTGTGTGTGGAGGGAGTGTTGTTGTTTTTTGTCTGTTGAGCGAGGCCCCAGTTGTGCACATTATGCTTTAAAAATCCAGGCATCTCAGCATTTAACTCTTGATGAATGTAGCCATTGTTTCACATATAAAAACTGACAGTAAAAGGGTAATTTTTTGAGTTGCAAACTTGATTTTTAAACAGCTCTTGGGTAGGCTGAGCACATGCCCAACGAACAAGTGAACCAACAAGTGCTTTGAGATCTTCAAGGAACATGAAGATTTTATGTAGTGTGAGGTAGTGGGTTGTCATGCTGTGCAAACCTGGGTCATTTCCAAAATTTCTTGTTTGTAGGTGTGGCTTGTTCTACTCGTGATGGATTGGCATGTTCTCTGGACCCAGATAACTATCTATCTATCTATCTATCTATCTATCTATTTATTTATTTATTAAAACATTTCTATGCCGCCCCATTGCAACAAAGCCTCGGGGCGGCTCACAACAATAAAATTATACAAATTCATTTAAAACCTTTCCACCCCTCCGGTGCATCTCGGCAAAATGGATGACACTCATTTGCCCAATGTGATATACCCACCAAAGTTATTGCTAAAATGCACTAACTCTGACTTAAGCTTGGGTCTGAAAAAGATTGAGGAAAGCCAAAATAGATTCAGTCATATGGAAATCCATTAATCCCTAGGTTGCCACATTCAAGATTTCTGGTTGGTGGGACATAAAAAATGATTCTCCACCCATCCACCCATAAAAACCATTACATTTGTCCAGAGATTGTACGTGGGCCTGTTGGGGAATGTGGGGGAGCGTCCCCACTGCTAAGCACACCCACCTAATCGATGACTCCTGGATAGAATAACATGTAGCTCTGAGGACAGGTTTCCTTCAGATTCTGCACTGATTTGGTGGCACAGTGGTTTAAGCTGCTGTGCTGCTGGGCTGGTAGATTGAAAGGTTGCTGGTTCGAATCTGCACAACGGGGTGAGTTCCCATTGCTCCGTCCCAGCTCCTGCCAACCTTGCAGTTCGAAAGCAACTTCCCCATCATGAGTGAAGGGAACTGACAAGTGAGCCTCTTGGCAAGATCAAACCCGTTGTTGCATATGCCTTCCTCATTGGCGATGAGCCATGACAGGAAAGGCTTGTCGTTATGTGTGAATTCAAATGTGGCAAAGTGCAGTCCATTTGGTTACGATGAATCTGCATCCTTGAGAAAGGGTGCCCAGCTCCCTCTGCCTCTGGCACCTGTACCGCTGCCCTCTGTGTGCCACGCTGGCATGGGGGGCGGCTCAAGCAAGGTGCAAAATCTGGCACATGGGGAAGGGGAACCTGAGGCACATGTGCAGCAAGGGGGAGGAGGTGTGGGTGGCCAGGCAGGCATACTGGTGCATGGGCATGGAATGCATTGTCAGTGGCAGGTGCTGCTCTGTTGTTCCTGCTGAGCAGTTCTGCTACTCATCTGATGAGTAGGCAGTGGCTACACAGAGCAGCAGGCAAAAAAAAAGAAAACAAAACCTTGGGCAGATGCAGGCTGGTGGAGGAGAGGCAGGTGAGGCAGGCAGGTGCAGTGCACCTTGGAATTGCTTCTGAGCAGCAGGGGCTGATAGAATATGTAGTGCCATTTAAAGAAAAGATGAAGTTGCATGATAACTACTCATGAGTAGTTACCATGCAAATATACTATACAAATATCTCACCAGGATACAGGGTGAGATACCATGCCATGTGGAAACCACACAGTTGGCATTAGAGTTATGTGTGAATACACCCATTCTGGAAATCAGGTCTACTTTTGCAGTTGGAAAGAAGCTGTTTAACTTATTAAATAGCTTCATTTCTAGGAAAGTGAGGTGAGATCCTGTGTAAATACTGGCAGATACCACAGAAGAGGGAGAGGAGAACTTTATAAAATCTGTTGCAGAAGATATTGTCATTTGTTCCCTACCTGGAGAGAGGAGTTGGCGCATTGCTCACCCAGGCACTTTGGGAGGCCCATGGCCTATTCATGGAACCAAGAGGTTCTGCTTGTTTATATTCTGCATGCAGATTCTGTCATGGTAGTCAATACACTGCTGTACATTTTGTTTGATACAGGTAGTTTTGTTTCTTCCTAAATATTCTCATATCTTAAATACGGGGCCTTGGCTTGACCGGGACCTCATGGCTAAAACAGCTGGCATAGTCAACAGAATATTTTAGAAGACCTAACCACATGTCTGCAAAGAAAATTTGGATCTGAAGGGTACAGTCATCCTTGGGTGAATGGCAGCATGAGCATGGGGTTCTGGGTCAGCTTGGTTGCTCCCCTGGTATCCTGGAATGCAGATTTGAAGGGGCAGAGACCAACTCCTGTTGTGCTAGACCAGGGCATGCAAGAGTTGTGAGTTGACAAAGTGAAAGAGGCTACAACCTGGTGGGGGGATGGATTTTCCGGACTGCTTGGTAGAATTTGTGGGATGTTAGCTAGAAGCAAGAAAGTGTGAACAAGGTCTGGTGAGTTACAGGTGCTCAAAAGGAACAATGCCTTGTTAAATGGACTTCAGAGAGTGTTCTGAAGAGCACTCCACAGAGAACAAAGCAGAGAAGCTAGCCATTAGGGTGCCTAAGTGGAGCATAAAAAGTGCTGTGGCAGGGCACAGCCATTAGATAAGATCTGGACGTTGATTAGCCAGCCTGGTTGGAACCCTGAAAAGTGGAATAATGACATCTGGAAATCTTTGGAAGAGAAATTGATTGCAGGGGAGAAGGAAGACACATCCTAGGAGTCAGCTGTGAAAGTTTGTCCACTGATTCAGAACAAAATGAAAGGGTCCCTGCAGTGCAAAGTCCTCAAGCTACATACACAATGAGGGATTTTCATGGTTGTGGGATCAGGGAGCAACCTGTGTTTCTAAGCTTTGAAAATTGCATCAGACAGGAGTTTTGTCTAGCAATCTGATAATCAAAATGGTTTTTGGGGATGCTCAGCCTGCTATGATGACTTGGATGTAGTGATTTTGGTTGTTGTGCATATGCAGCACCCTGATGTGGTAGATTGGAAAGAGGAAACAATCCACCCATGGCATGATGTCATAGGATGGGCTGCAGTATAGCCTGACAACTTTCAGGGGCTAGTCCAAGAGGCCTTTACACCAGGCATGAGAACCAAACTCATGTGTAACTGGCTTAAAGGTTCTTTTTTGTTTTGTTTTTGTTTGTCCAGGTTCAAAGTGTGGGCCAAGTGGCCTTTTCTTGGGCATTTTTTCTGGGTGAAAAAGTGGGCACAAGCAAGGGCTACGAAGCAAGGGAGAGGGAGAATAGCAAGGGTGAGGTGCTCCAATGCGAAATGATTTTGGCTTTGATCTGGGATGGGATCCCTGTGGAGGAGATTAATAAGAAATCTCCTCCACAGGGAGGAGATTTGTTGAGAAGACTGTGTTGTTCAAGTTTTGGGAGGAGTGTAGCTTAAAGAAATACAGCCCCGACCCAGGTGCATGCAGCAATCTTGAATGTACCACCAGAAACCTGAGGGAAGAGACATAAGCACTGTGCTCTATACCTACTTTCCCTTTATGTCTTTTCTGTAGTCTGCACATAAACTTCCTTCATCTCTATCCACAGGCAAGCTTATCGTCTCTTTGGCTATGGACAGACAATTGTTTATTAGATGTGAAGGGATATGACAGAAGCATCCCTGTTTGCGTCCATTTGTTCAACTGCCTCTTTTTGTCCAACTGTCATCTCTGGACAAGGGCTTGTAGCACTTTTGTGAATGGTATAAATGTATATATTTTATCAAAACCTTCTGATTCAGAATTTTATACACAAAGAGCATGTGGTTGCTTGTGACTTTTCAGTGTACTTTATTTTCACATCAGTAGTTGTGACTATGTGTATGTATTCTGGTAATACATAGAAACATCTGCTGATTCTTAGTGTTCTATGGGCTAGAAAGTGAGATCTCACCCAGCATGGGTAACTGGTGGATCACTGAACTTTTATGTGGGAGATATCTGGGGTGAAAACTCACAGCTTATATTTGTCAACATATCCTCTGGAATATGGTATTGTGAGAGTTATACTAGAGATTAGTGTTTAGGTGGTGGTTTGGGTGAGGAATACAAAGGGTAGGGTTTATCCTGAAATCTGTACAGCGTTTTTTTATACCATACTTGTTAGGTATAATAGTCTTTTTTTAAAGTGAACTGTGTAGATTTTGTGTTAGAATACCATTTGAACAGGTTCTGTCCATGAGAAACAAACATTTATTTATTTATTTATTTATTTATTTAAATATTTATATGCCACCCCTTGCAACAGCCTCGGGGCGGCTCACAAGCACTTCTGACAGAGTGTTGCAAAAACTCTTGGGCCAGTGGTGGTTTCACTTGCAAAACCCATGCTTGTATAGCAGATTGTATGAGCTATCCTGGCTGCCTGCAGGGTCATGAGGTGGGTATAATGCAACAAATAAGCGAATACAGTGAATCACTGTGAGTAGAGGTCTTGGCCTGGGGTATGACTATTTGCAGTGCAGATTGGGTAACTTACACCAGTTTCAGAGCTTGAGATTCATGTCACTTTGCAGTGATGCCATTCCATTGTAACTCTGAAGCATCTTATGTTCTGGTTAATTAAGTAGGTCTTCCAATTGTAAACATGAGTTATGAGTCACGGTTAGGGAGAATGCAAGGCAGTGTGCCCATGTTTATTGGTTTCTCTTTTCTCTTCTAGGAGCTTCAGAGAGAAGAGATTCCATCTTCAGAATTCAGCCCTGTCTGTTTCCCCCATATGCCCCTTAAACTCATTCACTTTATGAATCAAAAGGATGCTATTAAGTAAAATGTTTAGATATGAAAAGGTATTTTTGCCTTTGATGTTTTAAGCATACTTTATTGTTTTAGAGTAGCATACATGAAATTGTACCTTATTTCAGCATTTCATTTGTTCTGACAACTTTAGACTCTTCCAATTACTATCAGTTTTCATTTTATTTGGAACTACTAATTGCATAAGAGATATGGTCAGAAACTTCTCAATGTTTGCTTAAATTTTCATTTTGATTGAAAGAAGAGAAGAGGCAAAATTAGTAGTAAAGATTTGAAATTAAGGCTAGTCTTAGGATCCTTGATAAAAATGTTCAAGAAATATTTTTTCTTCTACATTGATTTCTTTTTTCTAAATACTATAGAAGTATATATTAAAAACAGTACAGCTGTCTAATCTCTTCAGAATGCATCTGTAGCTGGAAATCTTGATAGTGTGTCCATTTTAAATACCATTAACACTGAATGTACAAGATCCTACGATCTGTGCGACACTTTACTTGTGATTTAAGCCTTGTTGATTTAAGTGGAAACTAACAGTGTAATCCTGTGCGTGTCTACTCATAAGTAAGTTCTGTTGTGTTTAGTGAGAATTACTCTCAAGTAAGTGGATATAAGATTCCAGCCAAAGTATAGATAACTTCAGATGCAATCGTAAACCTGTGTAACTAAGGCTTATTGAACTCAGTGGGCCATAGGGTTGCATGCCTAAGCTGGTTCCAATCCATAAAGTCAATGGATTCAGAGATAGACTTGGGAAGGATAGTAGATGACTATTACATGTGAACAATATGTATGGTCTGAAGGCGCATAAGGCATATATGGCATCCACCAGGAGAGACTACCTGGAACCACATGTAGCTGTCTTGAGTTCCACAATGGCAGAAAAGTGGGATATAAATATGATAATTAAATAATACTCAGAGAATAAAAAAGCATTTTTCTGCTAAGGAACTCCATCAGGTTTCAATTTACTCTTGATAGGTGTAATTACATTCCATAGGCTAGTAAAATTTATTTTGTTTTTTACTGGAATGCTCAGCTTGGGGTGTGGATAGAGTCAATTATCTTCTAGACCTCATGTACATGACTCAGACTCCTCACACAGTGGCAGACCCTGGTCCTATCAAGTTTCCCAATGCAAGGTATGAACTGAGGGGAGTGAACATAAGAAAAACCATGCTGGATCAGACCAATGATCCATCCATTCCAGCATCCTGTTGGCAAACCAGCTGTGCTCAGGATCCCTCAAGCAGGATAGGACAAGACCTCAGTCTGTCCAAACTCCTCAGCAGCTGGTATATAAAGGCATGCCACCCCTGGTGAAGGAGGTAGATCATAGCCAGCAAGGTGGCTCAAGCTACTCACCTGATAGCCTCCACCTTCATGAATGTGTCCAATCCCCTTTTAAAGCCATCCACATTAGTGATCAGCATCACTTCCTGTGGCAGCGAATGCCATAATTTAACTATACTGGTTGTGTGAAGAAGTACAGTGGTACCTCAGCTCACAAATGCCTCTGTTCATTGACCAAATCAGGTCGCAAACAAAAATTTTATAAAAATTTTGACTCAAGTCTCGAACTCTGCACTGGGTGGTGACTGCGATCAGGGCCATCTCCCCACTCCACCCCCCAAGTGGGGAGATGGCCAAGATCGTGCCCGTCTTTCCTGCACGAGTGCTCCCGTGATTGCGCCCATCTTTTTTGCAGGAGTGCAACCGCGATCTTGGCCATCTCCCCCCTGCCGCACACGATCGTGCCCGTCTCCCCCGAGTGTGCCCGTGTTCATGCCCATCTCTCCCCCCGCCATGTGCCAGGATGATGGGCGTGTGCAGGGATGATGGGTGCGATTGTGGTCATGCTGGGGGGGGGGGGATGGGGCGAGATGGCCGCAATCTTTGTTGTTCTTTGTCACTTTGCTTCACATTTTTCTGATTAAAAAAATAGTTACAGAATGGATTAACCTTATTTACATTGAACCTTATGGGGAAATTTAACTTGGCTCATGACCAATTTGGGTCACGACCAGAGTCCTGGAACGGATTAAGTTCATGAGCCAAGGTACCACTGTACTCCTTTTTACCTGCCCTGAACCTCCCACCAGTCAGCTTCATGGATGATCCTGGATTCTAGTGTTATGGACATGGGAGAAAAAATTCTTTCTCTACTTCCTCTACACCATGTATAATTTAGAATACCTCTATCATGTGCCTGCTTACTCATCTTTTTTCCAAGCTGAACAGTGCCAGTTGCAGGAAAGGAGTTATTCCAGCCCCTTGATAATTTTCATTGTCTTTTTCCATCCTTTTTCCAACTCATTAGTGTCCTTTCTAGCTAAGACAACCAGAACCTGTGCACAATATTCTAAGTGAAGTTACACCAAAGATTTGTATAAGGGGAGTTCCATCTTCACAGTTATGTTTTCTTTTCCATCCCTAATTATGCCTAACATGGAATTTCCCTTTTTTACAGCAGCTATGTATAGGAGCAACATTATCATTGAGCTGTCTGCCCCCCTCCCCCCCAAAAAATCCCTTTCTTGTTCAGTTATGCCAGGACAGATCCCAGAGTGAGAGAGTAGACAGTCCCATCTCAGTAGACACCATGTTTTCTTGAATGCCCTAGCAAGAATTAGGATATATATGAATTTACCTTCAAGTTACCATATATCAAGAATTCTAATAGTCCCTTGGTAAGTAGCAAAAAGTTAGTGCTCCCTATTTTAAGGAACATAGGGAGTGAGGATACAGAATATGTGACGATAAGAAATAAGTTGAATGTCCACCATGAAGTGCTTTGAGTACAGTTTACTGTAGAAAAATCACATATAAATTATGCTAAATAAGAAATTAGCACAAGGCCAGCCATGGCAGAGATTCCCCCACCCCCCTGAAATTGGGCATTTTCTTGTTAATATAGTAGATATCAAAAACCTTTGGAATCTACCACAAATTATCAAGATGTATTTTATCTACCTCCTCTGCAGCTCTATAAGATGTACTGTCATCTATAGCAACTGAACAGATCTATCTCAGTTGTTTCAAAAGAGTAGATTTCTTTATGGATCCCTGAAGTGGTAGTTTATATAAGGGTATATGCATTTTCACATGGTAAAATCTGGATCCATTTCTTTTGCTTAGAGCTTTTAAAAATATGTGTTTCACATGGTTACAACATGAATGTAGCCAGTGCAACTGATTATCTAAAGCTATGATAAAGTGCTTCATCACCAGACAGTCAACACAGAAATCAGATTGACTATGTGCTCTGCAGCCAAAGATGGAGAAGCTCTATACAGTCAGTAAAAACTAGACCAGGAGCTGACTGTGGCTCCAATCATGAGTTCTCATTGCAAAATTTAGGCTTAAATTGAAGAAAATAGGGAAAAGCACTAGGCCACTCAGGTATGACCTAAATCATATCCAACATGAATATACAGTGGAGGTGACAAATAGATTTAAGGAATTAGATCTGATTGACAGAGTGCCTGAAGAACTATGGATGGAGGTTCGCAACATTGTACAAGAGGTAGCAACTAAAGCCATCCCAAAGAAAAAGAAATGCAAGAAAGCAAAATGGCTGACTGAGGAAGCTTTACAAATAGCTGAGGAAAGAAGGGAAGCAAAAGACAAGGGAGAAAGAGAAAGATACACCCAATTGAATGCAGAATTCCAGAGTATAGCTGGAAGAGATAAAAATGCCTTCTTAAATGAACAGTGCAAAGAAATAGAAGAAAACAATAGAACAGGAAGGACCAGAGATCTCTTCAAGAAAATTGGAGATATGACGGGAACGTTTCATGGAAAGATGGGCATGATAAAGGACCAAAATGGCAGGGACCTAACAGAGGCAGAAGAGATTAAGAAGAGGTGGCAAGATTACACAGAGGAACTATACAAGAAAGAGCTTAACGTCCCTGATAACCACGATGGGGTGGTCACTGACCTCGAGCCAGACATCCTGGAATGTGAAGTCAAATGGGCCTTAGGAGATCTGAGCAACAACAAAGCTAGTGGAGGTGACAGCATTCCAGCCGAGCTATTCAAAATCCTGAAAGACGATGCAGTTAAAGTGCTACACTCAATATGCCAGCAAATTTGGAAAACTCAACAGTGGCCACAGGATTGGAAAAGGTCAGTTTACATTCCGATCCCAAAGAAGGGCAATGCCAAAGAATGTTCAAACTACCACACCATTGCACTCATTTCACATGCTAGCAAAGTGATGTTCAAAATCCTACAAGCTAGGCTCCAGCAGTATGTGGACCAAGAACTACCAGAAGTAGAGGCAGGATTTCGAAGAGGGAGAGGAACTAGAGATCCAAGTGCCAACATACGCTGGATCATGGAGAAAGCTAGGGAGTTCCAGAAAAACATCTGCTTCATTGACTACGCGAAAGCCTTTGATTGTGTGGATCACAACAAATTGTGGCAAGTTGTTAAAGAGATGGGAGTACCAGACCATCTTATTTGTCTCTTGAGAAACCTATATGCAAGTCAAGAAGCAACAGTGAGAACTGGACACAGAACCACTGATTGGTTCAAAATTGAGAAAGGAGTTTGGCATATAATTTAACTTATATGCAGAGCACATCATGAGAAAGGCGGGGCTAGATGAATCACCAGTTGGAATTAAGATTGCTGGGAGAAATATCCACAACCTCAGATATGCAGATGATACCACTCTCATGGCAGAAAGTGAAGAGGAACTAAAGAGCCTCTTGATGCAGGTAAAGGAGGAGAGTGCAAAAGTTGGCCTGAAACTCAACATTAAGAAAACTAAGAGCATGGCATCCAGTCCTCTCACTTCCTGGCAAATAGATGGGGAAGAAATGGAGGTAGTGACAGATTTTATTTTCCTGGGCTCCAAGATCACCACAAATGGGGACTGCAGCCAAGAGATTAAAAGACGCTTTTAATTAAAAGATTAAAAGAAAAAAGCAGAGACATCACCCTGCCAACAAAAGTGCGTATAGTCAAGGCTATGGTTTTCCCAGTTGCAAAAGCTGGACCATAAGGAAGGCTGAGCGCCGAAGGATTGAGGCCTTTGAGTTGTGGTGCTGGAGAAGACTCCTGTGAGTCCCTTGGACTGCAAGGCGATCAAACCGGTCAGTCTAGGAGATCAACCCTGACTGCTCTTTAGAAGGCCAGATCCTGAAGATGAAACTCAAATACTTTGGCCACCTAATGAGAAGGAAGGACTCCCTGAAGAAGAGTCTAATGCTGGGAACAATAGATGGCAAAAGAAGAAGGGGATGGCAGAGGATGAGGTGGCTAGATGGAGTCACTGAGGCGGTTGGTGTGAGCTTGAGTGGACTCCAGGGGATGGTGGAGGACAGGAAGGCCTGGAGGAATATTGTCCATGGGGTCGCGATGGGTCGGACACGACTTCGCGACTAACAACAACAATGATAAAGTGCTTAGCTAAAAGTATGAAAATGTTACATGAAAAAGCAATAAATGACTGGAAAGTTATGTTATTGGTATCAATAAAAAGATATATTTATAATGAGTGGTGTGACACCATTCTCATTGCTATATCACATGTTGCAGAAAAGTTATGGAGCATAATCGTGCATCCCCCTCGTAATTTTGAATTATTTTGATACAATTTTGACCTGAAGCTGTATCTTGGAAGCTGGAGCCAATTAATATTCAGGACTTAATTTTCCTTTATTAGTGAACCAATTCTGATAAAATGTAGCTACTTTCATTTCCGAGGCTTTCTCCTTGTGGACCAGTGTAGCCTGTTTCTTGTGTTCAGTGGCTGCTGGGTGTGGAGTGTCGTCATCTGCTCCTCTCACATGGCACTGAGGTTGCACACAGATGTGGAAGGTTGTCTTCAAGAATGATGCTACTTGTTTTCTGTTTGTTGTGCAAGATACAACATATTAATGTGTTGTGTGCTTTCTTCAAGATCCAGCAATGTTCAGAGGGATCTCTCTATTTGACTTTCTGTTTCCAAGCATTTTTTTTCTCCCAGATTCTTGGTGCAGCCCTTGAAGAGATTGTAGTTGTTGTTTTCCTTAGGGTATATATCTGGATACCAACAATTACAAGTTTCAGAAGCATGTTCTTGTCAGTGCCAGACAGCTGAAGAAAAAAATGTTAATATCCCCAGTCTGGTTGCCAGTTCTGAGGTCCAGGAAATGGTCACACTCAAGACAGCTATTGTCACACACAGGTTGGATCATCATGCTGTTGCTGGAGTGGGCAGGGATCTAGTATACAGCTCACCTTCCTTATCAGATGTATAGAAATTTCTGCCTAGCTCAGTGCAAAATATTGGGATTTTGGAGAAACTCCAATCCCAAGAACCTCCTCAGCAGTTCATCTTCATCATCAACCTCAATTATGTAAGAGAGAAAAAAAATTAAGCTAGGTGTTGGCAACTTTTGGAGCCTATTGGTACATTTGGTAATGTGAGAAACTGTTCTGGGTGCTATCACAAAATGGCTGCAATGGGATGTATAAGAGAAATGGCTGTGTACAAGGCAGAATTGGGGTCTCACACCACCCCACACTAAATCATTCCTTTGAATCCACTAAGTGGGAATGGGTAGGGTACCTTGATGGGTGCCAGGGGAAGCATATAAGCAGTATATTGTCCGCTCATGTGATAATTAGTAAGCTAACTACTACTTCAGACAGTTGATTTGTCAACCGGAAATTTGTTATACAAGAGTTAGAAACATACTGTAGAAACAGTGTGAGTCAGAAGGGGCCTCTTAGGCTATCTAGTCTGATCCCCGACTCCAGCCAGCTCCACTCATGACATACCCACCATGTGCATGTCCAGCCTATCTTTGAACACCCTCACCAATGGGCCCTCCACGGCCTCTCGTGGAAGCCCATTCCACACCCTCGGGGTCCTAACTGTCAGGAAGTGCTTCCTGGCATCTAAACTTGAACCTTGGTTCCCTGAGCTTTGCTCCATTAGATCACGTCCTGCCCTCCTGTACAGGGGAGAACAGGTCTCTACCCACCTCTGTGTGACACCCCCTCACATACCTAGATGTCACCAACAGATCCCCTCTGAGTCTCCTCCAGGCTGAAAAGACCCAGTTCCCTCAGTCTCACCTCATACGGCTTTCCCTGCAAACCGGCCACCAACCTTGTGGCCCTACGCTGCACTAACTCAAACCTGGCTATATCCTTCCTGTAACGAGAGGCCCTGAACTGAATACAATACTCCAGTTGCAGGTGCACCAGTTCTGTAACTGAAGTTGACAGCTGTTCTGTAGAGGGCAGAGATAATCTTTTCTCTACAGGGAAAGAATGGCTATAACACAAATAGCAAATGTGTTATGGGAGCCATCTCCTGGACCAAATTGTTCAAGCTTTCTGTTAGTGTTTGGGAGTTAGGACTGAATCATGAGTTGCCCCACTCCTCAGGATATTTGACATCCAGAATTTGGATGCTCTTGCCAAAGTCCGTCTTCTGGGATATGTTTTCTTCCATACTGTGAAGTGCCCTTTTGCCCTTTCACTGCCTCTAGGTGTTCAAAGGCAAGGCTTGCTGCCACTCAGCACCATCCCATTAGTGTGTGAACTAGTGACATGGGCCCATTTAGAAAGGCATGCTGCTGTTCCAAAACCAATGCCACCCACAATGGCACACTGCACTATATCAGCCAAGAGCAGCATTTGAGATTATAGTTGGCATTGCTGTACTGATATCCTGCAATGGTACATGGGTCATGCATAGCCGTTTTGAGATTAGCTTGAAAGTTGATGGTAACTTGATTCTGGAAGCATGGTGCCAGGCACTTTCCAACAGGTAAAAAGTTAGCTAATTAGGGAAGACTTCCCATAGAAACAATGACTACAAACCTTCTTCCATCAGTGGGAAACATTCTCCTGCCTGTACATGTTTGACAGCTGCTTGGAAAGAGCCAAGAATGAGAGTCATGGGTATTGGTGAAAAGCTGCAACAAATAGTGCTGTGTGTGATTTGACAGAGTAGTGCCTCGTAGGAGTTCTTGAAGTTCTCATTCCTCTCTGCTTTGTCTGTTTGCTGGGGTAGGGGTACTGTTGTTTACAAGATAAAACTCCATGCAGACTTATAGGGAATTACAGTAGGAGTCTGAAATTTCCATTTTTGTTGTTCCAGGTGGCCAGTCTCTCACCCTACAATGCAAAAAAAAAAGTAAAAAGAGTTGTGTTTGGCTAACAGGAGCAAAGATTGGTGTGATGAGCCAGGTGCTTATATGGAAGGGTGACTGTACTCCCACTGCCAGCCTTCCCTTTGCAGGTTGGGGATCAACTGCCTTTGAGATTGTAATATTTGTGAACAAGACTTTCTACCCCTCTGAACATATTTATTCCATATTTCTCCTACATCTCTTATGTGGGAGACAGTGGCAGTACAATGACAATAGTTGTGAAGAAAATGAGTTATTTAACCAAAGCAGTCTCCATGTATTATGTGGGGAGTGAGCTAAGAAGTAATTGCAGCAGTAATACAATGAGGCATGGCATCTCTTTCTCGCCTGCTGCCCACCTTACCTTTATGGGGTGTTTGCATCCTCTGATTATTTATTTATTTATTACAAGCATTTATATCCCGTCCTTCTGCCAAGCGCTCAGGACGGCTTACACAAAATAAAATTACAATGTAAAACCTCAGTTATTAAAACAATATAAACAACACATCATGAACTTAGAAAAGAAAAGGGAGGAAAAGATTAGAAAATGTGACTGTGGAGAGAGGAAAAAGAAAAAAAATCTTAAAACATCTAAAAACCTTGATTATTAAATTGATGGTCGAATAAAAAGATCTTCTGGCGCGGAAGGAGTATAACGTCGGTGCCAGGTGGACCTCTCTGGGGAGCACATTCCATAGTCAACAGGAAAGTTTTAAATTGATATGTGTTTTTGTCAGGTTTTCAGGGGCTGGTACTGAGGTTTGAGGGAGTTTATGATGTTTACTAAGAGGTGCTTCTCCCTGTTGCCCTCTCACTGGCAAAGATGACATGTGACATTGTTTTGGATTCTTGGTGCCACTCTAGCTTTGATGTCTGACCGACTTGGTTGGTATTGTTTGCATATTATTTCTAAAAAAACACACAATAGCATTATAAGAAATGCGAACACTGTTTGAAAGTATTTTGTTGGTATTCTGGATTTTATCATTCATCATGGAAAAGCCAACGGTCACTCTGCAGAGTGCATGAAATGTGAGGAACAGTAGCTGTATCCCACTGAACTAATCATTTTCTTTGAATTTCTGAACTAGTAAAGGGAAGCTCAAAATGATTTCTCGAATATGAAAGTAGTCTTGAATGTTTCCTGGGTTTTTCATAAAGGCAGAGCTGTAAGAATGTGGGAGGAGAGTAATACAGAAAGGGCAGGACTGCTTTCTGTTCAGGAAATGTTTTTTCAAAATAGGCTTTTCCCTCTTACCTCCATAACATTTTACATTGTGCTTTCTGGTTTGCTGAATACTATAACCATACTGTATTCTTGTTATTTTAGTTAGCAAGCCCAATGACAGGGCTGTTTTGTATGTTTTTAGTAATTTGAGCTACTACAGGGAGGCAATAATTTTCTGAAAAGAACTATGCACATTATAAGGTTATTAATGTTTGCTTTATCATTCATACAGCAGATTAACATGTGCTAATGCCAACATTTACCAGTGTATACAGTAGTTTGACATACTGTGATGTTTAAAATTTAGAGTTATAATTGTGACTTCTTTTAATGATTTCATTGCATTTTTCTTATAGTACTGAAGCAACTATTATCTCAGGGACAAAGCTGGCAGCACAAGTCTGTGAGGAGATCCAAAAGGATGTAGAATCTTGGATTGCCCTTGGAAACAAAAGGCCTCACCTCACTGTTGTCTTAGTAGGAGACAACCCAGCCAGTCATACATATGTAAGGAACAAAGTAAAAGCAGCGGCAGCTGTAGGTATGCCTTTGTGACTATCCAGAATGGCTTTTGTACAATGCCAGCATTTTTTACTCAATGCATAAGGTTTTTGTAATGTATACAGTAGTTTACTTGTATACTGTTTTTCAACATTCTTCTTAATGAAAACAAGTTTTTATTTTAAGATTTAAACCAATAAGTAAATGAATGTGGATTTATATTTCCAATCTGAATCTCTTGAACAAAGTTAAATAGAAGTGCAACTGAAAAGTAGAACTATACAATGTGTCTTCTTGCATACTTGGAAAAGGCAGACTAAATGCTTTTTACTGAGAATGTTGCTTGTTTTGTGTGTTTTTTTAGGAATTTCTAGTGATATAATTTTGAGGCTTAAGGATATTTCTCAAGAAGAGCTTTTAGCCTTGACTACGAAATTAAACAAGGATCCAAGAGTCAGTGGCATATTAGTCCAGCTGCCTCTTCCAGGTAATGCCATAGCATTTTATATAACATCAGGAAGTTATTATACATTGTAAGGGTAAATTAGCAAATTTAAGGGTTCAGTCCTGTTATTGCTGATCTCAGTGGCGTGCAGGTTCCTGAACTCAATGTATGATGTAACTGTGGCTGGTTCAGCTCAAACCCTGCACCTCATCCTGATGGCTGTTTTTGGCCATCTAGATGAATCTTGGGGAGAGGGGAGGGAAGGGGGCTGAGGTGCCATTTAGAAAGCATGAGCTGTTGGCTCTTGTTTCTTTCCTAGCATGGTTCTTTTCCTTCTCTCCAACAGGCCATGCTGAGGGGGCACCAGCACTGAGGTTGCAGGACCCTTGACCCGTGAACTCTTCCACCGCATAAGATGTTGGGAGGCCATAGGCTTGCAACCTGTATAGTTAGGCGCATGGCTGAAAAAGAAGAGATTCATGAAAAACCAAATTCTTCAAGACTTGTATCATATTGCTTAAATGTGTCTCGGTCAGATTGCTTTGCAAGTGATTTTATCTGCAAAATGTTTGGCAATTTGACAAACACATCACTACTTCAGTCTGCTTCCATAAGGCCAGAAAATGAAAAAACCACTTATCTGAGCACCTGGGACAGCTCTGTTCAACAGAATTGCACAGAAGAGAAAGCTTTCTTTGTGGCAATTGCTAGTGAAGATTTCTGTGACATCTGTGTCATGTTCAGTTGGCTGCAGCTACAATGATTACAACTTGCATTATATCCTAGTTCTTCACCCCATAGCACTGGATCCATAAACTGATTTTGATCCACCTTGCAGTACATTTCTTGGATCTAACTTTGGCATGTATACCCAAAATTTATTATAGAGAATTGCACTTATTTCTGCCTCTAGTAATGACTTCAAAATGTCTAAAAATTTGGATTCCCCGGGTTCTCAAACTATTGTTTCTGGGGCTCATCATGACCATGCATAGGCTAATGGGGCTTGGGACCAGGACACGTGAAGGAGCGCCTCTTCCCTTACATGCCCTCACGCCCCTTAAGATCTGCGGGAGAGGCTTTGCTCCGGGAGCCGTCTTTAAAGGAGATAAAAAGAACAACTACCTGGAGCAGGGCCTTCTCTGCAGTGGCGCCCAGATTATGGAGTGCACTCCCTGGAGAGGTGTGCCTGGCACTGAGTTTATATTCTTTTCGACACCAGGTTAAAACCTTTTTATTTGAATGTTATTTTAAACATTAATATTTTTATCATTAACAGTCGCTTTTTTGTTTTGTTTTGTTTTTATATAATTTTATGGAACTTGTATTGTTTTATTGTTTTTAATTGTACCTTTGTGAGCTGTCCCGAGATGCCGAGGCATGTGGTGACAGCATATAAATGTTTTAAATAAATAAATAAAGTCCTTTTTGTACTTACATACTTTCAGCTGGAATGCTAGAAATGTGTTGACCACATGGTGGCACTGCAACATAAATTCAGCTAGACTGCCAGCACACCAGACAGAACAAGTTTTAGACCTCATGTAGCAACTATGGACAAATGTTAAATTCCTTCAATGCATGTAGCATAAGGATCTTATCTGTGGCTAAGATTTGCTTGTAGCAAGTACATATTGATGGCTGTAAAAAGAAATATTAAGACTGAGTGGCATACTGGTAGGCCCAGGAAGCTGTGTTGGTGAACCAGACTACTCTCAAGGACACTGAAGAAAATTCCTTTGTATGCTGCCTGTTGCCAGACTTATGACTCAGGTCAGTTCTGGAATTATGTTTTCCAATAGAAATAACATATGGCTCCATCACTATGGATGCAGTTAGAAGTGATGGATATTTGTAAGCTCTTTGAAGAGGCATAGAAACATAGAAACAGAGTGAGTCAGAAGGGGCCTCCTGGGCCATCTAGTCTGACCTCCGGCACCAGCCGGCTCCGCTCATGACATGCCCACCATGTGCATGTCCAGCCTATCTTTGAACACCCTCACCGATGGGGCCTCAACGACCTCCCGTGGAAGCCCATTCCACGCCCTCAGGGTCCTAACTGTCAGGAAGTGCTTCCTGGCATCCAAATTGAACCTTGGCTCCCTGAGCTTTGCTCCACTGGAGCGCGTCCTGCCTTCCTCTGCAGGGGAGAACAGGCCTCTCCCCATCTCCATGTGACACCCCCTCACATACCTGTATGTTGCCAACATATCCCCTCTGAGTCTCCTCTTCTCCAAGCTGAAGAGACCCAGTTCCCTCAGTCTTGCCTCATACGGCATCCCCTGCAAACCAGCCACCATCCTTGTGGCCCTACGCTGCAC
The DNA here is from genome assembly GCA_023646645.1 of Varanus salvator macromaculatus. NCBI lineage: Eukaryota > Metazoa > Chordata > Lepidosauria > Squamata > Varanidae > Varanus > Varanus salvator. The sequence continues at coordinate 2,262,544 of JAIXND010000774.1, read as the reverse complement.
TGACTCCAACCTGGCTATATCCTTTCTGTAATGAGGGGCCCAAAACTGAACACAATACTCCAGTTGCGGGCGCACCAGAGTCGTGTAGAGTGGTAGTAATACCTCTCTTGATCTAGAAGCCACACTTCTGGCTATGCAACCAAGGGTGGCATTTGCCCTCTTGACCACCGCATCACACTGCTGACTCATGTTTAGCCTGCGGTCAACCAGTACCCCGAGGTCCCTTTCACAAGTGCTGCTCTCCAGCCACTTGTCACCTAACCTGTACTTCTGACAGCTATTCTTATGCCCCAAGTGCAAGACCTTGCACTTATCCACATTGAACACCATCCTGTTGTCTCCTGCCCACTTCCATAGTCTGTCCAGATCCTTTTGGATCAGGTGTATCTGCTCCTCAGTTGTGGCCACTGCTCCAGTTTTAGTGTCGTCTGCGAATTTGATCAGCAGACTGTTCACCCCTTCTTCCATGTCGTTAATGAAAAGATTAAACAGGATCGGCCCCAGGACAGAGCCCTGGTGGACTGCTTGTCACTGGCTGCCATCCCAACGATTCCCCGCTAATGGTTACCTTCTGCTTTCGGTCAGTCAACCATGCCCTAATCCACCGGACAGTGCTTTGGTGTATCCCAAAACTCCTCAGTTTCTCCACCAGGATATCATGGGGCACTTTGTCAAAGGCCTTGCTGAAATCCAGGTATACCACATCCACTGCATCCCCTCCATCTAGCCATCTTGAAACCTTGTCATAGAATTCCACAAGGTTTGTCTGGCAGGACCTGTTTCTGCGGAAGCCATGTTGTGTGGCTGTCAGCCTCCCTTCCCTATCTAGCATCACTAGATCTCTCTCTATTATGAGCCTTTCCATTGTTTTTCCTACAATGGACGTAAGGCTAATCGGTCTATAATTCCCCATGTCCTTCCTACTACCCTTTTTGAAAATTGGGACCACCGATGCCACCCTCCAGTCCTCTGGAACTTCACCTGTTCTCCACGAGGCCTCAAAAATGGAGGCCAGCGGGCGTGAGAGAACCCCTGCCAACTCTCTAAGTACTCTCGGGTGTAACCAGTCAGGGCCTGGCGCCTTTGTAATGTCCAATGCCCTGAGGAGCCCCTCGACTTCAAGGGGGGTGACTCTAATCTCTGCCCCTAACTCCCCAGCCTCATCTAATCTCCTATACGGATATCCCCCGTCCTGCTTTGGGGAGAACACAGAGGCAAAATAGTCATTTAGCATCTGTGCCTGTTCCCTCATGTCAGTCACTGGATCTCCTTCCTCCTTATTTAGTGGTCCCACCACTTGTCTCCCCTTCCTTTTCCTATTTACATGCTGAAAGAAGCCCTTTTTGTTGCACTTGATATTCTTGGCAAGTCTCAGCTCATAATCAGCCTTAGCCTTGCGAAGAATCCTTCTGCAACGGGCCTCCTCCTCCCGGTATACCCTTTTGTCTATTTCCCCCAGTACCCATTTCCTATGGAGGTTCCTCTTTCGTCTAATCCCCCTAACCACCTCCTTTCGCATCCATGGCGGCACTCTCCTCCGCCTCCCCACCTTACTGACTAGAGGTATTGTCAGGGCTTGCGCCTGCAAAACCTCCCTTTTGAGTGCCATCCACCTCTCCTCAACTCGCTTACCTTCCAGTAACCTATCCCAGGAGACTTTCCCCAGCCTGGCCTTCAGTTGGCCAAAGTTGGCCCTCTTGAAGTCCCAGCTTCTAGTGCTCGCCCTGCTGCACGGCCCCAGTCCCCTGATCTCAAAGCAAAGGATGGAGTGATCACTCGCATCCAGGGCTCCCCTAATCTGTACTTCATCTATCAGCTCCTCCCTATTGGTCAAGACCAAGTCCAGGATGTTTCCCCCCCTCGTCGCCTCTTGGACCCTCTGTGTGAAAAACCCACCCTCTAGAGCTTCTAGGAAGCGACGTGACCTGGCTGTCACCGCCGAGTGAGTCTCCCAAGTAATATCCGGGAGATTGAAATCCCCCATAATTACTGTGTCTCTCCCCCGAGATATCCTTAGAATCTGGCCTGTCAGGACATCATCCAGGGTCTCAAGTTGACTTGGAGGGCGATAACATACCCCCACTGTCAGGTCTCTTTCCCTGTCAAAACCCCTAAGTTTCACCCAGACTGCCTCTACCGAATCCCCATCTGTGCTGCACTCTATCTCACTGCATCCTATCCCTTCCCTGACATAAAGCCACACCCCCACCTCTCTTTCCCTTCCTGTCCTTTCTAAAAAGGTGATACCCTTCTATGTTCACATTCCAGACTTGCCTTTCATCCCACCAAGTTTCTGTGATTACCACCAGATCATATCCTCCTATTCCCAGGAGAGCTTCAAGCACTTCCTGCTTATTACCCATGCTCCTAGCATTGGTGTACATGCACCTCAACTCCTTCCCACCGCTTCCTTTCCTTGGAGTGCCCAGCATCCTCCTTCCTCCCATCCTCCCTGGTACCTGGCCCCTCTCTGTAGAAGTCCTGTCAGTCCCTGCAGTATCTCTAAAGCCCTGCTCCCAGAGCCCCGATCCTCCCCGCACACTTGTCCAGTGCAGACACGTTACTGGGGGGCCTGAACCCACCCCCCACTGGCTCAGTTTAAAGTCTTCCGGATGAAGCTCGCTAGAGCATCTCCAAAGGACCTTTTCCCCATCCTCGTGAGGTGTAACCCATCCCTTGCCAGAAGTCCATTGGCAAGAAAACGAGTGCCGTGGTCGAGGAACCCGAAGCGTTCCTTCTGGCACCACACTCTAAGCCAGTCGTTCACCTCAGAGGCCCTCCTGTCCCTTCCTGGCCCAAATCCCCAGACAGGTAAGATCGACGAGAAGGCCACTTGGGCCTTCAGCTCCCTGAGTTTCTTCCCCAAGGCCGAAAAGTCCCTGGTGATCCCGGCCACACCCTGCCTGGCCACGTCGTTTGTGCCCACATGGATCACCAGGAGTGGCTGGTGACCCCCGGAGCGAACAAGACGCTCCACTCTGTCCTTCACATGCCGGATGCGTGTGCCTGGCAGGCAGCAAACCTCCCTTGTCTCAAGGCTGGGGCGGCACACCGCCGCCTCAGTGCCCCTCAGCAGGGAGTCCCCATCACCCGCCGCCGTACCTTCTTGGTGCTGGTGGGCAGCCGTGCCCTGGTCCTCGCCTCTCCTGCAGTGGCTCCCTTGCCTCCTGATGTCCCAGGCTGGGGGTCCTGCAGGTCCCCCGAGGCCTCCTCAGCCCCAGCCTCCCCAAGTGGAGAGAAACTGTTTCCCAGCTCCAGATTGGTGCCAGGAGAAGGAGGAGGCCGTGCTGGCCTCCTCCTCCTGTGGGTGACATACCTCCATGTCTCCGCAGCTGCTCCTCCCGTGGTCTCTCCCTCAGCCCTCTGTCGAGAGGGGGGCTGCTGCGGGGGGGCCTGGAGAGCTCTCTCGGCCCTCAGGCACCTCACCTCCTCCTCTAGCAGGGTCACCATCTTGCACCGAGGGCAAGTGTATCCCTGCCTCTCCTGGGGGAGAAGGGCGAACATGTCGCAGCTCTCGCAGCAGACAGCAACACCCGTGACTCCCGCCAAGGCCATCTCCTGGTCTGCCATCTGTAACCCTTCCGAGACCTTACCTTGGTCCCCTGTCTTGTTAGTCCTGCAGTTCCTCTCCCTCGCCCAGTTCTCCCAGGCAAAAACCCCACTTGCACACACACACAAGGAGAAAATAAACTTAAATTTAAATTGGAAGAAAAAAAACAAAGCACAACAAAGCAAAGCAAAGTGCAAGCAAAACAAAATAAAACAAAAACACACAAACAAAACAAAAAACAAACAAACAATCAAACAAACAACCTCTGTGTCTCAGGGAAGGGAGTCCCTGGACCGCCCGGACCGCAGCTCAGGGACGCAGACGAGGGACGACGCCCGAGCTGGGCCTGCTCAGTCCCTCAGGCCAGTGGCCCTGCCCCCTGCTTCCCCCTGGCTGCTCTCGCTCTCTGGCCCACCCCCTCCCTCTCTGCTGCTCCCGGACCTCTGCTCCCACCTGCCCAGGTCCTACCTTGCCTGTGCCAGTCCCCTGGCCACTCAGCGCTCTCTCCCAGCCTGTGCCTCTGCTGCTCTGCCAAGAGGCCAGAGCCAAAAGCCTTAGATGTGATGCTTTCTGCATCAAAATAAGAATCTGAATTGAGAAAAAAAGACAGCTTTTCTAACTGCCAAGATGAAATAAAAGAAAACAAGCCTCAGCAGCCAATCTGAGATCATTTGGACTCCTGGTGGAAGGAGAAAGTTGTTATTTCTATACTACCCAATAGCTGAAGGTGTCTGGACAGTTTATAATAAAGTGCAATAAAATACAGTGTAAAATACAAATAAAAAATACAAATTTGATCACCAGAATTATTTTAAAAACTCATTTAGATAATTTAAAACAACTAGGTCTATTTAAAACAGCTGATACTCCCACCACCACCACATGCCCTTTAGAGCTGTTAAATGCCTTGGCATTAGAGGACAATGTTGATCTAGCATCAAAGGATTAGTAGAGTTGGCTGCAGGGGAGCTTCATTGGAGGAGATCATTCCATAATCAAGGGGCTGCCACGGAGAAGGCCTTCTTTCTTGTTGCTACCAACTAAGCCTCCCTCAGAGGTGAAACTCAGAAAAAGGCCTCAGATGTTGAGCCTAGTTTCCAGATGGTTTGTGGTTGAGAGAGGCATTCCATCAAGTGTCACAAGTCCCCATGTCATGAATCAGATCAGCATGAGGATTCCCATTTCTAGCAAACTGAAGGCTGTGTTATGCTGATGGCTGGGTGACTGGCCATGTGAATAAGCACATGGCAAACCCCCAATTTTGTCATGATTGCTATAGATGAACCAGTGTGGTATGGTGGTTTGAGTGTTGGACTGGGGACCTGAGAGGGTAGGTTCTAGTCCTAACTTGCCCATGAAGCTCACTGGGTGACTCTCAGCCTAACCTACCTCACAGGGTTGTTGTTGGGAGGATGAGATGGAGCTATATAAGCTGGTTTGATTCCTTGCAAGAGAAAAAGAGGTGGAATACAAATGCAATAAGATGATGATAGATACTTGCCTTGATGGTTGGGAGGAGAAATGGAGCCCAGAAAAGCCTCAACTGGCTGGAGTTAGAGGCCATGAGATTGACTCTCTGGGTGTTCCAGGAAGGGATCTTAGATTGTCATGTTCTCTTCCAGGCAGACAATGCATCAGTGGAGGTGCACATAGGCAGATTTTCTTATGTCTGCTTACATATATGCAGGAGGCATGTGCTCTTGATCTTTCTACAGTGAAAATTTAAGTTGAGCAGAGAGCCATCTAAATGGTACAGCAGTCAAGGATAATATACATACTGGAAAATCCAGATGATCTTCCAGGAGTCCAAACAATTACTTCTGATGGGTCTCTTTGCTGTGTCTTTGAGTGTATAGGCTCAGAAGTTCATGGTGGAGTCTGAGGTACACAGAAGCAGAGGGAAATGAATTCCCAGGCAAGACTGACTGGGCAGCCTACAGTAAAATATCCCATACATCAGGAAAGGGCTTCTAAGAAGATATGAGTTCAGAGGATTGAACTTGTCCTACTCACTATGCACTGACCCAGATTACTAGGATTTTTGGAATTCATAATATCTACCTAGTCATGTTGGATGTGACCAAATAAGGGGGATCTCGTGTTGCAAGTCCAATTCTTTCCTTCAACTACACAGGTTCAGACGGACAGCAAGGAGTCTGAGGAGAAAGGGCTAAAGAAGTTAGCTATCTGGATGAAGTTCCGTCTACCCTCTTGCCTAATAGACTATATATGACACCACCTGGAAGCCCTTCATCAAGTGGTGTACCAAGGTAAATTGCCTAGAGATGTGGAGGTCTACTTGCTTCTAGAATCCACAGATATCTTTATGGGCCATTCCAGCAATTGTGGTTGCAAGTCCCACTTTCCAATCAAGCCTTGCCAGCACACCCTGCCTTCTTCTCTCATGAAAAGGCCTGCAAGAAAGAGGCCAGGTGCATTGTGCTGTTCAGAAGGTGCCATATACCTTTCCTGTCTCAACTCACTGGGATGAATACAGATTAAGTTAGTTGATTTTCCCAGGGAATTTAATGATACTCATTTAAGTCCTATCAGCTGCAATGGGACCAAAGTGCAAACAGACTAGTCAGTATGCAGCCACATTGTTTCACATCTTGGGTGTTCTGTGTTACTCTGTTTGTTCTGAGCCTTAGCCATATGACATGACTGGAAGCATGCTTCTGCTAAGGAGTCTCTCCTTGATGGAAGAGCCACTTAGCAAGCTGGACCCTTCTTCTTCCTGTGTGGGTGGGACAGTCCTTGGAAGATCACAAATGCTCTCCTTATCACCTGCAAAAAGAATTAACAATAAGAAATTCCCCTTTTCTATTATAAATGCAATCTATCTCATTAACTCTGAGTAAGCAGACTTAACATAGAATTTGTGTGTATCTTATCCTCCATAAATGTTTGAAGTGATCTTAAAAACTGTGTGAGTTGAACAAGATAAATAAGTATTGTTGAATGAAAGTTAAATAGCAAAAAATAAATAAAAATACATTTCCTAGATCACATTGATGAAAGGACTGTATGCAACACTGTTGCACCTGAAAAGGATGTGGATGGATTCCATGTTTTCAATATTGGATGACTGTGTCTTGATCAGCCAACTATTATACCTGCCACTGCTTTTGCTGTTTGGGAAATAATAAAGAGAACAGGTAAGCAAACCATGTAAGAAAATGATGGTGGATTAATACACTGTGGAAAATATTTTGGAGAAATGAGATGGCATTCTGTAGGGTTTCAGAATACCAAAATTCCATGCTCCTTAGCTAGATATCAAAGAATTAGATATGTTTGAAAATTTAGATTAGTGTTGCAACTTGTTGCACTGAAGATGTTAGTCCATCTAGGCTCATGTATAAAGTAATTTGTATAAAGTATTATATTTGAAAAGGGGAATCAAAGCAATTTCCAGAGTGGGGGATTTCAGAGCTAACATTTTTTACAGTGCTGAGGTATTACAGACCAAGTAGCATTTTATATATTGTTATATCTGAAACATTATCCACTTGGCAAAGAGGAGAAAATGCTGTCCTCTTCTGAAATATGGGAAATGGATAGTTTCTTATTTTTGTTTTAAATTTATTTTAGGAACATCATTTTAGGCTAGTGCACCAGCATCTTTTTGAAAAACAAAACCATTTAGTATGTAGAAAGAAAATACATGGAGAAGGCTCCCAGATCTTTTCCTGAGTGCTTCATAGTACCAGAGTCAGGGTAATGCAGAAATAAAGAACTGCATCTTAAGGAGGAAAGGTTTGTGTATGTGTTTGCAAGCTGGGAGTGAAAGGGAAATTCATTCTTGCTGTAGAAGGATGGCAACATTGCAAGCTCCTGCCCTGATAGTTGCTGTTGTGAGGAAGCCAGCCCCAAACCTCCTGAACTGGTTATGGGAAGAGGAGGATATCCCAGGATGGAGAAGAGACTGGCTTGTTGAGTAGTGTTTGGCCGCATGACACCAAGTCCATGAGACCTTTGCCTGAAGAGCAAGAGTGACTTAATTTTTAAAACACATTAAGAAAAAAATGCTTGGACAGAAAACAAGACCTACAAATCCCAGCATTGCCCAGCCAGCATGGCTTGTTCTGTCTAAACATGCATAGGATTGCCCTGTAATTCATTTTAATTAATTTAAATGTGTCTATGTATCAAGCCTGCAGTTCCATCTTGAGTCACCAGATGACAGGTCTTCTTATACAGGTCTTCTCTGTTACTGTGGGGACTGGGACTGGCATGAACATGCACATCCCTCAATGGAGTGTAAGGGTGTACCATGATAGGGACTATGCCCAGGGGTGCCAATTTCTGTGGCTTTATGCAAATGGGCAAGAATGGGCATGATGCATCCAAAACTGCATGATATTGCTTGGCTTTGCTGTATCAAACTATTTCTATCCATAGGAAATTGTTTGCTGATTTAATAATGAAAAAGACACCAGTCAGAAAACTTTCACATACATCCAAAAGATGGAACAATATCACTAAGGCAATCTACACCTGAAGAGATTATACTGTTGTATTATGTTTCCTTCAAAGTAAAAATACATCTGATTTTCTGGGTTCCAAAAGGCACAGCATGGTGAAAATGCAGGATAACTGTATGTTAAAAGTTGCTTCCCCAAGAAAGTGAGTGAATGAAGAATGGACTTTCTAAACTGATTAGCCTTTTTGTAAAGTATGTTTGCGCATATAAGCTCTGATTTAAAGTTTGGTTCAGATATAAGATGTGGTTTTTTGAGATATAATTTTCTTTATGAATGATTGCTTTTGAAAGCTCATGCCATAATAAAAGAATGTAAGAAGAGCCATGCTTGATCAGACCAAGAGTCTGTTCCCGCATTCCATTCATACTAACCGTGTATGGGAACCAACAAGTACGACGTGTGTGCAGTAGACCCTTCCTGCTTGTGTTCCATGGCAACCTTGAAAATGGAGGTTCCATATCTCCATAATGAATTTGTCTGATCTCTTTTAAAGCTATCTGTACTGGTAGCCATCACTACTTCTTGTACTTTGATAGTTAACTATGTGCTGCATGAAGAAGTAGTTAGAGTCACAGAATAGTAGAATGGAAGGGGCTGGTAAGGCCATTGAGTCCAGCTCCTGCTCAATGCAGGACTCCAAATTAAAGTTTCCCTGACTGATGGCTGTTTATCTGCCCTTTGAATGCCTCCAGTGCAGGAGAGTCCGCAGCCTCCCTAGGTCATTGGTTCCATTGCCATACTGCTTTGACAGTCAGGAGGTTTTTCCTGATGCCCAGCCAGAATCTGGCTTTATGTAACTTAAGCTCATCATGCCTAAATCTGCACTTAGGGATGTACTTGGTGGGCATGTTGTGAGCGGAGCCGGCTGGATGGCCCAGGAGACCCCTTCTGACTCGCTCTGTTTCTATGTTTCTATGTTACTTCCTTTTATATGTCCTGGTGCTCCCACCAATCAGCTTCATCAGATGACTCTGGGTTCTAGTATTATGAGAGAGTGTCTTACTATCAAGTTTTTCCACACTTTGCACAATTTTGTACATACCTATCACTTGCCCTTTCTTTAAGATAAATAGTTCCAGATGTAACCTTTCTTCATAAGTGGAGTTGCCTTGACCCCTTGGTTGCTGTAATGGTTGTTTTCTGCACTTTTCCCTGTTCTATAGTATTCTCCTTAAGTGCACTGATCAGAACTGTTCACAATATTCCAGGTTCCGCAGATCAGTGTCGGGGCAGTATGAGCTTGGCAGTTCTGTTTTCCATTCCTTTCTTGATTATGCCTAACATGGAATTTGTCTTTTTCACAAAGCCACACACTGGTTGAGATGTAATTCAAGCTGTCTACCATAAGTCCAAAATCTCTTTCTTAGGTTGGTCACTACTAGCTCAGATTTCATTGCCATGTATGTAAAGTCAGGATTTTTCATCCAAACATGCATCACTTACACTGAAGTATCATTGTTGTATTGTAGTAGTGTTGGTAAACTAAAACAGAGGTATTTGGGAGCCTACCAGTGTTATTGTGTTTTTGGTTCCATAGTGGAAAAGCATAGAAGTGGAAAAGCATAGAAGTTTCCAAAAAAGGAAAATTATGTATAATTATTAGAGCCAACATTTTTGAAACTGAAAAATCTGATGCTTTTTATTTTGCATGAATGATGGACAATATTGGAAATTATTTTGATCCTTTTTACTCATTCTATAAGGAATACAAACATTTGGAAGAAATGTTGTTGTAGTTGGAAGATCAAAGAACGTTGGAATGCCAATTTCAATGCTTTTACATACTGATGGAGGACATGAAAGGCCTGGAGGTACTTTGAAGAACATTCTGATTTGTTGTGATGAAACTCTCAACACAGATAGAAGGGAGGGAATAAAGGAAGACAAAATAGTGCATTTGCTACTTGTGTATGTTCCTGAGAGGATTTAAAATAACTAGAACTTGAAGTGGGCCCCGTCCTGACACTCTGGTAATTGGATAGCATTTTTAATTCCTAATATTTTAATTCCTGATAAATCTGTGATTCCTTTCCTGTCATCTGCTCTGTGAAACAAAGCTTTTCTCTGAAATATCTTAGGGCAGAGGTGAGCAGCTTGTGGCCCTCCAGGTGACTGGCTTACAGTTACCATTAAGCTTAGCTAGCATAGCTCAAGATGAGAGATCAAGTTGTATGCCAAGACATTTGTAGGGCTACACATTTCCAGCACCTGTCATAAGAATTTATCCTATCTTGCTGTTTAACCTGACCATATTTTATGTCAGCTGTTTTTACAGAATCAAATAGCCATTTGGTATGCTTGTGTTGTGACATGTTCAAAATTTACTAACTTAATCACCAATGTATGTTTCCTTATCTATTATATACATGGCAAAGTGGTTGTGAAACTGGATTGGTATGAAAGGAAATACCATTCAGTCTAATTTTCCTATTCTTACATGAATAGGGTTTGCTTTTTAATTAATTTTATTTTGCTGCCTTATCTCTGATGCTTACAGCATGATTATGTTATTTGCAAATCAATCAATGTATCTGCCATTTATCTTGAAGCTTTTGGCAGCTGCCTTGTAGTCATCATTATGTCATTTTCTGTTAACCAAGTTGGTTAACAAGACAAGAGATAGGCATCCTGGTGCCCTCCAGATGTTTTTGACTGCCATGCCTATGACCTCTTCCCATTGGCCATGTTGCCTGCGGCTGATAGAATCTGTCTGGAAAGCACCATGTTGCCTACCCCTGTCATAGGCCATGGGTCTACCACAGTCAATTGTGTCCACAACTGTGTCTGATGTTCCAGGTAGGGCCTGTCAAGTCTGAGAAAAGCGGGAGGCTGCTGTTACAGATTGTCATATATTTTGAATGAAAAATCTGGAAGGTCAGACCTTAAAAAGGTGTAGTTAATGAACTCTAACAAGTATATCTGAGCGGGGGAAAAAGAACACTTTGCTTTGGTTGAAACTCAGTTATTTTTCAATAGTTTCAGTGGGATGATCGGTGCAAATGATGGATTGTTAACCATTATATTTTCACATTTCAACTTTCTTTTTAGAATGCATATACAGATGGTATCTTTACATCTGTAGACTACTTTAATTAGACATTGACTGGGTTCACATGACATGCTAAGCCACCAAGGGGTCATTGACAGCTTCAGTAAACCTGGATAACATGCTATGCCATGGTGAAGCCAAAATGCTACAAACCCCTTAGCCAAAGCAGCAAAAAGGGTACCTGTTGTCACCAAAGTTTTAGCTGCTGACAGCTGGCAAAGCACCCAAGTGGCACTTGGTGCAACTGTCATCATGCTCCCCCATCTCCTGCCAGTGCTGGGAAAGGAAGCAGTCCTGTTCTTCCAGTGTCAGTAGGAGAATGGAGAGCACCAAGCTCCAGCGTGTGCTGCACAGTTCTGGGGACTGGGAGGCAGTGTGAGGTGGCAGAAGAAGCTTCTCCACTTCCTTTTGAGCAAGCAAAGCCAGGTGGCACCATCCCATCAGCCACTATCACAGCAGAAAGGGCTGCACTGGCAGATGAGAGTGAGCCATGTGACTTTTCCTTGAGAGGAAGGCAAAGATAGCAGTTTGGTAGTCCCCTCCTCACCAGTGCTGTTTGGGAGAGGGAGTAACATGGATAGAGGAGTAGAAAAATCATCTGCTCAGGAGTGTGGTCACCCTGCAGTTGCATAGGTCAGCAGGGATGTCCCCCTCCCCCGCCAGCAGGGGCTTTTCTCAGTGGCTTCTTCACTTCACCCTACACTGACCACACTGACCAGCTGGGACAGGGAGCAGCTGTGAGGAGGCTGCTGAGTGGAGCGCGCCTCATCCACTACTCTGCTGGCCACTGCTCACTACATGGGGAAATGGCAGACCCAGCCAGCAGGGAACAGGAACCAGTTGGCTGTGCTGGCCCAAAATGACAGGCAAGGATGCAGTGAATGGGAGGAGTTAGCTCTAGCTCCTCTTCCCCTTTACCACATCCTTGCCTGCCATTTTGGGTTGTTTTAGGAGAGGAGTGATCTTCAGCCCCACTGGCCACACCTTCCGTTCTCCCTCACCTCAATTGCACCAAGCTAGAGCAGGGGGAGGGGGTGTCTGAGAAGTGCCATGCTGGGTGGATTGGGACTCTCTCTTGTTCTATGTGGCTAGAGCTCATCTGAGCAGTGGCCTCTCAACAGAGAGTGGAGGGGGCTTCCCTCCAACCTCTTGGAGGAGGCCAGACACAAAATGGCCCCTCCCACACCCAGTTGAGCCCTGGTGTGGCTGGGTAGCAGGAAGGAACCAGTGTGGTGTAGTGGTTAAGAGTGTGGGACTGGGACTCAGACGATCTGGGTTCTAGTCCCCACTTAGCCATGAAACCAACTGGGTGACTTTGGGCCAGTCACAGACTCTCAGCCTGACCTACCTCACAGGGTTGTTGTTGTGGGGATAAGATGGAGGAGGAGATGTAAGCTGCCTAGAGCCCTTTGTAGGAAAAAGGCAGGATATAAATCAAAAAATAAATAAATAAAATAAAAAGGAACGGGTCACTTTTGGGCTTTGAAGCCAATTGCGAGATGACTCCTGTCTCCACACTTGAAGTTCCCTGTCCTGCACGCTTCCCAAGCTGTCTCATCAGCAGGTGGGGAATTAGGTGACCGCTGCTGAGAGTGCCTGCATTGGGACCTGTCATCCCCAGCAGAATTTCCAAACTGGAAAAAGAAACCATTGTGTGGTAGACAAGTTTACTTCTTTTGAGGGTCCTGAAAATAGAAATGTGCAGACCTTTTGCATCTTAAAATAATTTCAAATTAAAGGAAGTACTGTAAAATTTACAGTTTTCAACTGGTTGGAGCACCCTCTCCAACCAGGCAGAGCCCGTTCATCCCCGTGGTATACACCTGAATTACGGGCGATGAAGTGGGTTGGTAGACGGCTAGAGCGTAGGTGGAGGAAATCACGTGATGAATCTGACCGAACACGCTTACGTGCTCATTATCGAGCCTATGCTGTGGCGGTGAGGGCGGCAAAGAAGAGATTCTTCTCCGCGTCCATTGCCTCCTCACAATGCCATCCGGCGGAGCTCTTTCGGGTGGTGCAGGGGCTAATAAGTTCTGTCCCCGAAAAAGATCTGGTGCCACCTTCGAAGACCCGCTGTGACAACTTTGCCACTCATTTTAGGGAGAAAGTCGCTCAGATTCGTCACGAGCTGGACTCGGCTATTAATACAGATTCTTTTGGGGAGGGGCCAACGATGCCGTCTTGTCCTCCATTGATGGATGAATTTCAGTTTTTGCGGCCTGATGATGTGGACAAGGTGCTTGGATCGGTACGCTCAACCACCTGTTTACTGGACCTGTGCCCATCTTGGCTACTAAAGAGTGCCAAGGATGGGATTGTGCCCTGGATCCTGGAGGTGGTCAACACCTCTTTAAGAGACGTCTGGGTGCCTGCACCCCTAAAGGAGGCGGTAGTCCAGCCAGTCCGAAAGAAGACTTCCCTGGATCCACAGGTGGTCGCCAATTATAGACCGGTGACCAACATCCCGTTTCTGGGCAAGGTGCTGGAGCGGGTGGTGGTGGGACAACTCCAAGCACTCTTGGATGAAACTGATTATCTGGACCCATTTCAGTCCGGCTTCAGACCCGGGTACGGTACTGAATCTGCCTTGGTCGCCCTGTATGATGACCTGTGCAGGGAGAAGGACAGGGGGAGTGCGTCCCTGTTGGTTCTCCTGGACCTCTCAGCGGCTTTCGATACCATCAACCATGGTATCCTCCTGGATAGGCTCGTGGGATTGGGAGTTGGAGACACTGCTTTGCAGTGGTTCCGCTCCTACCTCAACGGCCGATTCCAGAAGGTGGTGCTGAGGGACTATGGCTCTGTGCCATGGCAGCTATGCCATGGAGTTCCGCAGGGTTCCATTTTGTCCCCTCTGCTTTTTAACATCTACATGAAACCGCTGGGAGAGGTCATCAGGAGGTGTGGGCTGCGGAATCATCAGTACACTGTTGATACCCAGCTCTACCTCTCGTTCTCCACCGATCCAGGTGAGGCAGTGGCTGTGCTGAACCGGTGCCTGGCTGAGGTAATGGACTGGATGAGGGCCAATAAACTGAGGCTCAATCCTGACAAGACGGAGGTCCTGTTGGTGGGTGGGTCGGGTTTCGGAATAGGGGTCCTGACCCTTGTCTTAAATGGGGTTGCACTTCCTCTGAGAGACAGGGTCCGCAGCCTGGGAGTGCTCCTCGACCCGGAGCTGACTTTGGAAGCTCAAGTGTCAGCATTGGCGAGAAGCGCTTTCCATCAGCTTCGGCTGATCCATCAGCTGCGTCCCTTCCTGGAGTACGACTGCCTGGCGACAGTGACACACGCACTGGTGACTTCCCGATTGGATTTCTGTAACGTGCTCTACATGGGGCTACCTTTGAAGACGGTTCGGATACTTCAATTGGTACAAAATAGAGCTGCCAGGGTGCTGACGGGGACTGGGTGTGGTTCTCATATCACCCCAGTTCTCCGTCAGCTTCACTGGCTTCTGATTGAAGTCCGGGCCCAATTCAAGGTGTTGGTTATTACCTATAAAGCCCTCAACGGCTTGGGTCCTGGCTACCTAAAGGAGCATCTGCGACCATATCTGCCCTCCCGCCCCCTACGATCAGCAGCAAATGCCCTTCTCCAGGAGCCCTCTGTTAGGGAAATAAGGAGGGTAAGTACCCAGAGGAGGGCCTTCTCTGTGGTGGCGCCCCACTTATGGAACGCGCTCCCCAGAGAGGTTCGCCTGGTGCCGTCATTATTTGTTTTTCGGCGCCAGGCAAAGACCTTTTTATTTAAAAGTTATTTTAATTGTTAATTTATATTTGTTTACTTATTTTATTTATTGTATTTTTATCTTTACCTCAAGATGGGCCAGTTTTTAATGTTAGTTTTTAATGTTCTGAATATTGTATTTTTGATGTTTTATTGTGGTTGTGAGCCACCCCGAGGCTTGTTGCAAGGGGCGGCATACAAATTTTTAAATAAATAAAAAAATAAAATTTACAGGGTAAACACTTAATGTGACAGTAGTAGAATGATCATTGTATTTGCTGCTGCAATACAGTTTGGAAGTGGCCATTAATTGTGACTAATGTTTTTGTGTCAGGGGATGCTACAGTGACAATTACGCACAGGTATACACTGAAAGATCAGCTGAAGATCCATACTCAGCTTGCTGATATTGTAATTGTTGCAGCAAGTATGTAGTACTGTCAGGGTTTTAAAAATGTGTTAAAATGCAAACATAGTAGAAATGAAACTAGGTATAGTATAATGAAAATAATTCATTATAATTTACTTCATTACTGTTAAACGAAATTTTTACACTAGTATAAAATGAACATTGGACAGACATTGTGAGGGAGGAGCTGTGATAGAAACTTGCTTTGGCACTGGAGAATAGATACTTATGGACCAAGGAAACAGACATTCTTTCTTCAAACTGTTTACATAAGCAAGTTCAGTCTTTCCTAACCTTGCATAAAGTAAGAATGAGACTGGCAGTATCTCCAAGACGGCAATCTCCATTTACCATCCCCTCTGCCAGCCATGCACAACTTTTTCCTATTGTTGTTTTAGCTCCTATGATTGTTTATTTTTTAATTGGAAACTTGAAAGAACAGCTATTTTCAAAATATCAGCATGTTCTGGAACACTTTTCCTTTTTCTTATATCTAAAGTAGTCTTACTGAGAGTAGTCCTAAAAGATGTACATACACAGTGGGAGTGGATCACGATTAGCTGACAGCTGATACTGCCTTAAAGCTGATCTGGTATAAGATTCCAGTTCTGTGACCTTACAACATAGGCCGGATCCGGCCCGCCATGCCCATTTATCAGGCCTGCCATAGAGGTTTTGGACTCGCCGCACCCATGCGTATGCAAGGCGAGGGCGCTGGCTTGCTCGCAAGGAGATCGTTTTGGGCTCGCTCGGAGAAAAGGATCTCTGCACACGCTTGCCCCTGCCTCGCCATGTGCGCGCACCCCTGGCCTGCACCCCCCACCTGCACCACCTTGGCGGCTTGTGCCCATCTCTGGCACCTTTCAACTGGCCCCCTGTTCAAAAGGTTTGAGGACCCCTGCCTTACAACTTGCAAAGGATACAGGAGGTAGATGAACGGAAACCGGCTTTCTTCACTAGATATGGAGCCTGTGAATGTCTCATGATGCCTTTTGGTTTGGCAGGAGCTCCTGCTGCTTTTTTGCATTTCACGAATATTTTTTAGGATTTCTTGGATAAGTTCCTCATTATGTATTTGGATGATTTGTTGATCTGCTTTGCATGAATAGCATATGAAAGCCATGTTGCAATGCTGAGAGAATTGCCTGTCAGCCAAGCTGCTTTTTTAGGCTGCATTAATAGATGTATCACTTCTGGATCCCATGAAGAACTGGTTCCCCTTTACTTAGCACTGGTTAGGCCTCATCTGGAGTACAGTGTCCAGTACTGAGCACCACAGTTTAAGAACGTTCTTCTTCGTGGCCTCTGTGCATCACACGTATGGGTGCTGCGCCTGCACAGTGCCATAGGCCGGAAGATTGACAGTTAACGATTTTTGGCGGGAAAAAGCGCTCCGCTCCCCCCCCCCCTTGAGCTATGTAGAGCGGAGTGTCCACCATTTTGCCCAGTCTTTGCGACCACCGTTCGTCGTGCCTAGTGCCGCTTACGCTCTCGTTAGACTATCCTCCTTTCTCCAGATTTACAGTTCGTGTCTTTCCCTGTTAGTCTCCAAGTTTAATTCCCTAGTTTGACTCCTTCTCCTTGTTCTTGATCACCTGTTTACCGTTCGTTTTTTTGCACTCTCCCTGTTCTAAAAAAAACAAAAAACAAAAATATATACTTACCCTCTTTACTGTCTTCTTTCTTCTAATTTCTGGCACTATGGCCCTTCGAGCAGCGTTCCGCAAGTGCGCAGAGTGCAGATCGAAGATGTCTCCCGCAGATCCGCACGATCTGTGCCTTCTATGCCTGGGGGAAGGGCATAGAGTGGATAAGTGCTCCCACTGCCTGACCTTCTCCAAACAGGCCAGAAAGAACCGGGAGAACCGCCTCAAACAGCTTTTGTGGGATAAAGCACTTATGCAATCAGACCCGGTGTCCGCCAGACCTCCCCCAACTGCGGCTGTGGCTTCCCGCCATTACTCACCTCAGGATCCCGCTCCAAAGCCGCCTGGGGCACACCCTTCGGAGGGAGCAGCGTCCCCATCTCACACTCCACCAGCATTGACTTCTAGGAAGAAGACGGAGAAGTGTAAACACGCAGATCCTGATAAGTCGTCTGGTCATAAAAAGACCAGACGCGACAAACCTGACAAGCCTAAGAAGCCCAGGGACTCGGAACGTACCAGACACCGAGACTCAGGGTCGTCCATTCCATCGGTACTGACGGCCCGCACGGTACCGACCCCGCCGGAACCAACTCTTCAGGAGGCGATGCACATCACTCCTCCAGGCTCACCTAGACGCATCGGAGAACCAGCCCAGGAGACACTCCCCATCTCGCATCGGGAGCCTAGCTCCGATGGAGAAATCCGGGACTCCCCCCCGGCCAGATCGCCTACGCCTATGCCAGCGACCGCTCGGGATGTTCAAACCCAAATGTCTCCCCGGCGGGGGAGGAGCAGGTCATCTGACCACAGCTCGGGCGGATGGTACCGTAGCCGTGCCTGGCCCAAGAGCTCCGTCGGCCACTATCCACGGGTAGAGAGCTTTTCACCTCGAGACCGTTATCCACCAATGTCATCTCGGGGACACCCCTCTACCCATAGGCATGATGACTCCTCGGTCTCGATGTCTCCAGCGGAATCATCTTCCTCGGTCCCAGCATACCTGGACCCTGAGTCAGACTCCGAGCTGGACTCGACTTCCCCGGATAACGTGGTTTCGGCGCAGGGCCCAGCTTCCCCTGACGAGTCTTACTCGTCTTTCTCGGAGCTAATGGCATGTCTAGTTCAGTCTCTAGACAGCGATGCAGTCCAACGACCAGGCCCAATGGCGGACAAGTTCTACGATGTCGTCCACAGGGAATATTCGGCATCGATAGTCCTTCCTCTGATCATCACTCTGCGACAGGCCATGGCACAGCCGTGGGATCTCCCGAGTCAGCCGCAAGCCACGTCCCGTCACTTCGAATCCATGTACTGGGTTTGGGAGGAGGATATCCCATTCCTCCTTAAACATCCATGCCCGAACTCGGTCATGGTAGAATCCTCTCAGGGACGGAAGTCCAGGGGCCACACCTCCCCCATGGACAAAGAAGGGAGGAAAATAGATAGCATAGCCAGGAAGGTCTATGCGGCGGCGGGCCTGGGTATTTGCATATTGAACTACGAAGCTACCCTGGCCTGCTACCAATACTTTATTATGGACTGCCTGAACAACGTCCTGTCCATGCTTCCGGATGCACAGGCAGACCTAGCTAGGGTACTGATTAAGGAGTCGATGCATGTGGCGATCCAGCAGTTATCGACAGCACGCCATCACGTAGACTCCGACTCTCGGGCCCTAGTCGGAGCGGTCTCGCTACAACGCCATGCCTGGCTCTGAAACTCCAACTTCCCAGAGGAGACAAAAAGGCGAATCAAGGAAATGCCTTTCGATGGCACTGGGCTGTTCAACTCCCGGACTGACAGAAAACTAAAGCAGATACATGAATCTAGAGTAACGGCGCGACATATGGAGCAACAACTTCAGCAACCTAAATGTAGGTGGCCATGGAACTGGCCTGGGTACCGACCCCAATTCCAACCCTGGTTCCAACCCCAGTAAAGACAACAACAACAGCGTAGGCGACAACAACCAGCACAGCGCTATCAGCCCGCCCGTCGCCACTACGATACTGACAAGCGGCGCCGTTGATGGGATGGGCAAATCACCTCTTCTTCCTCCACTCCACCCACCCCACTCTCATTTGGGGACCGACTGCGAGGTCGGCTCCCCGTTTGGGAGTCCATTACATCTGATCGGTGGGTGCTCTTGATTATTCATCATGGGTACTGTATTGAGTTCGATACCATCCCTCCATCGACACCGATATGCTCCACTGTACCATCACCAACGCTCCTTGGTGAGGTTCACCAGCTACTTGCGAAAGGTGCGATTCGTCTTTTGAAACCGGAGGATGGTATCTGTGGATTCTACTCCAGATACTTTACGGTACCCAAGCAGGATGGCGGTCTCCGTCCAATCCTTGATTTGAGGGGAGTTAATAAATTTATTACCCCCCAAAAGTTTTGGATGACCACCTTACAAAACATCCTTGCCATTATTGAAGGAAGAAGATTGGTTCGCCGCACTAGATCTCAAGGATGCGTACTTCCATATTTCCATCCATCCTGCCTATAGGCGCTTTCTCAGATTCGCCATCAACTCTGACATTTACGAGTTTTTAGTCTTACCCTTCAGGCTTGTGACTGCTCCTCGAGTATTCACCAAATGCATGGCCCCTGTATGTGCCTTCCTCCGCTTGCAAGACATCCATGTGTATCTCTACTTGGATGATTGGCTTCTAGTGTCCCAATCCAGGCAGGGTCTTCTCGATGCGATACAAACCACGTGCTCCCTCCTACGAGACCTGTGACTTTGTATTAATCCTGAAAAATCTTCACTTGTCCCCACGCAGGTCATCCAATTCATCGGAGCACGCCTCGACTCCATTCAGATGCGAGTGTTTCTACCTCGGGACCGTCAACTCTCCTTGATGCATTGCATTTCTCGAGTCTTACACCGCCAGACTGTGTCTGCCAGAACCGTACAGAGACTATTAGGACACATGGCAGCGTCAATCATGGTTGTCCCGTTTGCGCGACTTCGCCTCAGACCTCTTCAGTTATTTCTCAACTCAGTGTTTCGACATCAAACAGACAGTCAGGCCACCCACCTTTGCATTCCTTCATCTGTTCTTCGGACTCTACATTGGTGGCTTGCTCCACAGAATTTGACTCTGGGCGTTCCTTTCCAGCCTCAATGTCCGACCATCTCCATCGGTACCGATGTGTCTCTCGCGGGATGGGGAGCGGTTTGCAGTCCGATGAAAACTCAAGGACAATGGAACCAATAGGATTCCAACTGCCATATCAACTTTTTAGAGCTTCTAGCAGTGTCGAAAGCCCTCCACGCCTTCGAGGACGTCCTTCAGAACCAGGTGGTTCAAGTAGCGTCAGACAACATCTCTACAGTTTTTTATCTCAACAAGCAGGGGGGAACGAAATCCCCGAAGCTAGCGAGATTGTCCATGCAGATTTGGGACTGGAGCATTGCCAGAAACATCAACTTAATTGCGGTACATCTGGCCGGTACCGACAACATCGAAGCCGATCTGCTCAGCAGGAATTTGTCGGAGACCCACGAGTGAGAACTCAGTCCAGCAGCGATCTCTACCATTTTCCACTGGTGGCACATTCCAGAAATAGATCTTTTTGCCATGTGCCACAACAAAGTTTGCCACGCTTATTGCTCCAGAGCGGGACTCGGGACGGACTCCCTCGGGGACGCATTCACTCTCAGTTGGGCTCAGTACCACTTTTACGCGTTCCCCCCGATCCCTCTCATTACGAGGACGGTTTCGAAGATCTTCCATGAGCAGGCGGTGGGGATACTGATTACACCATGGTGGCCGAGACAACCATGGTTCCCTACCTTAATTCATCTGTCCTGAGGGAATTTTTACCATTTCAACGCAACCCCGGATCTTCTCACACAGAAGAATGACACGATTCGGCACCCGGATCCGTCTTCCCTGAAATCAACGGCTTGGAAGATCACCTGAGGACAGCAACCGAATCGAACCCGAGCAGTTCAGGGTCAAACCCGACCGATGCTATTTCAGCACACCACTCGGAACCAAGCACGGCTACCGCGCCTTTCACAGAACTGACATCGAGACAATTCACTCTCCCCCTGGACATTCAAACAGTGATCGATACGGCGCTGAAACCTTCTAGGTGCAAGTTGTATTCAGCAAAATGGCAGTGTTTTTCCACCTTTGCTGCTTCTCTCTCGTTCCGCCCATACCAGGCTTCCATCACTCAAATACTACAATGCCTCATGCATCTACACCAGTCCGGACTAAAACCTTCATCAATTAAGGTCTACATGGCAGCGATTGCTCACTTCAGAGGCACAACACATGGACCTTCCTTATTTTTGGAACCTCTGCTAAAACGGTTCATCAAAGGACTGTATAATATCAATCCGACTATCAAACCATCGGTACCTACCTGGAGTGTGTCGGTCGTTCTTCAAGCTCTAACACGACCACCATTTGAGCCTCTGGCCACAGTGGAACTACGTCTCATCTCTTGGAAGACAGCTTTCTTAGTGGCGGTGACATCGGCTAGGAGGGCTAGAGAGCTTTGCGCACTTCGCATAGATCCTCCATATCTCAACTTTCATAAAGACAAAGTAGTCTTATGAATGGATCTGGCCTTCCTTCCGAAAGTCTCGACTCCTTTTCATCCTCAACAAGATATAGTTCTACCAGCCTTTTTCCCCGCCCCTTTGAATCCGATGGAAAGGACACTACACAGCTTGGGCGTCAGGCGAAGTCTTGCCTTCTACAGGTCCCGTACCCAGTCTATTAGGCGATTGCATAAACTTTTCGTCAAGTACTCAGAGCATGAACAAGGACTACCTGTAATATCACAGAGGATCTCAAAATGGATCGTACAGACTATTTCACTAGCGTACCAATTAGCAAAAATCGACTTGCCAGTACTGCCAACGGCCCATTCTACCAGAGCCGTTTCTACATCTTTGGCCTTTGCTTCTGGTATCCCGATAGCCAACATCTGTAAAGCTGCTACCTGGGCGACACCATGTACGTTTGCCAGGCATTATCGACTCAATGTTCGGGCCTGACGTGACGCCTCCTTTGGAAGAGCAGTCCTCTCATCTATTTTACGCTAACGACACCTCCCAGCCATCCAATACGGGTAAGCTTGCTAGTCTACCCATATGTGTGATGCACAGAGGCCACGAAGAAGAAAAGCAGGTTGCTTACCTGTAACTGATGTTCTTTGAGTGGCCATCTGTGCAGTCACACAACCCACCTGCCGGCCCCACTCGGTGTCGGTAGGTGGATATTCTTTATTGAGTACCATTGGCTACAATCGCTCTCTCGATACCGACAGTACTACTGCCTTCGGTACCGATTTAACTTGTTCTACTACGATGAGCCTGGTAGTTGGTACCGTTAGTTTAGACGGCTATATTATGGCAATCTGACTTACAGATTTTTTGCCCACAAGAGGGCGAATGCTCAGTCACAAAGACTGGGCAAAATGGCAGACGCTCCGCTCTATATAGCTCAAGGGCGGGGGAGCGGAGCGCTTTTTCCTGCCAAAAATCGTTAGCTGTCCATCTTCCGGCCTAAGGCACTGCGCAGGCGCAGCACCCATATGTGTGACTGCACAGATGGCCACTCGAAGAACATCAGTTACAGGTAAGCAAACTGCTTTTGCAAACAAGCTGTAAAGGGTTCAAAGGAGGTCAACAAGGATGATCCAGGGAGTGGAAACAGAGCTCTGTGTGGAGAGATTGAAAGACCTGTGCCTGTTTAGCCTCAAGAAGACTGAGGGAAGATAAGACAGTTTTTTGTTTTCTGTTTTTTTGTTTTCTACAAGTTCTTGAAAGGTTGTCACGAAGATGAAGGACATCATCTCTTCCAGTCATCCCAGAGTGCAGGACACAGAATGATGAACTCAATTTACAGAAAGCCGAATTCCAGCTAGGTATCAGGAAAAAATTTCCTGACTGTTAGCGCAGATAGATAAAAACTTTATTGCAATTAAAGACCAGTTCCATTCAATAAATACATAGATTTAAAAAAGAAGAAAATATATAAAAGATTGTCTATACTAAAACCCCACTCAGATTAATAAATACTTTGACACAGTATCAGTCATCTTAAATTGGTGACAATCCCAGACTTTGTTCTTGTCCAACTAGGTAGAGCCACACTCCCTCAAGATCTGTCTTCAGACACCCATCGCAGCAGCGAAGAATTTAGTGACACTGTATGTTATTGTTGGGTTAGTGTCAGACAGCAATATATATATTGTTGTTGCATACGGCACGGGAAGTGATTCATCAGTGGGGAAATGAGTGCAGTGCAAATATCCCTGTAGAATGTGCACCTCAACAGGACATGCTCTGAGGTTTCTCTCTGTTCCACACCACAAGTGCAAAGGCGCTCTGACCAGGGAATCTTTTTGTACCGTCCCTCCAAAACTGCTGAGGAGAGTCCGTTAAGTCAGGCCAAGGAAAAAGCCCTTCTGTGTTTATGGAGTTCCAACTGTTTGAGATAGGGTGCAGCTATTACAATGTGTCTGTAGTCCTCCCCAAGATAGAATTCAGGGGCTCTATTGAGATTGCTTTGTCTTTCAATGTCTGCAATGCACTGCTTGATGGTTTCCTTTGCCTGGTCAAAGCTCATATTTAGTATAGTCCGCAGGGGAAGGCCTAAGAGAGCTATTTTCTGCTCAACTGATTTAATCCAGTTGGATTTGAAGTCGTCTAGATTAGTAGAGCATGGCCAACTGGAAAGTATGCCAATCTGAGTCAGTGTGCAAGAATGGCCCCCCAGATCCTAGCTTCAATTTGGATTTGACTGGTCTCCAATCTTATCTTTGCACTGGAGACATCCCTAGGGACACCCAGTATTGCCCTCAGAATTTTTTTTTTATATATATTTTATTAAGATTTTAAAAACTAACACTACAAAAAACAACAACAACAACAACAACACACCAAACATCAAACATCAAACATTGGATTCACTGGGTCAACCTCCTACTACATATTTTTTAACATATCAAATTCAAATTAATTTATCACAGTTTAAAAAACATCTCTAAGTTTATGCCAAGTCTCGTTTCGCCAGCCAATTATAAAAAGAGTCCCAAGTTCGATAGAAATCAGTATCCTCTTTCTCCTTCAACGGTAAAGTCAATCTATCCATTTCTGCACTGTCCAATTTCTGCACAGTCCACTTTATGTTTACATTTCCAACATCTATTTGACATATTTGGAAACATCTTAGCTAGTTGACTTGGTGACAAATACCATCTATAAAACATTTTATATAAATTTTCTTTATACGAACTTGCTAATGTTACTTTAATGTTTCTTTCCCATAGTTTTTGCCATTTTTCTAGCTCAACATTAACTCCAAAGTTTTGTGCCCATGTTATCATAGTTTCCTTAACCTGTTCCCCTTCCATTTTCCTGTCAAAAAAATCATATAGTCTTTTAATCATTTTCTCATCTGTTGCCCTCAGAAATTTTGAATGGACATGTTATAGTACTTGGGTATTTGGGAAAGCCCCCAGTTGAGACCCATACAGTAGTGGAGATAGTACTTTTGCTTGATATAGTTGGAGGGCTAAGGGAATGTAATGGCCCCCTTTAGATCTCATGAATTGCATTATGGCTGACAAGCTTCTCTGGGCATTTAATGTCACATATTCACCATGGGCATTCCTGGAGCCATTTGCCTGTAGGACTACACCAAATATTTGAACTGGGAAACCTGCTCAATCTTGTGCTGATTTATTTTCCATGATCGAGTTTTTGGTCTTTTTGCAAAGGTCATTATTTTTGTTTTTTGATCATTGATTGTCAAATCTTCTTCCTTGCAATATTCAGTCAGCTTCCACAGTGCTCTTGTAAGCCCAATTGGAGTCCTTGAAATAATAACTATATCATCTGGATATAGTAGTATAGTTATACGCCTCCCTGCGATTTGCAGGGCCGGGGGGAGATTGATGTGATTTAGCTGGTCAACCAATGAGTTGATATAAAAATTGAACATGAGTGGAACAAGAATGCAGCCTTGCTTGACCCCTTTTTGTGTTGGAACAGCATCTGTGAGGCGGCCATGTGCACTGCATATGACCTTGAGGGAGGTGCCTCTGTATAGGGTCCGAATAAGTAGAGCAGCACAACTGACTACCATGGGAGGTTGTGGGCTCTCCCACGCTAGAGGCATTCAAGATGCACTGGGACAGCCATCTGAGGGGGATGGTTACCTGGAAGTCCTACAGTGAGCAGGGGATTGAACCCGATAGCCCTCTAGCCTCTTCCAGTTCTCCAGATTCTGTGATTGAAATGGAAGACGAAATAGTGGGGTTTTTCACAAGGGCATCCTCACAGGTGTTCTGGCAGACAATGAGAATGGTCAGGAGTTACAACTGCAGGGAGGGGCTGGGGGAGAAGAACTCCTGCAGCCAGCTGAGTCTGGCATGACTCTTGACCCCATGATGCAATGTGGGGAGTGGCAGACCAACCAGCTATGGGGTGATGGACAGAGAAGAGGCTTGCCTGTGTTCAAAAAGACATCCCAGAGGAAGGGGGCCCACGGGTACTCAAACGGAGGATGCTCACAAGTAGTTGCTAGATTGGGTTCAACAAACTGCTCTGTGCATGTTCAGAGACTCATTCTGTGTTGGTCATGCTTACTGGAAGTGCATTGAAGAATACAGGTTTTGCCAGTCTCTATGGGGTATATACCCCACTGGCTTCATCCCACAGGAGATGGAAGGGTGGCAGCAAGCAGTACCACAGCCTACCTCTCTGCTCTTTCCCATCCCTTTCTCTTTCCCATTAATTTTTTGTGAGAGGGCAGAAGGAGTTGTCATTTTTGTTGATTTTAAAACAAATCACTGAAAAAAATCACTCCTTCACACTTGCACATAGCTTGATGGGGCTTTTTAAAAAAGGTTTTTTAAAGGGCCGTTTCCCTGCACACATCACCTTTCCAACTCCTCCTGTTTCTCCCAGAATTGCATTTGTGTGTGACACAAGGTAATGTTTTCAGCACAATGGAAGCAGCATTCTTTAGCTTGTGCCTCTAACACTTCTTTGAATCTTAATTGGATTTTGGTTCCAGGTATCCCAAAGATGATTACTTCTGATATGATTAAAAGAGGGGCAGCAGTGATTGATGCTGGTATCAACTACTTCCAGGATCCTCTCACAAGAAAGGTCAAGTTAGTAGATGTGGACTTTGAAGGTAAGCAAACTGCTTTGCTCGCACAGCTGTTAAATCAATCCATTCCTGCTGTTTTTGTAGCACAGGGAGTTTACTGAGTATTTATCCCTTCTGTAAAAGAGAAACTGTGAAAAGAAATCATGTTAAAAGTTGATACATAGTTTTAGGAGGTAAAGAATTATATTCCAAGGAAATGATAAGGAAGCACTTCTTTTTATTTATTTATTATTATTTATTTATTAACAAATTTATATGCCGCCCCTTGCCACGAGCCTCGGGGCGGCTTACAACATCCCAAAACATATAATATTAAAAACATACACATTCTTTTGTTTGCATAAGCTTGAATATGCAAAGTATTGAAGCCCAGTCAAATTGCAGGAATTAAAGTGTGGTAGATATAGGACTTAGAAAAAGTCCCCCCTCCCTGACTAGCTTATATAATCTAAATTAATTTGTGTAGCTGTGTCCTTGCATAAATCAAAGCACGTAAGGAAGGATAACTGCAGTTTTTTTAGTTTGTCAACTGTGCGCTGACATATATTGGATTCTGTGCTTGCACAGATCAGCATTCAGACTATTCTAGACATTCTGAAGTGAAACAGAGCTTTCTGATGGGAGCCCCACACCATTCCTCTGCATATGTTCCAGGCACAGCTCCTGCCTGTCTCCCAGTCCCTGATGCGCTGCAACAGAGGAAAGAAAATCTGTGAGGCATCAAATGGGGAGGAAGGTGGGTCTGTGAGTGCACAGATGACCATGTGTCAGGGTGTCAGCGACTCATACATATGGATATGCTAAAGACTTCTGGTGGAGGCAGGTGTCATGCAAGGATTGGGAAAAAACCATCCCTGCTAAAACTTGAATCATCCAAGCAGGAGTGAAGGGTCAATGTAGCCCAGCCCAGTCTGATTGACTTCTGAGTAGAGATGCATATTGGCCTGATTCCAGCTAGTTGTTCCTGGAAGGAAGAGTCATTTGAAGACATCCCAAGCTTTATTTTTTGTTTCAAGGGGATGGGAGGGGAGGGGAAAGGGGTGCAGAATTGCATTTACTTTGCAGTTCACAGGGCCATCCAGAGGGAGGGAGGGAGAAGCTGTGGGTAGGGGACAGGAAGGAAGGTAGAAAAGCAACAGAAGGGTTATATAGCATATCTGGAAACTACCCATACTGAGCTCAAACAGAAGCAGCCTTTCTCACTCAGCACTTGAAACAATTTCTTAAGAGTAAGTCAAGCCAAACCAACCTAATCTGATTCTTTGACTGGGTTACCACCCAAATGGACACAGGAAATTCAGTGAGTGTTATTTACCTAGACTTTAGCAAAGCCTTTGACAAAGTGCCCCACCACATCCTAATAAATAAATTAGCAAAATGTGGGCTTGACAGAACTGCTATTAGGTAGATCGACAACTGGCTTCAAAATAGATCAGAGAGAGTGATCATCAGTGGTAATTTCTCAACCTGGAGAGAAGTTATGAGTGGGGTAGCACAGAGCTCAGTCCTGGGAACAGTTCTCTTCAACATCTTTATTAATGGTCTTGATGAGAAAGTCCAGAGAACAATTAGTAAATTTGCAGCCTAAACTAAACTGGGTGGCATAGTTAACACTCTGGAAGAAAAAAAGAAGATCCAGGGAGACTGAGAGAAGTGTGAACACTGGGCAGAAGACAACAGAATGAAATTCAACAGGGACAAATGCCAAGTTCTCCACCCAGGCAAAAAACAAATAAAGGAACAAACACGATTATCTGAGTGGGATGGGTTACTGGCATCCTACACCAGCAGAGGGTTGGACTGCCTTCTTGGTCCCTTCTGACCCTACTATCTATGATTCTATGGGAGAGGTTTGTGCTCATCACAGATTTCCACCTCCACTTTGGCAAATACTGCAGAAGGAGGAGAGGAGAAGCAGCTCAGTAAGATACATCCTCTTGCGGCACCACTCCCCTAAACCCTACTAGCTCATGGTGCAACAAAACACACAGGATCAAAGGTAAATATATTTGTATCTATAATCCATAAAAATTAAGTATTCCTTGGGAAGATCTATAGTGGGCATTGTTTGTTGCTGGGTTTCCCTTTTGCATTTCCAAAGCAACAGATCATTTTTGGCAAAAGCTCCTAATTCTCCAACTCCCTTTCAGTAAGCACAGCCAGTACAGAATGAGTCTCTGAACATTTGGTATATTTTGATTTATATGAGACATCCCTTATAGTTTGTAGTTCTAACATATAGCTCACATCTATATGTGAGCTGCAGACAGCAGTGCCTCCCTCCCTCCTTTCCCTCCCAATGGCAATATTTCAGCTAACATTTTAAATCACATTGTACGCTAGTTCACTTAAAGTATAATGGCCCACTGTTAGTCAGGATGCATATTCCTCATTATGGCTTTACACATCAGTGTGTATGCATTTACATCAGCTTTATTATTTTGGCTTCAGGAGAGGTGAAGTGGTCTTAGTTACATATTCACAAATGATTGCAGCATAAGGGCACTTGCCAATAAACTTTGCATTTTTTGGTGGAGTAACAGTGTTAGTCTCTAGCAGCAAAATCAACAATGTTGTGGCACCTTAAAAGACTAACACATTTATTTTCCTCTCATTACTTTGACCTATTTTAAGATGTAACCGTAACATGCATCCCATGGATTTTTATTAAAATATTCCCATCTAACATTCTGAGGTGCTTTTATTCTATTTAAACAATTAGTTTGGAAGTACATTACTACATCTTGTTCTGCCAATCCACCTTCTCTTCATGTTTTCACATTATTTGAAGGTATAACCCTAACCTTTGCAAATGCTAATCATGTACAGTGGTACCTCGGCACATGAACGCCTCAGTTCACGACCAAATCGGGTTGCGAACAAAAATGTCATAAAAGTTTTGACTCAGGTTGCGAACTCCGCATTGGGTGGCAACCGCGATCGCAGCCATTCCCCCTTCCCCCCCAGAGTGGGGAGATGGCTGGATCGTGCTGGGGGCAGAGGGGAGATAGCCGAGATCATTCCCTTCTTTCCTGCATGAGCATGCCCATAATTCCGCTCATAATCCTGCGGGAGCGCAACTGTGATCTCAGTCATCTCCCGCCCCCAGCACGATTGTGCCCATCTCTCCCCCCCAGCGCGCCCACGTTCACGCCCGTCTCTTCCCCCAGCGCGCCCACGTTCACGCCCGTCTCTCCCCCCCAGCGCGCCCACGTTCACGCCCGTCTCTCCCCCCCAGCGTGCCCACGTTCACGCCCGTCTCTCCCCCCCCAGTGCGCCCACGTTCACGCCTGTCTCTCCCCCCCGGCGCACCCGCATTCGCGGCCATCTCCTCGCCCCCTGAGCACTCCCACATTTGTATCCATCTCTCCCCCCCCCAGCGTGCCCGCGTTCGTGCCTGTCTCTCTCCCCCCCAGTGCGCCTGCTTTCACAGCCATCTCCTCGCCCCCCCCAGCGTACCTGTGTTCACGCCCGTCTCTTCCCTCCCAGCTCTGGTCTGAACCAATTGAAGTATCCAGACCATCTTCAAGGACAGCCCCAATAGAGTGCATTACAATAGTCCAATCTTCTTTTGCTTGCACAAGCATGATCGTGCCAAGTATTGGAACCCAGTCAAATTTCAAGAATTAAATTGTGGTACCTTAAGTTATAGGACTTTGCATGGCTACACAAATTAATTTGGATTGTTTTTCTAAAAGTTTTTATTGCATATTTAAAACAAAAATATTTGTTTTATTTTAACAAAAACAAAACCCATAGTTTTGCTAATATAAAACAATACCAATAATATAGTAATGATAAACTTATTTAAATAATACAATAATAACAGTTTTGTCTCCACTAGACCCAACAGATACATGCTACTTAATATAAAATAATTTATTAATTGAGGTTGCTCCACTCCCATTCCCCTTCCTGAACTGCATTGAATCTTGTAATGACTCATACCCTTTATTAATTTGGATTATAAAAGTTAGTCATGGAGGGAGAACTTTTTCTGAATTTAAGGAACAATGAAAGTGGTTTAAATAATATTGTATAGTTACAGTAAAAAATACTGTTTTGTTGCTGTGGTAAATATAATTTTCAAAATTAAATTAATCAAAAGTTGAATTCAAAAGGCTAATATTTGCATAAGCTTTTGTGAATGGAAATTCACTTTGTCAGGTGCATGGAGTGTTATGCTGGCTAGAAGGGTGTGTGCACATGGTTAGCTTAGTGGGATATAATCACAGAAGACAGAGCAATGAAGTGCAGAAATTACAGATAGTGCTAATTGTGTTATCAGCTGTGTCTACTCCCAAAAGAGTTTAGAATTTGTCAATCTTTATGGTGCTTTTATTCCTTTTATATTATTTTAGAAAAGTAGCTTTAAAGTCGAGTAAGCTGCAGTCTTAACAGCTGTGCTGCACTGGCCCTTCACCCTGCTTGCAGTACACTAAATATGTGTCTTGACAACCAAAGAACATGTTAAACCACAGAAGATGGCACTGCAGCATTTCCTAGCCTGGCACAGAGCAACCAGACATACCTGTGCCTCTGACTTGGAATTTTTATAACATCTCATTCAGTATCAAAAACTGTATTTGGATGGAAGCGGAAGGATAACAGTGGTATGCAGTATTACACTCTTAATCATCACTGAGTAGCCCTGCAATTCAGCCAGCGGGGTATAGTGTGATGGGTTCTAATCCCCACGCAGCCGTGAAGCTCACTGGATGTCTTAGGCTAATCGCTGACTCTTGGCCTAACCTACCTCATAGGATTGTTCTTTGGATAAGGAAAACCTTGTAATCTGCCTTGAGTACCTTGCAAGTGGAAGAAATGTAATAATAACAACTTTGGAATTAGGCCATCATCACCATAGTTTTTTGCTAAATCCGTGAAAAATCTGCAAATTACAATCTGTAAACTTAAGTTATGTCCAGTAGCATGGATGGAGGCCTGTACACATAACTCTGGATTTTTGTAGCAGACTACACAGTGAGGGAAGGTATGGAACTCAAGACTTTCACATCCTTTCACAGGGATAACCTGTTTGCCTGAGCTATATATGAGCTGTCTTTTAATTCAGCCATATTGTCCACCAGACCAACCTTCCCTGTATTGACTAACATTGTTCTGAGAGTATGAAAAAGTTAACCCAATAAAAATAATGGACAAGGTCTGAAATCCCAAGGATTAGAAACTAATTGAATTTGTTCAATACTTTATCTGGTTAGCATTTTCTTTCAAGAATCTAAAAACTCGATGTGTTTGTGGTTTAGGTTTGACTGACTGATTAGCATCCTAGGAGGGTTTACATACACATTCTCTCACCTTTTATTTTCTTGTTTTTGTGAATTCCAGAAGTGAAGAAGAAAGCTGGCTTCATCACCCCTGTTCCAGGAGGAGTAGGACCCATGACAGTTGCCATGCTCTTGAAGAATATACTCATTGCTGCTATGAAGCTTATTTACTAGAATTTACAAATTCAAAGCATTCTGTTTATGGATACATAAAATAAAAATAATAAATATTATTACAAATGTATTTCTTTATTTCATAGAAAAATTCTGACAATAGATTTATTTGCAAACTGTTATTAAAATGTATTACTTATATGGCAATGTGCCCATCTTTGACTTCATGTATGGATTTCTGTAATTTCTGTGCCAAATATCTATCTAAATACTTAATCTAACTTTGAGTTGTGCTGCTTTTGAAGAACATCCTTGGAAGTTGTGTTGCAAAAGGAAGTGAAATCCAGGCCAGAACTTCAACTGCATAATGCCTCTCTAATTCATGAAAAAAAGAAAACAAACCGCAGTTCACTAACAGATACATAAGCAGAGGGGAGCAGAGCAGAACCTGGAACATGCTCACTAAAAATGAATCCAGAATTTCCTGTTGGGAAAACTGGGTTTTGGTGACTGAACATGTTTGAAAATACTAAAAATGAAAGTCCATGTGGATTTTTAAGCATGTTTAATATTTGCTATTGCTGTAAGCCTGACTCAGTCTAACAGTGGGGGAAAGTCAATCCAAAGGAAGTAGGTACATTTCATAACCTCTTGTATGAGCCTCATATCTCAGAACAAGTCATTGGCTGAATTTCTATAAAATTTAATGGCTGTAAGCTGGTCCATTTAATTCTTGTTGCAAAAGCATGATTCCCATAGAGAAGGAACTGTAAAACTTCTTATGTAAAAGCAATCAATTTTATATTAAGTCCAACCATGACTTGAATTAGAGAGATTTTAAAGTTTAATGGTCTTTTCACAGGTTATAAAACACAAGACCCATGATTGCTGGAAGTAAAGCATACTGATGATTCATCTAGTTAACATTTTTTTTCAAGCTTTCAATAAGTTTTATTTGAAATTATAATCCTAAAAAACAAAGAAAAACTAAAAACAACATCAGTCATCAAAAACATTGGGCCTGCTGGGTCAGCCCCCACACCCTTCTTTTTCTATTTATGATAACTTAAAAACATATTTAAATCTATGCGAAGTCCCTTTTCTCTAGCCAATAATAAAAAGAGTCCCAAGTTTGATAGAAGTCAGTATCTTCCTTCTCCTTCAGTGATAAAGTCAATCTATCCATTTCCGCACAGTCCAGGATCTTTTTTAGAATCAGTTTGTCGGTGGGTAGTTCTTCACTTTTCCAGTGTTGAGCAAATGCAATCCTCGCCGCAGTGATTACATGTAAAATCAAATACATTTCTTGTTTACTAATGTCCACCGGTATAATGCCTAATAGAAAAACTTCAGGTTTAAAAGCTAAAGGTTTTTGTAACATTTCCTCAATCCATTTATGTATTTTAATCCAATACTTTTTCACATTATCGCAAGTCCACCACATATGATAAAAAGTACCCAATTTATGTTTACATTTCCAACATCCATTTGACATATTTGGAAACATCTTAGCTAATCTATTTGGCGACAGATACCATCTATAAAACATTTTATATGAAGTTTTCTTTATACGAAGTTGCTAATGTTACCTTAATATTTCTCTCCCATAGCTTTTGCCACTTTTCTAATTCAATATTAGTGGCATGTCGTGAGTGGAGCCGGCTGGTGCCAGAGGTCAGACTAGATGGCCCAGGAGGCCCCTTCTGACTCGCTCTGTTTCTATGTTTCTATGTTTCTAATATTATATCCAAAATTTTGTGCCCATGTTATCCTGGTTTCCTTAACCTGTTCATCTTCCATTCTTCTATCATGTAAAAAGTCATATAATCTTTTAATTATTATCTCATCTGATTTAAGCATAACTTGATCAAACGCTGTTAAATCCTTATAAAAACCTCACGCATTATAATCTTTAGTGTATCTCGATTGTATCTGCACTTTGTACCACCAAGAGATATTAGATCTCTGTTCTTGTGTTTCTTGATTCAATTTCAATCCTCCATCCTTATCCAAAATGTCATCATATGTTATAATCCCTTCTAGTTAACATTTTTGTTTGACCGACTATGGAAGTTAAAAGGAATCCAGTTAGATTTTATCTATATTTATTGCAACTGGAGTGATTTGAATATATCATAGAATCATGGAATAAGTAGGGTCAGAAGGGACCAAGAAGGCAGTTGAGTTCAACCCATTGCTGGTGCAGGATGCCAGTAACCCATCCCACTCAGATAATTGTGTTTGTTCCTTTATTTGTTTTTTGCCTGGGTAGAGAACTTGGCATTTGTCCCTGTTGAATTTCATTCTGTTGTCTTCTGCCCAGTGTTCACACTTCTCTCAGTCTCCCTGGATCTTCTTTTTTTCTTCCAGAGTGTTAACTATGCCACCCAGTTTAGTTTAGGCTGCAAATTTACTAATTGTTCTCTGGACTATCTCATCAAGACCATTAATAAAGATGTTGAAGAGAACTGTTCCCAGGACTGAGCCCTGTGCTACCCCACTCATAACTTCTCTCCAGGTTGAGAAATTACCACTGATGATCACTCTCTCTGATCTATTTTGAAGCCAGTTGTTGATCTACCTAATAGCAGTTCTGTCAAGCCCACATTTTGCTAATTTATTTATTAGGATGTGGTGGGGCACTTTGTCAAAGGCTTTGCTAAAGTCTAGGTAAATAACACTCACTGAATTTCCTGTGTCCATTTGGGTGGTAACCCAGTCAAAGAATCAGATTAGGTTGGTTTGGCTTGACTTATTCTGAAGAAATCTACTCATATGTCGGCTTTTGCTTATGCCTACATTTTCTTCAAAGTGTGTACAGACTGATTTTTTTATTATTTAAACCATTCATTATTTATTTCTATCACTTTCAAACAATTGCTTGACTGAAAACAAATCAGAAAATAACATAAATTTGTAATTTTAAAATTATACAATAAATTATTGAACACATGCCAATGTTTCCTTGTTTCAAGTTCAGCTAATGCTTACATCAACCATTAGAAATTTTAAGCCAGATAATCTCATCAAAATTTATGTAGCATTGCACTGCATTTAGATAGTCTTGGAACATTTTTTTATTAAACTCTCCTGCAAATACTTCTCCAAGGTAATTCTAATTTGTTCCATGATTCATAAAGTCAAATCATTTAAAACCAAAAATGAGCAAGAGGCAACATAGATGAGGGCACTGGTGATCATTTTGAGAAACTATGTTATGTTACAGATCTGATAAATCAGACTTGGAAATGATTAAATTTTCCTTATCAAATTTAACCCCTTCATGGATCACTGCCTTGCCATGGCGAAGGGGTTTGTGTAGTGCAATGAAGCTGTGAGCTATGCCATGCAGGGGCACCCAAGTTGGTCAGGTCATAGCAGGGAGCTCTAACACAAGGTGATCCACTGGAGAAGGAAATGGCAATCCACTCCAGTATCCTTGCCATGACAGCCCATGGACAGTACCAAAAGGCAAAAAGATATGACGCTGGAAGATGAGCCCCTCAGGTCGGAAGGTGTCCAATATGCTACTGGGGAAGAGCAGAGGGCTAGTACTAGTAGCGCCAGAAAGAATGAAGCGACTGGGTCAAAGCCGAAAGGATACTCAGTTGCAGATATATCAGGTGGTGAAAGGAGAGTCCGATGCTGCAAAGATCTATACTCCATAGGAACCTGTAATGTAAGATCCATGAATCAAGGTAAGCTGGACGCAGTCAAACATGAGATGACAAGACTGAACATCAACATCTTGAGAATCAGTCAACTAAAATGGACAGGAATGGGTGAATTTAATTCAGATGACCATCAGGTATACTACTGCGGGCAAGAATCCCTCAGAAGAAATGGAGTAGCCTTCATAGTCAATAAAAGAGTAGGAAAAGCAGTACTGGGATACAATCTCCAAAATGACAGAATGATCTCAGTTCGAATCCAAGGCAAACCATTCAACATCACAATAGTCCAAGTCTATGCCCCAACCACTGATGCAGAAGAGACTGAAGTTGACCAGTTCTATGTAGGCCTACAACACCTTCTAGAATTAACTCCAAAAAATGATGTCCTTATCATCATGGGGGATTGGAATGCTAAAGTAGGATGCCAAAAGATAACCAGAATAACAGGCAAGTTTGACCTTGGAGTACAAAATGAAACAGGGCAAAGGCTGGAAGAATTTTGTCAAGAGAACACGCTGGTCATAACAAACGCGCTTTTCCAACAACCCAAGAGATGACTCTACACATGGACATCACCAGACGGTCAACACAGAAATCAGATTGACTACGTGCTCTGCAGCCAAAGAAGGAGAAGCACTATACAGTCAGTAAAAACGAGACCAGGAGCTGACTGTGGCTCAGATCATGAGCTTCTTGTTGCAAAATTTAGGCTTAAATTGAAGAAAGTAGGGAAAAGCACTAGGCCACTCAGGTATGACCTAAATCATATTCCTTATGCATATACAGTGGAGGTGATAAATAGGTTTAAGGAATTAGATCTGATAGGGTGCCTGAAGAACTATGGACGGAGGTTTGCAACATTGTACTGGAAGTAGCAGCTAGAACTATCCCAAAGAAAAAGAAATGCAAGAAAGCAAAATGGCTGTCTGAGGAAGCTTTACAAATAGCTGAGGAAAGAAGGGAAGCGAAAGGCAAGGGAGAAAGAGAAAGATACAAACAATTGAATGCAGAATTCCAGAGAACAGCTAGAAGAGATAAGAATGCCTTCCTAAATGAACAGTGCAAAGAAATAGAAGAAAACAATAGAATAGGGAGGACCAGAGATCTCTTCAAGAAAATTAGAGATATGAAGGGAACATTTCATGCAAAGATGGGCATAATAAAGGACCAAAATGGCAGGGACCTAACAGAGGCAGAAGAGATTAAGAAGAGGTGGCAAGATTACACAGAAGAACTTCACAAGAAAGATCTTAACGTCCCTGATCACAATGATGGTGTGGTCGCTATCCTCGAGCCAGACATCCTGGAATGTGAAGTTAAATGAGCTTTAGGAAGTCTTAGCAACAACAAAGCTAGTGGAGGAGACAGTATTCCAGCTGAACTATTCAAAATGAATATGAAGGTGTTTGGATGGCCTGGCGCTGGTCACTGTGTGGTTGGATGGAAGGGCAACCAATGTTGGGGCTGACAGCACCATCCAGCTGATTGGTCCCCTTGTGTCTGAGGGGAAGGCTCTCATGGGAGGAGGGTAGAATCCACTGGAAGGTGCTGCTTGGGAATAAGGGGCAAGGCACTCTCCTGCCTCTTCCCTCTTGCTTGGAAGGAAGGTGCTGTGGCACATGCCAAGCTCCCCAACCCATCAGCCAGCAGAATGGCTTCTTCCAAGCCAGGGTGGAGGCGGGGGGGTGAGTTGTGCCTTTTTTGCTCCTGACCGGGAGAAAGCCGCTCAAGTGAAAACCACTTCAGGGAAGGGAGAACCTGGACTAGGCAGGGATGCACTGAGAAGGGAGTATTCCTCTGAACAAGCTGAATGCAGAGTGTAGACCAGACATGGACCTGCTCCTTAACTTCTGTGGATATGAAATGCAGCGCCTCACATGCAAAAGCACACAAGGCCTCTTGTTCAGCAATCTCTCTCTTAGGAAGGAGTTAATTAAAACAGATGCATGTGCTGGAGTCTCAATGGCCAGTTATGCTGGGGAATGTCAACAGATCTGCTGAGAATGAAACAGGAGGGGAAGACACTTGTATGAAAAAAAGAACTAAGAAGGGGAAAAATCAAAAGGAAGTCCCAAGTGCCTGTAGAAAGCCTTTTATTATTGCCCAGTGCTGTTTAGAAACACTAGTTTTCTTTGTAAGGGAATGGAGAAAAAATACAGATATGCAACATTATAGTTAGAGTTCCTCTAAAACAACACAAAATAAAAACAATACAATTATAGAATGCCACAGCTTGATTCTACTTTTACAATATCATTTCTTTAAATGCATTTATTTATTATTTATATTTATAGCCCCCCTTTTTTCCTTTCACAGGACTCAAAGTGGCTTGCATAATTCTCCAACTCCTCACAGTCTTATCCTCACAACAACATCCCTGTGCAGTAGGCTGAGATGGGAGTCTCTGACTGGCCCAAATTCACCCAGGGAGCTTCATGACTGAGTGGGGACAAGAACCCAGATCTCCTGAGTCCCAGTCTCTCTCTCTTAACCACTACACCACAACAACTCTCTATATCAATCTTATAACCAGTAAGTTAGCATTTATACAGAAGCGCTATTCAAATTAAAACTGTGCTTTACTGACACCAACAGAAAATAACCAAAACATATTATATATTATATACTGATAATATATTTTGCTGTTAAAAATAAATAAAAGCCCCTTTAACTGCTGTTCCTATTATGTTAAAAAGATAGGGCACCCTGCTAGTTTACAGGGATAAAAGTACCTCATCCAAATAAAACCAATTGTTCTATTAACTATATTTTATGCACATGAATATGGCCCATGCAAATTGTGTAGACATATGCATGGTAACTGATATAAACTGCAGAAAATTACAACCCTAATCATACGAATTTCATTAAAAGGTATTGCTAAAAGTATGGGGGGGGGGAAATCCCCCAGATAAGGCATCACGAGAGCATGCTGTTCAATGGCATGGTTTTCAGACGAATTGACCAAGCTGTTTGCCCTTACATTATACCACCAATGCATACAATGCACTGACCATTTTTCACTGAAATTCTTAACCCAGCTATTGCATTTTACCATGTACTGTTGTTATTGGACCACATGTACTCATTATTCTTTCAGCTTATGGTACTTATTGTTCTTTCAGTCTGCTATTAAAATGGACTGACTGGGTTCCCACAGCAAAGGAGAGGAACAACCATATAACACTTCTTTGGCCTACCCATTTCCCCTGACTTCAAACTTTATCAAGTATAGAGACATGCATATAAGCAAAACTCAAGTTCATTGAAGGTCTCCAAATTCTACCTTGAAGGGAGTTCCATCTCATGTCCATATCAGATTATGACCTTTAGGGATTTCCACATGACAATTTGTGTGCATTTCTTCCAAAAAATATGCATTTTTCATTAATGTTTTTCAAAAATATGCCTGCTGCCAAATGCTTTTTTGCAGGAGGCTGTCCATGAATAATATTATAGCTTTAAAATGGACATTGACTCTGCTTGGTTTGGGAGGTGCAAACTATTGTAACACTTGCTAAAAAAAACGTACTGAAAGGGATTTCTTAAGCAACACTAAATGACAGCAAAAACTATGGTCTGGTTAGTAAAGGCTGCCACCTAATGATTGAAAATGGTACTGCAAGCTGCAGCTCCCTCCTTCAGGGCAGAGACAGGGCTCAGAAGGCAGTTCTTCTGTATTATAAGAACGACTTGGAAATGCATATAGGGCACCTTCCCAACTTTGCTTGAGAGACCAGATGAGGAGTGGTGGCTGAGTTAGATCTTTCCAGTTGTTCGCAATCTCCAAAACCTTTCCAGCAGATATTTTCCCATATTAGGAGCCAAAACCAAACTGGATGGGCTATACTGGACAGCTAAGAACCAGAAATTAGATCTAATTTTCCTGTCACATTTTCCTCAATGCGTGTGGGAAAAAAAAGGTGAAAGAGCAATGCCTGCTATGCAAGCTTTCACTTTTGCTTCTTCAAAAACCTTACTTGAAGAATGCTCCCAAAGTACGGCCACAGTATTCTTGGATGGTGGGCCTATGAAGTTCTGTACCAAGCAGTTCTGTACCTGTGGCCTGGGAAGGAAGAGGAGATCTCACACAATCACCCTTCTATGCCAAAACCCTAGGAAGAAATTCCTGGGGCAGATTTTGGCATTCTCACTGGGTCAAAATACCTGTGTGTGAAGATTGGGACCCTTCTACTATACACAAAACAGCCCTGTTAGTGAAGGCTGTAAAACAAATTTGTGTGGTTACTCAGAATGTTCCCATAGGTTGACCATGCAGGTGATTCATTAACTATTGTGTTATGCTATTTGTAATTATTATTAGTTAAGTGTTAAGAATAAAATATTCTGGCCCTAGGGTCCCCTTAGAATGCCTACAGAGTTTTGGGTATTTAGTTTTTATGGTTTTGGAGCAAAGGGATCTGATAGACACACATTCACCTTTATGAGATAGATGACAGATAGATTGCTTGTGGCTATCAAACTAGGATTGCCCTCATCAGGTTACAGTGGTGAAAGATGTGAGCACTTGATGTTAAATTCTTATACAGGGTCTTTCTAAGGACATTACATTTCTTCTGGATTGATATTAGAATGTTGCTTATTGGTCTTCATCTGCTATCTAAGAAAGAGGTACGAAATACAAGGTTTTGTCATATCTTTGCCTAATGTAGTTTTCATAAAGGTGAAAGGTCATCTTGTCAGTACTGCTGCACCAAAATCAAGAAGCTTATGTGGTCATT
This sequence comes from Varanus salvator macromaculatus, assembly GCA_023646645.1. Classification (NCBI taxonomy): domain Eukaryota; kingdom Metazoa; phylum Chordata; class Lepidosauria; order Squamata; family Varanidae; genus Varanus; species Varanus salvator. The sequence goes on along the minus strand of JAIXND010000774.1, from coordinate 2,222,692 downwards.
ATGTGACCTGCCTGTATGTTCTCTCTCTTCATCAGTGTCGGTGAAAACTCCACAGTCTATAGCAAGGGTGGCTCAACAGAAGAGCCACATATGGTAAATATCTGAGAGCCACAAGTGGGCACTGCAGGTGGTAGATGGCAAGTGGGTGCCCATGGGTGCCTGTGGGCAGCAAACCACAAGCCACAAAATAAATTCAAAGAGCCACATGTGGCTCCTGAGCCTCTGCTGGGCCTCCCCTGGTCTATAGTATGCTAATGCAGAATGACAATAAAGATGTAATGAAGCATCAGACACTTGGCAGCCAAGGCTCAGGAGTGTGTATTATGCCAGGAGCAGAGGGACTGCATTCTGGGCTCGATGAGGTGGAGAGAGAGGATAGACCACCAGATCAGGAAGCACTTCTCTTTCTCCAAACATTCGTATTTCGGTGCTTTATTTTCTATTTCTACTGTTCTTTCTCCTCTCTCCATCTACAAAGCTACTTTTACCCTTTACATTCTTTATGAAGCTACCTTTTCAACCTTGACTTGAAGATACTTTCCTTCCCACAGTCCTCCTTCTCACAGCCTCTATCAAAACTGCAGTGGTACCTTGGCTCATGAACTTAATCCATTCCATGACTCTGGTCGTGACCCAAATTGGTCATGAGCCAAGTTAAATTTCCCCATAAGGTTCAATGTAAATAAGATTAATCTGTTCTGTAATTTATTTATTTTTTAATCACAAAAATTTGAAGCCAAGTGACAAAGAACAACAAAGATCGTGGCCATCTCCCCCCACCCCCCAAGCATGACCACGATCGCACCCATGCAGGGAAGACGGGGCGTGATCGCAATCGTCACCCAATGCAGAGTTTGTGACCTGGGGCAAAATTTTTCTGAAATTTCTGTTCATGACCTGATTTGGTCATGAACTGAGGCATTTGTGAGCCAAGATACCAGTGTACTTTTCATTCTTCCCTTGCCTGCCTCATCTGCTGTACCAGCATCTGCTACAGGAATAAATAGGAATACACAGGTGTTCCCTCTGCCTTTGTGCCTGGGCAAGGGACATGTCAGTGCCATCTGCCCACACTGCTGGGCCTTAACAAAACAGGCCTGGAAAAAATAAGACAGACAACTAAGGGTCTAACTCTGGATCAGGGCCTTGCAGGCCACCAGCTTCACCCAAAAGTAGGCTGCAAACAGCCATCCACCTTAGCCATGACACCACCCAGACCCTCAGCAGCAGCAGCAAGAGCACTGACTGAGCCTGCCCCACCAATGCTCAGCCACTCTCTGGAGGACCATATGGCTAGGAAATGTGCACAAGAGATGGCCACTGCTGCCACAGGTACCATGCAACAGCCCTTTCAGTTCTCCAGCCCAACGACCATCCAAGGCATCAGCATCATGGTGACCCACATGCATCTCCTCAAGAGCAATGCCCCACCCTGAAAGTGCATGGGACACTGAGAAAGATCCCACTCCCCAGTGCTGGAATACAGGCATGCCTCACCTTGGTACTGAAAGGATGCAGATCATTCTGAAGAGATGATCACCTCTCTCTGTACTGAGGGACCTACTTTTTGGAAAATGCCTGTCCATCGGTGGATGAAATACGCATGGATAGTAGTTCCAAATCCAGCCCGCTATTGCAGCACTGATCTGCACACTTCCTCATGGATTGACTGGTCAGATGTCAGGTTGGCTGGCACTGAGGGGGAGGTTCTCCTGGATGGGTGTCAATGGGGACAGAATCACTCTCAACACCCGGGTGACCTTGTAGGTCTAAGTGCACCCTTGACCTGCAGGTGTTCTGAAGGACACAGCAAGCCACCATCATTCCTGGAATTAGTTCTTCCTTGACATACAGGGAAGCAGATAGGGAACCCGCTAAGAGTACAAGAAGCCAGATGCTCACCCCATAGGAAGCCTTGCACAGCAGCTGAAGTTCTTGTGCTTGCCTGTTCCAATAGCATGACACAGTGGGATCAGCCAGGCTGCAGGGCAAAAATCCAGTCTTTGAGGATGAGAGGGAGGATAAGCAGACCATTCACTCTTGCAGCCAGGCTGAAGAAGACCTGGCCACTTACAACCCTGTCTGCAGCAGTCAAGTTCCAGGATAAGACAGTGTCACGCCTTCTTCCTGGTATAAACATCTATAAGCTGATCTTTGCTGTCGGCAGGTGCCAGAAGTACTGTGCACTTCCAGTTATAGTACTTCCAGGTATAGTGCTCCTCCCCACAGTTGGAGGGACCAGAATGAAAATGAGCAGGTGATCAAGGGTATCCACCACTTCAGGAAACACCATTTTTTGGAAGCCTTTCATTTTTGTTTTCCATTTCCCACCTTTTTGGCAGAGTTCACGCAGCACAGGGCCCTGAAAGATTTCACAGGCAGTGGATTTTCCCATGCCAAAAAAGAGGATTGGGGCTGATATCCAAAGTTGATGGTAGAGATTTGTGAGGAAACACTCCTGGGTGGGAATCAGGAATTGAGCTCCTCATGCTGTGCAAGTAGCATCCTTCTTCCAAATCAAGTGCTGCTGCCCTGCAGAAGAGGGATGCTGCTCGTGGTCCTGTGGAGCAGGATCCCTCTACTGTGCCATGTGCAGCAGCTGATTAGGCAGCTGCATATGATGTGAAAGAAGGCTGGTCATGCGGGGCTCACCAGGAATGGAACCTCACGCAACATCTCTCTTTCATGCAGTGCTGCACCTGATACAGAAGAAATTTGCTGATTGTCCAATCTTCATTTCTCAAGTAGTCATGGTCCTCCTTTTGTCTTGGCTTGTTTTGCAAGACTGGGCCAAGCATGAGAAGAAGTCCACAAATACTAGAGGGACTTATTTATTTACTTATTTATTTATAGACCTTCACAATGGCTCAGAGTGGTAACTGTGTCTCAGGGCAGATTCCACTAGGGCTCATCCCAACCCCAGATGAAAGCTAGTTTGAGCAATGCTATTGCCAGTCTTCATTTCTCCCATTTGCAGTTACACATGGTCATGTGCAAGGAACAGATGTCTGGTCTAATCTCAGAGGTGATGGTAGCAAATGTTGCTCTAGACATGCAGAAAGTGCCTGTCTTCTCAGGCCTCAGTGCCCAGCCCTGACAGCCTTCGTGTGTGGCAGGGTCTACCAGTGTATATCTCACTGGTCTCCCCTTAGCTGCTCCATGAGGCTGCTGGAGTACACATGGGCATTGCATGGGAATGACGGGTGCCTGCTGCATGGGCCAAGCAGGTAGGAGCGTAGGCCCAGCCTAACCCACGGGATTCCACATAAAGAAGACAGTTGAATGCAAAGGAAATCTGCCTCCTCCTCCCACTGATGACCAAGGGCTGTTAAATAAAGCTTCTGAACCAGAATGATAAAGCCCATAGGATGTGCTGAGACTTCTATTATAATCACGCGTACCTATACTGTCAGTGAAATGTATGATTAAAGGTCACTGGCTTTTCATCAGTGTTAATGAACATAGTCTGGTTGCTGACTCCTAGCTGGGCAGATCAGAGGAAGCTGCCCCAGCTGGTCTGGAGCCTCTGGGATATGAGCAGTCAGGAGTGAGTGATCAGAGAAAGTGAACAGGGAGAGCTAGCAGGAGTAGAGTTGTAGAGGAAGAGGAGACAAAGGCAGGAGCAAAGGAGTGGGGGGGGGGGGGGGCTGCAGTAGCCCAGCAACCATCTCTTCCAAGATGCTCCTGAGAGCTGCAACTGAAGGGGAGTGGCCTGAGCACTATTAGCAGTTCTGTGGGTGGGGAGGTTCATTCTGGTTCCTGACTCCTGGCTGGGCAGATCAGAGGAAGCTGCCCCAGCTGGTCTAGGGACTCCAGGATAAAAGCAGCCAAGCTGACAGGGAGCAAGTGAATAGGGAGAGCAAACAGGAGTTTGGTGGCAGAGTTCTGGGGGAGAGGCCAGGGGGGAGGCCCTATTTTTTCTCTTTTTTCCCCCTTAGTTTTTCCCACCTTTGTTTTCTTCCTTGTAGCACACTCCAATTACTGGTAGGACTGTGTTGTTAACCTTCAGGGAAGACAGGAGAAAGCACTGATTGTTACAATAGGACCAGCCAGGTAAAATTTTAAAAAGTAGCAGAAAGAATGGACTGAGAAGACTCCCTGGTGGTGGTGACCTGTGATATGTTTGTTTTTGGATAGGGACCCAGCTTGTTTTCTCTTCAATCCTTCCATTTCTTGGTAGAGGAATAGGTGGGGAAGGAAAAATGCTCTGAGTGAGTGCCTGGCTATGAAGATAGGATTGATGTGAGGGATTTCGATGCTGGGACCATGGCCTACACCTCCTGGAAGATGGACTGCTGGCAAGGGATGGGGTCCATCCTACAAGGACTGGGAAGAGTGTGTTTGGCCACGGCATGAAGTTTATTTTATTTATTTATTTATTTATTTATTAAAACATTTATAGGCCGCCCCATCGCAACAAAGCCTCGGGGTGGCTTGCAACATAATTAAAATACAAAAGCAGTACAAATATTAAAATAATTTATCCCACCCCCCCCTCGGTGCATCTCGGCAACTAAAATTAAATAACCCATACCAAATAAATAAATAAAACTACCTAACATACAACCCCAATCAACACAACATTAAACATACATAATATCAAAACACTAAACAAAAATAAACTCAAACAAAATCAACACTAACAATTAAAATAAGACTGAAATAAAAAGGTCTTCACCTGGCGCCGAAAAGCATATAATGATGGTGCCAGGCGAACCTCTCCAGGGAGCGCATTCCATAGTTGGGGCACCACCGCTGAAAAAGCCCTCCTCTGGGTACTCACCCACTTCACCTGCCTCACAGGAGGTTCCCGGAGGAGGCCTGCTGTTGCACATCTTAGGGGGCGGGAGGGCACATAAGGGTGCAAGCAGTCCATTAGGTATCCAGGTCCCAAACCGTTTAGGGCTTTATAGGTTAATACCAAAACCTTGAATTTGGCCCAGACTTCAATTGGAAGCCAGTGGAGCTGACGGAGGACTGGGGTTATATGAGACTAACGCCCAGCCCCCGTCAGCAACCTGGCAGCTTTATTTTGTACCAACTGAAGTATCCGGACTGTCCAAGGGCAGCCCCACGTAGAGGGCGTTACAGAAATCTAGCTGAGAAGTTACCAACGCGTGTGTCACTGTCGCCAGGCAGTCCTGGTCCAGGAAGGGACGCAGCTGATGTACCAATCGCAACTGCATGAAAGCACTCCTCACCGCTGCCATCACCTGGGCCTGTAACGACAGCTCCGGGTCGAGGAGCACCCCCAAACTGTGGACCTTATCCTTTAGAGGGAGTGCAACCCCATCCAGGACAAGGCCCAAGTCCCCCACCCCTAGACTCGAACCGCCTACCAACAGGACCTCCGTCTTGTCTGGACTGAGCTTCTATTGGCCCTCATCCAGCCCATTACCTCGGCCAGGCACCAGTTCAGCACAGCCACCGCCTCACCTGGATCAGTAGAAAACAAGAGGTAGAGCTGGGTGTCATCAGCGTACTGATGACTCCGCAGCCCAGGCCTCCTAATGACCTCTCCCAGTGGTTTCATGTAGATGTTAAATAGCATGGGGGACAAGATGGACCCCTGTGGTACCCCATGGCATAACTGCCAGGGCGCAGAGCCATAGTCCCCCAGCACCACCCTCTGGAATTGGCTGTCGAGGTAGGAGTGGAACCACCGCCAAGCGGTGCTTCCGACACCCAACCCAGCCAGCCTATCCAGAAGGATACCATGGTCGATGGTATTGAAAGCCGCTGAGAGGTCCAGGAGAACCAACAGGGACGCACTCCCCCTGTCTCTCTCCCTGCACAGGTCATCGTACAGGGCGACCAAGGCAGATTCAGTGCCGTACCCGGGTCTGAAACCGGAGTGAAATGGGTCCAGATAATCCGTTTCCTCCAAGAGTGCTTGGAGTTGTCCCGCCACCACCCGCTCTAGTACCTTGCCCAAAAATGGGATATTGGCCACCGGTCTATAATTGGCGGCCACCTCTGGATCCAGGGATGCCTTCTTTAGGACTGGTCGGACTACCGCCTCCTTTAGGAATGCAGGCACCCGGCCGTCTCTTAAAGAGGCGTTGACCACCTCCCGGATCCAGGGTCCAATCCCGTCCTTGGCTGTCTTAAGTAGCCAGGAAGGGCATGGGTCTAGTAGGCAAGCGGTAGGACGTACTCGTCCAAGCACCTTGTCCACATCATCAGGCCGCAACAACTGAAATTCATCCATTAAGCATGGACAAGACGGCGTCGAAAGCAACTCTACAGCCGAATCTGTTTCCAGAGCAGAGTCAAGCTCGCAGCGTATCTGAATGATTTTCTCCCGAAAATGCTGGGCAAACTCGTCACAGCGGGTTTCCGAGGGCGGCACCAGGTCTTTCTTCAGGCCAGGATGTACTAGGCCCTGAACCACTCGAAAGAGCTCCACCAGACGGCATTGTGAGGAGGCAATGGAGATGGGGTAGAATTTCTTCTTCGCCATCCTCACCGCCACAGCATAGGCGCGATAATGCGCACACAAGCATGTTCGGTCAGATACCTTTCGTGATCTCCTCCACCTGTCCTCTAGTCGTCTCCCAGCCTGCTTCATCGCCCGTAAGTCGGTCGTATACCATGGAGATGAATGGGCTCGGCTAGACGGAAGAGGACGCTTGGGAGCAATCGTGTCAATAGCCCCGGTCATCTCCTCATTCCACAATTCTACCAGGGCGTCGACAGGATCACCAGCCCTGTCAGTCGGAAAATCCCCCAGAGCATTCAGGAATCCTTCAGGATCCATCCTGCTCTGGGGGCGGACCCACAAAGTTGGATCCGCACCCTTACAGAGGGAGAGGCTGCTCTCGAGCTCAAACGTTATGAGGAAGTGATTCAACCATGGCAAGGGTGATAAGCTTAAATTCCTTACCCTCAGATCACCCTCTTCCTGCCCCGTCGAGAAAACCAGGTCCAGAGTGTGTCCACGTTCATGGGTCGGGCCAACGACGCGTTGAGACAGCCCCATGGCCATCATGCAGGCCATGAAGTCCTGAGCCGCCCCGGTAAGAGCTGCCTCGGCATGGAAATTGAAGTCCCCCAGGACCACCATCCTGGGGGTCTTCAACACCAGGTCTGAGATGACCTCTGTCAGCTCAGGCAGGGAGTTTGTTGGGCAGAAGGGTGCACAGTACACCAACAGAATCGCAGTCTGTCTCGGTCACCCAACACCAAGTGGAGACACTCCAGCCCCAGTCTCGAGGGAACAGGAAGCCCCACAAGGGAAATTGATGCTCAATAAACCAGAGCAACCCCCCTCCCCTCCCCTCTGGGCATGGGCGGTGCTGAATTAGGTACCCAGGCGGGCATAGTTGTGAGAGGGAGACATCCCCCCCCTCTCCCGCCCAGGTCTCGGTGATACAGGCCAGGTTGGCCCCCTCATCCACGATCAAGTCGTGGATGAGGACAGATTTATTGTGGACCGATTTATTGTGTTTATCAGGAGGGCTTTAACCTGAATACTACAGGGGAGGGAAAAGTACACCTGAACATAACAACAAAAAGACAAAGGAAACAAAAAGAACTGCTCTAACAGTGCCCAATAATACTCTTCCAAAAATGTAGGCAGAAAGCTAGTGTATAAAGCAGATGGTCTTTGATGTCTATATACTAATGCCCAGAGAATGGGAAACAGTATGAACTTGAACTCTTGAATATATAGAAACATAGAGCAAGTCAGAAGGAGACTCCTGGGCCATCTAGTCTAACCCCTGGCTCCAGCTGGCTCTGCCCACAACATGCTTACCATGTGCATGTGTAGCCTATCCTTGAACACCCTCACCAATGGGGCTTCAACCACCTCCCATGGAAGCCCATTCCATACCCTCGGGGCCCTAACTGTCAGGAAGTACTTCCTGGCATCCAAATTGAACCTTTGTTCCTTGAGAATGGCTCCATTGGAGTGTGGCCTGCCTTCTTCTGCAGGGGAGAACAGGTCCCTACCCACCTCCATGTGATACCCCCTCACATACATATATGTTGACAACAGATCCCCTCAGAGTCTCCTCTGCTCCAGGCTGAAAAGAGCCAGCTCCCTCAGTCTCATCTCATATGGCTTCCCATCCTTGTGGCCCTACACCGCACCAATTCCAACCTGGCTATATCCTTCCTGTAATGTGAAGCCCAGAACTGAACACAATACTCCAGTTGCAGGCACACCAGAGTTGTATAAAGTGGCAGTAATACCTCTCTCGATCTAGAAGCCATGCTTCTGGCTATGCAACCAAGGGTGGCATTCACCCTTTTGACTGCCACATCAGACTGCTGACTCATGTTTAGCCTGCAGACAACCAGTACCCTGAGATCCCTTTCACAAGTGCTGCTCCCCAGTCACATGTCTCCTAACCTGTACTTATGCCCCAAGTGCAAGACCTTGTGCTTATCCACATTGAACGCCACCCTGTTGTCCCCTGCCCACTTCTATAGTCTATCCAGATCCTTCTGGATCTGGAGTACCTGCTTCTCAGTTGTGGCTACTGACCCCGTTTTAGTATCATCTGTGAATTTGATCAGCAAACTGGCCATCCCTTCTTCCATGTCACTGATGAAAAGATTGAACAGGATTGGTCCCAGGACAGAGTCCTGGGGGACCTGCTTGTCACTGGCCACTATCCCGATGGCTACCCTCTGCTTTTGGTCTGTCAACCTTGCCCTAATCCATCGGACAGTGCTTTGGTGTACCCCAAAACTCCTCAGTTTCTCAACCAGGATATCATGGGGCACTTTGTCAAGGGCCTTGCTGAAATCCAGGTAAACCACATTCACTGTGTCCCCTCTGTCTAGCCACTTTGAAACCTTGTCAGAATTCCACAAGGTTTGTCTGGGAGGGCCTGTTTTTGAGGAAGCTGTTGCAAGGTTGCCAACCTCCCTTCCCTATCTAGGGTTACTACATATTTCGCTATTATGAGCCTTTCCATTGTCTTTCCTACAATGGATGTAAAGTTAACTGGTCTGTAATCCCCCATGTCCCCTCTACTGCCCTTTTTGAATGCAACCTCCTACATGTTTGCTGAGCTCTTGCTCCTCCTGTCAAGCTGAGAGGAATGACCAGTGAATGTCTTGTTAAGATTAATGTCTTGTTATGAGAGGGATGATCCAACCACTTTGAAGGAAGAAGTCAGGAGGCCCTCTCCTAAACCCTTGGACTACTTTTACTATGGGCTGGATAAAGATCTTCCCTCCATAGCCAATGTGACCAGGGGCTGATGGCTGTACAATTTCAGGCATTGGGATTATTTGAAACCATTTGAGTCTAGCTTTTCAGGCATCAGAACGATAGATGTCCTACACTAAGGAAAACCAGTGTGTGCAACCCTGCTAGTTCTTCTGAACCTCCAAGTGGATGCAATGCCCATGGTATCTTCTCTACATGTCCAGAACAGGTATTCAGAGTGCTGTGCTTCAATAGTTTCAGAAGGTGGTGCTGTAAAACCCTTGCTCTGACTCAAACCATTTGTACTAGGGTGCTCTGTCAGGCTTGATTTTGCCCCCCCCCCCCCATACTGTTTTATATTTATATGAAACAACAGAGTGAGGTCATCCGAGGATCTGGAAGGAGGCATCATCACTTCTGTTTCTCTTTTTGCTAAGGTAGCAGATGTATCTGAGGTTAGTTATGGATTGGATGTGTGCCAAGAAACTGAAGCTCAACCCAGATAAGATGGTGGTGCTTTTGAAAGGTGAATTTGGGTTGAGGTGTGATGCAGGTTGTTCCTCATCTTATTGCTATGCCACCAGTAGTGGAAGAGAGAGAGAAAACTGGCAGATGATTCTCTCCTGCCCTTCACTACCAAGGTTTCTGTGAATGTCCTTTCTTCCTGCTGCACTACAGTGTGGAGCCAGAGCCATTGGTGGCTTAGGAAGCAGGCACAGGGGAGGGTCAATGAAATGCAGGCACTGGATTGTGAGTGGGGTGTGTTAGGTGGAGTCTAGGTTAATTGATTGCTGTTTCCCCATGCTGCTGGAGATGAAAGGGTTTCCAGATGTTTATCACTGGAAAGGTCTGACCTGCCAGACTTAAGCAATGCTCAACTGATTCTGCTAACCCCTAAAAGGCCTCTTAAGTAAGCCTATGCAAACTTGTAAAGGCCCAACATTTGGCTGATGCAAGAGCTAACCTTTGAAATACAGAAAACAAAAATTTGGATTTTAAGACAAACATTGCTTCTATCAATTAGGCAATTTTAATCAAACTTCATGTATTTACAAACATTTTTTTACATCTGCAAATTATTTCTGGAAAGTTTTCTTACAGGATATTTACAATGTCTTAATATCCTGTTTACAAATTGGTGCAAACAGGTCCTCTTGGAACACACATAAACTTCCACTGTTTTCCAAACAGCAAGAGGCTCATGCTCTATGATAGTGGCGATTTAAGTAGTGATTGGGAAAATGCTATAATTTGCACTCTGTTGCCTAGTAAGTGTGCTTAAAGCACATGTAATTGGATTCCTTAAAGGTTTCATGGCAGTTACATCTCCATGCTCATTAAAAGGATGTATTTGGAAGGGAAATGCATTAGGGTTATGAACTTCAGAAGCTTTTAGAGGGATATTGAACCTTTTGGCTTCTCTGGGCTGCATTGGAAGAAAAAAAAGTCTTGGGTCACACATTAAATACACAACACTAACAAAAGCTGATAAGCAAAAAAAACCAAAACCCAACAACAACAAAAACCCCTGCGCATAATTTTTGTGATATCTGCCACCACAGATAAGCAAAAAAGTCCTCATATAATTCTAATTATGTATCACCCTGTCTTTTAAACTCGTCGGGCAAGTCCAAAGTTTGTGATCACTAATAGAGAAAATGAACATATTTAAGTAATAAAACTTCATTGATTTTTTAAATTTTTTATTATAAAAGTAAAAGAAAAGAGGACACCATAAAACTGTGGGATATTTGACTTTGAGAAACTAAAATATCAATATCTGGTTCAGTGGAAATAGTTGCAATTCTCAGTGAGTTCTCAAGGTGCTCATCAGGTATTCTGGTTCTAATTTTACTCTTAAGGTGCTTCATTCTTGAAAATAGTTGTTCAAAAATGTAGGTGCTTCCAAAAAGCGAAGACATGAATAAGGCATGATTGTGAAGCAAGGGATATTTCTTCCTGGGATGACAGGGCCTATAAAAGTCCATGATCAAAGTTGAATGTCAGATTGCAGCTCTATACATTCCATTTGAAAATTGGCACTTAACGTATTTATGTCGACTGAGAATGGAGTTGCAAATATACCAAAATAGTGCTTATTTTCCCAGAAATCTTGAAATCTGTTTTCAAATTCTTGTATCAAGGCTGCATATTTTTTGCTGTTCACAGGACTGTGCTTAGCCAACGTGTCAAAATGTATAAAATGGTTTGCAATGCTAGGTTGAATACTTCTGATAATAACTGTGTTTCACTCACCAAGTCACCATGAGCACATGTAATGTCTGATTGTGTCAATTCGACTGTCTGCACTTGAAAGGTAACACACTGGAAGCTGCACACAGCCGTAAAACTGAAGCCACATATGTGTACAAATAGTGAAAGCATAGGTATGTTTATTTTATGTGACATTGTGACATGACATGACATTGTTGTCTACAAAGTACACACTGGAGAACTGTGCAATTGAGTTACAAAAAACATTGCAAAAAAACTCTCAGTGTTTTAAGTAAGCTTACAATTTTGTGTTGGGACGCATTCATAGCCATCTTGGGCCACATGCGGCCCCTGGGCTGTGGGTTGGACACCCCTATCTCAGAGTGTAGCTGTTGAGACAGGTCCCTTCTCTCTTTTCTTCTGGTTATCTAACTCAAGACAATCCTCTGAAGTGCAGTTCTTCGACTGAAACATAACAGTATGAATTTTAAGCAGCTTTTTACCATAGCTGGCAGAAAAGCATCTACCCATCTAAAGAGTTGAATCCAAGGTGGAAACTTTTTCTCTGTCCCTTCCTTTCAGTAAAGTTTCTGACACCACTCTCAGGGTGGCTCTTGCTGCTTGAGGGAATGTCAGCAGGACACCAGAGAGCCTCTGACTGAGTGACTCATTCCTCCTGTCACCTTCTTCCTGGGCCAAGGACTGGGTCTTGCCTCTGTTTCCCCTCCCTTCCTGAAGCCCTTCTGCCCCTTCCACAGCAGACTGGTTCTCATGCAACTGAGAAACTTCACTAGGCAACCTTGAAGCTTCAGAATCCTCAATCCCCATCCCCCACCTGCTCCTCAGAATCAGGCGAATCTACCTGAAATGTCTGCAGTGATCAAGAGATTGGGCCCATCCTCTGCAATGTCTTCAGGTACAAACTTATTGCCCCTCCATAGATGCATGGAGGACTCCAAACTGGAAGCTGTGTTGCCCCAGCCGTGGGCAGTAGGGGTTTTTTTAGATTTCCAGAGAGTGATAATGCCAACTCCAGGTTTACTGAGAAGGAGATTATTTATTATTGCAGCAATACCAAACAAGTTAGCTAGACTTTCATGGCATGTAGGAGCAAGCCTCTTTTCTCCACACAGCAGAGACTTGGGATCCCAATCAGCTCGGTTCAGATGAAAAGAGCGAAACCCCCCTCAAAAGCCCTCTGAACCAGAGCACAAAGAAAGTGACTTGCTTTTATAGATTACAAACTTATAGTGTTCTAATGCATGTGTACAGTATTCTATACAATTAAAAGATATGGTTACAGGAGTAATATTTTTTGCACGCATGCTAAGAGATAATGAATTGTAGTAAGCTGCTAAGGAGTATACATAGCTGCCTGGATGGCCAAGGTGCACCTCTGTCTGACATCAAAGCATAGGCTCATTACTGCCTCTCATTACATAGGCAGCAGTAATGCCTAAGAAGGAGCGTTCGAGGCTGCAGACATGCAGTTGTGCATGGTCCTTGTACCATCTTGATCTCAGAGCAGGGGAGACTCCTTAGCTTCATGAAAGCTGACTGGCAGGTTCAGAGGAACATGCACTGAAGTCCATTACACTAATGTAAGCAACTAGACTGCAATGCTGAGTGAAGCAAGTGTTTAAATGAGCTAGAGACCCAGGCCTGTCTTTTTGGGGTTTAGGCCTGTTGCAGAAATGTATGTGTGTCCAATGGCAAAGTACCCCTGCACTGTACCTTGTGCATTTATGGCCAGGAAGGATGAAGAGAGGAGACTGGGGTGCTGGTAGGAATTGGGAAGCTAACCCCTACTTCCTCACCACCCAGCATGCTCCTGTTGCCCTCTCTAAGGTGCATTTCCACTCTTGGAAGGAAGCCGGAGTACACCAAACCCCACACCCACCTCTCCAGTGACCCCATTCAGCCACCTCAACCTCTGCCATTCCCTTCTCCTTTTGCCTTCAACTGCTCCCAGCATCAGGGTCTTTTCCAATGAGTCCTTCCTTCTCATTAGGTGGCCAAAGTTTTTGAACTTCAGCTTTAGTACCTGACCTTCTAAAGAGCAGTCAGGGTTGATTTCCTTTAGGACTCGTAGGAGTCTCCTCCAGCACCACAATTCAAAGGCCTCAGTTCTTTGGCACTCAGCCTTCCTTATGGTCCCACTTTCACAGCCATACATGGCAACTGGGAAAACCATAGCCTTGACTATACACACTTTTGTTGGCAGGGTGATGTCTCTGCTTTTTAGTCTGCTGTCTAGATTTGCCATAGCTTTCCTCCCCAGGAGCAAGCGTCTTTTAACTTCTTGGCTGCAGTCACCGTCTGCAGTGATCTTGGAGCCCAGGAAAATAAAATCTGTCACTATCTCCATTTCTTCCCCATCTATTTGCCAGGAAGTGCTAGGACCAGATGCCATGATCTTAGTTTTCTTAATGTTGAGGGAAGTAACTCAGTGATTGAGAAGCAGAGAGGCAAACGACCAAGTCATGAAGCCTGTCTGAAGGAATGTGGAAGGGAGATAAAGATAATTGGCTTGAAAGAAAATGTGCAACTTCCTATCTCATCCTCCCAGTAGTTTTATGAGACGGGGTCGTAGGGCAATGTTAGAGAGGAGTGAACTAGTGAATGTGTAGTTATAAGCATGCAGACATAATAGGTTGATGAATATTAACTCACACACCTTGAATGGGCTAATTATAATGCACATGTGAAGTATGCAGATATATGTAGTGGGACGAGATGGGAGACATGCAGTAGGAGGATGGAAAGACTGTAACCTCCTAGTACCTTACCCAATGATGGAAGAGAGGAGGACTGTGGCAGATGGATTGAGGGGTAAAAGGAGCTGTGTTTGTACTTTGGAGAGATTCTGATAGAGTGGGCTCTCCATGTCTATTGCAATAGACAAAGTAATTCACCTCACTCTGTTAGTAGTCTTGGTTATTTAACTTGAGAAGAATTTTCACAGCTTTTTGCATAATAATGTTGAGTTTCAAGTCAACTTTTGCACTCTCCTCTTTCACCCTCATCAAGAGGCTCTCTAATTCCTCTTTACTTTTTGCCATTAGAGTGGTATCATATTCATATTGCTTCACAAATTACTGTGTAGGGGCAACAGGTCCCTTCTAACGTTTTTCTGTGCATGTTAAGTATCTGTACATTTGTTTCTGCACAGCAATTCATCAGTGTGTCTCACTTTGGGTTATGAACTGTGTGTTGTAATAGTTTGTTTTCAAACTTTTATAATCATTTTTTTCCTATATGAGTATACTATGAGTATGGCTCAGAGCAGAATCAAGACATATCAAAGACAATGCAACACAATACATATCATAGCAGTAAAAAACAAGAACAAAACATTAGATGAACAATAGCAACAATAATCTTTTCTAGTATGTTCCATAATGTTTAAAACAACAATTAAAGCAGCAAAACAGTTTATTGGGCTTGAGTCCCCAAAGTGCTTGCCAGAAGGGAAATAAAGACCTCCTGCAGAAAGGTATTCCACAATCTCAGTTTTATCTCATATGTACCAGCCACACCTGGAACATGGCTTCTGATGTTGATTGCAGTGTTCGGATAATTTCATATATGAAAGGAGGTAGTTCAAAATATCTCTGTTCTAGATTGTTCAGGGCAAAGTACTAATAATATCTTAGTTGTATCCACCAATCTGCAGACTCATTATTTATCTGGCAGGCTTTCTTGGCACCTTCTGATATTACCATCTATGATTCTATGTTGAACTAACTGTAGTTTCTGACCCATCTTAAAGACATCTTCATGAAGAGTGTTACAGAAGTCTAATATGTTTGGCTCAAAAATGTCTCAAATGTCACACTTCTGATTATTGTAAATGTGCTTAAATGAGGAGTTGCTTGCTAAATCTCTGGAATGACCCCTGGCTTCTTTAGTTTTCCCCTGTATACCTCTTATTTCTTTCCATTGTAATTTCTGAAAACAAATAAAAAAGATTTGGAAAAAATCACAAGATGCAAATACTCAGAGGGCCTTTGGCACAGTGGAGAGTTGTGGTGACCTCCAGCATATGTACATCCCAGCTTATGGGCACAAGGCCTGACATAGCAATGCCAGCTGGTATTGGCTGTCACCACCAAGAATAAAGTCAGTCTCCTCAGTCTGCAAACACTCTCAGTTCCTTGAGTACAACTAGACAAGGATCTCTTGAGCTGTTCCTTGAAGCCCCTATGCTTCCTAGGGGAACAGAGGTAGGTTACAGTTTTTCTCAGCATGTTCTTGCAACCTAGTTAAGTCTGCATTAGCATGGATAACAACATGGCATGCTGCCTTGAGAGCCTCCCTCTTTCACTTCCAAAATACACATTCTGGGTTTTGGTGAAAACAGGTTAAAAGGTTTGTTAGGGATTCAGGGGAAAGTATAAAGTGGAGGTAAAGGTTGGTCAGAATCAGAGCACAACACAGTAAGTAGTTTAAAATGGCAATTCAGTGACAAATAACAAATGAAATAAAAATAGATTCTAACAGCACAGCCCTGCCTACCAAATTCTTTGAAAAACCTTGGTGTCTGTGGCAAAGTTTTCCTGGAGCCAGTGTCAAAACACCAACACACCTGTACCTGTATGGGAGGAAAATCTTGCTACAATCTCCTTTCTTAGTTACATTAAAGGTCTTCCACTTCTTGGAGAGTTGCTCAATGAACCAATGCCAAGAAAAAAGGATCCCAACTTCCTTTTCCTTTCCTTCTCCCCTGAGTTTATATTTGGTGCAATTCACCAGAACATTCTTGTATACCACTGTTACTGAGGCGGATGTTCAGGAGATGTCTTTTGCACCATATGCCAAGTCCTGTTTCCACACTGCCACTCCTGTTGGTGTCTGCCTGCCTCAGGTGACCAGTTGACTTTGCATGTCAGAAAACTTCCTGCATCTAAACCTCTGCTGTGACTAATCCCAACCATGTTTAGACTTGCTTAGTTAGACTTGCTGCATACCAACAGCATCCATTTAACATCCATCCGCTCCTATGACCATGACCCATCTGATGGTAACCAAACCAAGGAAAGCAGGGAATGAAGGAGAATGAATGTGAGTACAAAAAGAAAGAAAGTTAGAAGAGGAAAAGCTCCAGAAAAACTGGGCTTTAAAAAAAAAAAAAATCAATGAAGTGGTATATTTTGAGGTCCAAGCACTTATCAAGTCAATCCCAAAGTCCAATATTTCAGGCAATTCTATTGATTCAAATCTGGGAGTTTTAATATCCCTCAGGAACAGTTCTTTTGTAAAGTTAACAGGCCTTATTTGCTCATTCAAGACCAAGTCAACTCTTTGCATTACAAGAAACGATACCTTGTTGCTGGAAAAATTAACCCCACCCTCACCCTGCAGAGCTGCTGCAAGGATTGCAGCTAGACTTAGAAGGAAGAGGGAATTTTGATGTGGTGGCAAATGACATCAGCATCCCTGCTAAACAAAAAGTGCAAAATATACAGTCTACATTGACAAGCAGATGCACAAGATTTGTAAAAATGGCTGTTTCTTGACACTGAAGTAACTGTTGCATTCTCCTCAGGCCCTGGCTCAGATTTTAAATTTGGGTGTTGCCACTGTCACCATAGGCCTGACAAGCAATAGTTGTAAGAACACATGGAGTGTTCCATTAGTAAATGTGAATAGGATAATTCCACTCACTGTGGAATCCATTTCCCTGTCTAGCTGCCTGTTACCAGGCAAAACAAGTGCAACCTCATATTTGGCTGTATTTGACTTAGGATCTATATAGCTTGACTGCCTTTTCCTGTGTGTGAGCTCTGGTTTACTTAAAGGCATCATTTGGGCCCTGTCTGATGGGCCATCACTACTTGGATTTAAGAGGACAGCCACAATCAGAAGCCCTCACTGTGGTGGCCCCCAAACCTCTAGGTATTCCAGAAAGAGGGAAACCTACATCAGCAACACTGGCTGTTAGGCAATAGCGCCAGCCTAGCAAGAGGTCTAGAATAGGCCCCCTGGAGCACCTATCAGAAGAATCTATATTTGCAACAACCACCCAGGGGTTTTAGACCATGTAGAACTGAGGTGGGCAAAGTGTGGACTTCCACATGTTTTAGAATACAACCCCAATGATACTTTGCTATTGGCTATGCTGGCTAGGGCTAATGGAGATTGTAGGCCAAAAGACTGAAAGAGCCAAAGGTTATCGACCACTGATGTAGGGGCTGTTTTCGGGGTCTTCGTTAATCAGGTCTTCCATTCCTTTGCAATTGGTGGCTACATCTGCTACATATTTCTTTCTAATCTTCTTGGCAGCAATTGCAGAGAGAGCTTCATGCCAGGTCACATGTTCATCCAACTAGAGAAGTTTACCATTAAGGGTGCCACAAACCCTTGGGTCCTTATATAAGAGACAGTAGAAAATATAATGAATAAGATCCTCAGGACAACCTGACGGAGATGCTGTTTTCACGATCCTCATGCATCAGACCATCCTAGTTTTCTGCCATAGGTGTCTGGAATAAGGGAGTTGGCTTTCTGTCCTTGCCTGGTCAACAGGGTGGTACCAATGATCTAGCTGTGGGATCTTGGGATGGGTGTGCTCCTCTGCACTTTCCCGCATCTTACCCTGTCTCATAATGAACAAATAAATTGAAGTGCAAAGGCAGCAGCCACAGGAAATCACTACCATATCACTCTTGCAATATGAGAAAAGGACCTGAGGCTTTGCTGTTGCCACAGCTGGTTTGGCCATTAGAGAGATGACACTTAGAGGCTTACGTCATGTGCATCACAGAGTTCCAAAGCTTTGGAGAATTCCCTGCTCTCATTGTGAGAGATGTAAAACAGCGGAAATCAGAAGATATTATGGGAAGGGCTCAGCAAGAGAAATTTCTAAGGCATGGTGAAAGCTAGTCAACCAACTGGCAAAACCAGTTCCAAGGAAAATTACCATTTACTCATCCAGAATTCCTAGCATTTTACTTCACCGGGCCATCCTCACTCTGCCATTGTCAGAAAAGTTGATGCGCTTCTGTTACATAATATGTACAGTTGCTTGCTATTTAAAAAGTTCTCAGTCATGAGATGAATCACATTCACAAAGTGTATATCAAAGTGGTGATTAAATGTTTCAAGCCAACTAGAGGAGATAACTGGAAGTTTACTGGCCCAGATTTGTTGAACTCTAAACCAAGCTCACTCTGCTAGTTGGGATCTTGCCCATGAGTTTGAGAACTACATGTGGTGCAAAGCTGATTCACCATGAATGACAAAGAGCAATGGATATGCAGCTCTTGCCATGCAACACAGTTGCCTCCCTTGTCGTGCCTGCAGAAGACATCGCAGTCTCAGAGTTTTTCTATACACGGCTGTTAATTGCTGTTAGACTGCTGTAGCTACTTTTTGTTTTGTTTTGTTGCAGAACTGACAAAGTTCCTCATCCTGCTCTTCTGCTATACACTGTTTAGGGGATGCTGTAGTATAGTGGAAAGGTACAAATACATGGGCCAAAAGAGTACTTTCACGTATAAATGCAACACTTCCCCTTATCTGAAAAAGGGCCAGGGAATTTGTCTCTGCCCAGTTTCAGAGATAGGTGTGGGCTTTGGGAGACACCTACTCCTTCTCAGACCTAGCCCTTGCGAAGATGCTTGAGTGGCCCAAGGCTGAAGAACGTTCTTTTCAGGTGAGCAGAAGACAGATTCAACCAGTGAAAGGAATGGCATTAACTGAAAGGCCAGAGAAAAAGCAAGCACTTAATGAACTGCCTTTCTTTAGGTCATGTTTCCCAGTAGAGTTCGATTGACGAGAGAAGACCTCTACTTGCTCTACACTTGCATCAAGCTAGCAGAGGCAAAACAGATTGAGAATCTTATGTGGCATATTTGGAAACTAAGAGGATGGAACACCAACATGAAGCTTGCAGGCTGAGTAACAGCTATTTTCTCCTGTCAGCAAGAGATATTTAAAAAGTGTGCAGTAGCAAATAAAAGGAAGAAATGTTTCACTACTATATCAACAACAATTCTAAAAATAACTTCCAGGTTCACTGACTTCAATTTTTCCCCTCAAAGCTTAAAAGACTTTTCAATCTGATGTAGCAAGAAAGAATCAGAAAATGTTTTATTGCAAAACAAACAATAGCACATCTTGCTAGTAGGTGGCAAACTTCGTCTTGGTTGTTGCACAGCCTGTGCATTTTTTCATTTATTTATTTTAATTTAGCAATAATTACACAACTATGCAAGAGCATAGCATACGATTGTGGGAATGGAGATTCTTGGTCTGGCAACAGCAGCAGAGGCTGGGAGAATGTGGAGAGAGTGGCCAGGGAACTGGTGAAGGCAAGGCAGGAGCTTGGGGAGAGGGTTGTGGGGCAGGGCGGGAGGAGTGGAGAGGAAGCGAGGTGGGGCTAGCGAGGCCCAGGAGGAAGCAGAGGGGGCAGGGCCAGTGGCCTCTGAGGCTTACAGGGCCACACTCAGCCATTGGGCATCGACCCTTGCCTGCGCCCCTCAGCTGCCCGAGGACTCTCTTCCCCTAGGTCATTTATTTTTAATTGAGTGTTCTGTTTTTCTTGTATTAGCCTGTCTGGGAGAACTACGTGAGAATAGCCAGGTAATGGCAGTGTAAGACAGACAGGGCAGGGGAAGAAGATAGGGCCCGCTAGGGGTGGTCTATGCCAGGCCAGGAGACAGTCATGGCTGGAGCAACAGCTGTTGCTGTGAAATGCGATACCTGTGCCATGTTTGTCTCTCTCTCTCTCAGAAGCAGCAGGGATACATTTGTGCTGGGTGCAAGGTGTCCCTCCTACAGGAGAAGGTGGAGTCTGGAGGATGCCCTCACCTCCCTCTGGGGGATAAGGGAGGTGAGCAATTCCTGGACATGGCCAAGAGAGCTCTCCAAGCCAACCAGGAGCAGCCCCTTCTGGACAGAAGGCTGAGGGAGGAGCTGAAGGGGAAACAACCAGGGAGACATGGAGGCATGTCACCCACAGGAGGAGGAAGCCAGTACAGCCTCCTCCATCTCCTGGGACCAACCTAGAGCTGGGAAACAGATTTTCTCTGCTTGGGGAGGCTGGGGCTGATGATGACCTGGAGGGCACTCCAGACTGGGACCAGATGAGGCCAGGGGGCCACTGCGGCAGTGGCAAAGGCCAAGGCACTGCCATCTGTCTCCACTAGGAAGAGACAACCATGGGTGATTGTCGTCAGTGACTCCCTGCTAAGGAGTACTGAGGCAGCGGTGTGTTACCCTGACCCTGAGGCAAGGGAAGCCTGCTGCCTGCCAAGTGCATGCATCTGGCATGTGACAGATAGACTGGAGTGTCTTCTTCCCTTGAGGGTCACCAGCCTCTTCTGGTGATCCACATGGGGATGAACAACACGGCCAGGATCACTAGCATCTTTGAGGCCGTGGGAAAGAAACTCAAGGACCTAAAGGCCCAGGTGGATTTTTCTTCTATCTTGCCTGTCCAGGGATTTCAGCCAATTAGGGAGAGGAGAGTTGCGGAGGCAAACAACTGACTCATGACATGGTGCCGGAAGGAATGCCTCAGGTTCCTTGATCACGGCACCTGGTTCCCCACCAGTGTACTTCTTTTGAGGGACGAGGTGCACCTCATGAGGATGGGGAGAAAGTCCTTCGGAAATGCTCTAGTGATCTTCCTCCAGAAGGTTTTAAACTGAGCCAGGGGGTGGGGTGGGTTCAGGCACCCCAAAAGCCTGTCCTGATTGGACAAGAGAGGGGAGAAGATCAGAGTTTCAGGGGTAGGGTGTTGGAGGTAATGCAGGGGCAGATGGAACTTCTGTGATGAGGGTTCTGGTACCAGGAAAGAAGGGAAGAACAAGGAGGTCAGGAGTCCTGAAGAAAGGGGGTTATGGGAGGAAGCTGAGATACATGTATACCTAATGCTAGAAGCATGAGAAACTTGCTTGAGGCTCTCCTGGGAATAGGAGGGTATGACCTGGTGGGGATCACAGAAACATGGTGGGATGAAAGGCAGGATTGAGATGTAAACATAGAGGGGTATGTCCTATTCAGAAAGGACAGGAAGGGAAAGAGGGGAGGGGGCATAGCATTATATGTCAGGGATACAATGAAATAGAAGGCAGTGCAGATGGGGATCTGGTAGAGGCAGTCTGGGTAAAACTAAAGGGACTTGATGGGGGGGGGGGACCTGACAGTGGGGGTATGGTATCACCCACAGAGTCAACATGAGACCTTGGACAATACCCCAACAGACCAGATTCGAAGATATCTCAGGGGAGGGATGTGTTAATTATGGAAGATTTCAATCTCCAGATATTAGTTGGTGTCAGCATTGAGGCCATGGGCAGCTGACTAGTGGACAGGAGCACTGGGACCCAGGCAATCAGGTAGTGGCACATGGGTCAGTCCAGAAGCACAGTTGAAAATAGTCCAAAAGTCAGAGAACTGAGAAGACAATCTAAGGGAAACAGGTACCTTGAGGGCTGGAGCAAGGCAGGAGTGACTGGCACTAGGCTGGAGCAGAACTGGAGTAGAGTTGGAGCAAGGCCAGAGCAACTAGAACAAGACTGAAGAAACTGGAGCAAGACCAGAGCAGGGCTACAGCAAGGCTGGGGTGGCTGGAGCAAGGCTGAAGCAAGACCGGAGCAGTGCTAGAGCAAGACTATGGTGACTGGAGCAAAGCTAGACTAGGACTGGAATAAGACTAAAGCAGAGCATATGGCGCAGAGCAACAGGAACCTCCACAAGTCAGGAAACCTTTGTTGTTGAGTTAGCTTCTGGAGGGAAGAGGCACTGCTTATATAGCTCTTCCCCCAGGACTCCCAGGTGTCACTTGTAACAGCCATGATAGCTGCAGTAGGTTGTGGGTCCAATCCTGCAACTATGATGGCTGCTATTCTAGCCCTTGGCCAGAAGAGGGAACCCCGAAGTTTCCCCAGATCCTGACAGTTGAGAAACTCACTTTGTGGTGACAGCCAGGTCTCATCGCTTTCTTGATGCTATAGAGGGAGGTTTTTTCACTCAGAGGGTCTGGGAGGCAACGGGGGCGGGGGGGGGGATATCCTTGACTTGTTTGACCAACAGGGACGACCTGGTAGATGAGGTGCAGATTAGGGGAGCTCTGGATGCAAGTGATCACTCCATCCTTTGTTTTGAGATCAGGGGAATGGGGACAAGTGGCAGGTCAAGTACTAAAAGCTGGGACTTCACAAGGGCCAACTTTGGTCAATTGAAGACCAGACTGGGAAAGTCTCCTGGGAGAGGGTACTGGAAGGCAAGGGAGTTCAGGAGGGGTGGATGGCACTCCAAAGGGAAGCCATGACGATACTGCTCGTTCGTGTCAGGATCAGGGCCTGAGTGACCCTGCAAGTGCCTGCAGAACCAGGAGCACCCTTGCAGGCTCTTGCAGGGAGCAATTGAAGAGCAATTATGCAGTGCAGTCCTGAAGACCAGCATAAAAGGCTTTCTGGCACTGCTGTTCTTTGCCACAGCAATGCAAGTAGTCTTCAGGACTCTCTTGTGCTCTGGCCTCTGCAACACCACACCTTGAACCTCATTCCCAGCCCTGCTCCAGTTGTTCCTGCCTTACTCCAGTGTGCTCCAGCTTGCTCCTGCTTGATCCAGTTGTTCCTGCCTTGCTCTGGTTAGTCCTTGCCTAGTTTCAGTCTGTTCCTGCCTTGCTCCAAGTGCCCTCATCTGCTCCAGCCCTGTTACTGTGTTCTTGCTTGCTCCAGCTGATCCTGCTCTGCTCCAGCCCCCTTTTGTCTGGACCACCTTTGCAGGACTGCTTCCCTGGCGTCAGACCACTGGACTGTTTCTGGATTGTGCTTTCTCTCTCATCTGTCTAATATTGAACTGCCTGCTGCTTGGCCTCTAGCCCTGCTAACCTGCAGGATCTGTTCTCTCACCAGCATCCTGGTCCTGGTGTTGTGCCCATCCCAGCCTCTGCCCACATCCCGGCCCTTACAGTTAGCAAGGTGGGGAGGTGAAGGAGAGCATTGCTGTGGAGAGAAAAGAGGTGATAAAAGGGATTAGGCATAAGAGGAACCTCTGTAGGAAATGGGCACTGGGGCAAGTAGACACAAGGGTATGCTCGGGGAGGAGGCTCATTATGAAGGATTCTTCACAGGGCTAAGGCTGATTATAAGCTGAGACTTGTAAAGAATATCAGGAGCAACAAAAAGGACTTCTATCAGCATGTAAATAGCAAGAGGAAGGGGAGACAGGCAGTGGGACCACTTGGGAGGGGAGGGAGGGGATTCAGTGACTGATGTGAGGGAACAGGCACAGATACAAAATGACTGTTTTGCCTCTGTGTTCTCCCCAAACCAGGACAGGGGAGATCTGCATGGGGGATCAGATAAGGCCAGGGATTTAGGGGCACAGATTAGAGTCCCCCCTCCTCAGAAGTTGAGGAGCTCCTCAGGGCAATGGACATTACAATGGCCCCAGGCCCTAACGGGTTACATCCGAGGGTACTTTGGGAGTTGGCAGGGGTACTCTTGCACCCATTTTTGAGATCTCGTGGAGAATGGATGAGGTTCCAGAGGACTCGAGTGTGGCACAATGTTCAAAAATGGTAGTAGAGGGGACATGGGGAATTACAAGCCGGTTAGCCTTATGTCCATTCTAGAAAATGGAAAGGCCCATAATAGCGAGAGATCTAGTAATTTTAGATAGGGAAGGGAGGTTGGTGAGCATGCAACACGGCTTCCACAAAAGCAGACAAACCTTGTGGAATTCTATGACAAGGTTTTGAGGTGGCTAGACAGAGGGGACATGGTGGATGTGGTTTACCTGGATTTCAGCAAGGTCTTTGACAAAGTGCCACATGAAATCCTGGTTGAAAAATTGAGGAGTTTTGAAACCAATGCACTGTCTGATGGATTAGGGCACAGTAGACGGACCGAAAGCAAAGGGTAACTATTAGTGAGGAATCATTGGGAAAGGGGCAGGTGATGAGCAGGGCTCCCCAGAGCTCTGTCTTGGGACTCAACCTGTTCAATCTATTCATCAATGACCTGGAAGAGGGGGTGACCAGTCTCCTGATCAAATTCGCAGATGATACTAAATTGGGAGCGGTGGCCACAATTAAGGAGCAGGTACTCTGGATCCAGAATCTCTGGAGGGCAAAGCCACGGGTGGGTGTCTCCTGAAATTTGCCAGTATGTGTCCTCCTGTATATTTTCCATCTTAGGCTCCTCATTCCCACACCTGCGCAACTGTAGATAGCCATAGTCACACAAAGGCAGGTAAAAACAATTAACTTTTTTTCAGAATGTTTGGCAGCTATGAGCTGTTCTTCAAGGTGCCACTAGAGTATTTTGAAGGAACTTCCCATAGCAGTCAAAATGACTGGGCACTTTTGGGGTGGGTGGCATTGGCAGGTACTAGAGCATGCTGGCAAGAGTTTCAAGGTGTTTGGGGGATTTGGGGCGGTGTTGTGACTCTTGCCAATTGGGTCAATAGCTGGACTTACTCACAATGGCCACCTGGGTTCAGATTACATGTAAACACATCACAGCCCTCCCTGAAGCCACCCTGTGCAAATCAATCTGGATTTTCAGAATGAGACAATCCATCACATTTGTCATGTCATGTGAAACCAGTCACTATGGTTAAAAATATATATATTAGAAAAGAAAAAGGCTGCAAATATATGTTTATTAATATCATTGGCATAATGCTGTGTAAAAATGTTCTCTTGTCACTTGTACTGGCAAAAAGGTGAAAGCATTTCTAGAACTGCTATCTAAAAATAGTAAAGTGTGGCAGTCGAGATGTCAGAAAATAACAAGACAATGATGTTTATGTGGTGATAATCATTTTCCTTATATTAAACATGAAAGAGGAAATTGCAATGAGTTGCTCCAGTCATGTTAGTATTAAATGGAACCCAGCCCAGGGCAGTAATCAAATGGTTCCCTAGCGATCATAAACAGCATGAGCGTCCAGGAGAGAACTCAGTTACAGGGAAAAAGGTCAGTGGAAGTGTTTGGGTGAACCTGCTCTTTAGGCAAGCTGAAAAATCCCCTTATGAATATACTTGCTTTAGTAATGATTTAATACCTTTTGTTTTACACAATTAGATACGTGGCAGAACATGAAAACATCCCGCAATTATGCACATAATGAAACCGATTAACCCTTTGGAACAAGCTCAAAGAACTGAAAAGGGATTCCCTTTAATGGTAGGGAAGCGAAGGCTTACTCCAACAGAACCAAGAAATACCCCATTGTGGTTAAAATGTTGGAATCCTTATGCAAAATGTGTGGTCTACACAATGCCTGCAAACATGAACTGACAAGCAGCCTTCCAGTCATCCAAGCACATACGATGCTTATCACGCTACTTTCTTTAAAATTCAGGCAACATCCTTGGTGAATAATATGCATGTAGAAACACACTGCATTTTGCCCAGGTCATCCATCCTAACCCTCCTTTAGACTGCAGGGTCTAATGAATCACTAGTAGGCACAATTCACTCCGTTATTCTACATCAAGTGCTTTTGCTGACAGGTTTGTTGCTTGGACTGCACTTCATTCCTATACATGCTTCTTCAGAAACGGGTCCCACTGAATTTAGAGCTACTAAGGGTTCAATCCTATGGCCTCTCAACATTTCCTGAGAGGCCATAGGATTCTTCACAGTCCCAGTTACAAGTTCCTATGAACATGGAGCTGGAATTCTGAAGTCGAAGCCCCCACCCTGCCCCCTCACAGCCAGTGTGAAAAAAGCATGCTGACTGTCCCCCAAAGGGTACAACTGAGCCTTACGGGGGGTGGGGAGGGCATGCGAAGGGCTGGTGAGGGACGGAGACTGGGACTATGGAGTTGTGCCAATTCCAGTTTGCATCTCAACCTCCTTGCTTCCTCCCCAGCATTTGAGCCAGACTGCCACACCTCATGCTTTACCTTGGTTGCTCATAAGCCTCCAAGCCCTCCATTCCTAGTTCCTCCCAGTTTTCTTCATTTCAGCAATATAATTGAGAGGGAGACTTATTTTGTACTCACTATTGTTAAATACATTGGGAGTTCAAAATTCTTACTCATCTATTGCAAATCACACAGAGAATTAGCAGCAGTCCCAGATCTACGTCAGTCCACATTTATTTTGCAGTACAGGACTAATTTCCTGTCCTCAGTCTGAGTGCTTCTAGGTGGATAATGCCCAGCAATACCAATAAAAAGGTTCTGTGCATCTAAATGCCACCCATTCAAAAGCTGAAAGAATGAATGGGTCCTCAGTGCATTGCATTATTGGGGTGGCTATTCTTTGAGTGTTGCAACATCAGTCATTCAGTTGTCATAAAAGCATAGAAAATCCATTTACGTTGGTCTTGCCTTAGATTTGAAGAAGCAGGTAGATTGTTAAGTAGAATATGTATATCTCTATTAAGGACAAGATTTATTTATTAGATACAGTATTGTATCCCACTTTTTTCTTTTTTTTAAGAACTCAAAGCAGCTTACATCATTCTCTTCTTCCTGCTCTCAATCTTATCTCCACCACAACAACCCTATGAGGTAGGTTGGGCTGAGAGTCTGTGACTGACCCAAAGTCACCTGGTTGGTTCCATTGCCGAGTGGGGACTGGAACCCAGATCACCTGAGTCCCAGTTTCATGCTCTTAACCACTGCACCATTATTGTATTATTATTTCCTCCCAAAATGAGGTAGCTTGTAGGCATTGCCTAACGTATATGGGTACAGGAAGCAGGTATGTCACATCTTCAACAATTAGACAACTCAGGAAAGCCTTTATTGAATTGATGCTGTGGAGTCCAATATACACAGAACGGAAGCTTTTAATAGATAAAGATATAACCTACAGCATCCCAATGGTTAGAAGAAATATGGCAACTGAATTCATAACGTGCCATGAGCACAGATTTTAAACCTCTACAAACATTTATGAAACAAAGTATTAAGTTTTTGAAAGGTATAAAACAGAGGAATTCCTTGTAAAACATACATAATCCAGACATAGGTGTATTTACTTTGCCCCACAAATTCAAGCTCAAGATGCCCATCTAGGTGTGTCCTTTGTAATCTCACTAATCAAAGTTCAATATTTTGAGGTATATCTCTGGGAATAAGCATTCTGTCAACTGGAAATGTAACCCCCCAGTGCATTCCAGGGAATTAAATCTCCTGTAGCTGGCAATTCAGACATTCATCAATTAATTGAATAACCTGACCAAAAAAAAATCAAAAATGTCTTCCTGACACTGTCCTTATATTTGACTTAAATATTTTTCATGTGCATCATGTGTTTTAGCCTCTTGCCCTCACCACAGCCAAAAGAACAGTCATGCAGTGTTTACATTTCATTGTGGTTCTTTTTGTATACATATTGCAAGAGCAAGGAGGGAAGTTTACACAACAAATAATAAAACAATGATGCATCCACAGCTGAATCTCATGGAATTTATTCTACTATATTTCATTTCAGTTTGAGGGTAGGGGGCGGTGGGGATTTTCAGTCTAACTTCTGTCTTTTGCCTCCTAGTTAATGTTGATTGCAATTCCCACCAACGTGAAAAATCTCGGAGTCCAAGAAATATCACCACCCCACACACACGCACACTATGCATGGGTGGTGCTAGTCTGAGCATGCCTGTAGTTCTGGAATGCATTTCCTTCAGCTTTGAGCAGATATGCCACATTGATAGGAACAGTAGAAATGTCCTTTTGATCAAAGTACAATGTTTGAGATTAGACACTGCCAGTCTGGCAATGATCACCACATTCCTTCAGAATATGCTAGATGTGACAGAGGTCTTGGCAAGTTACCTGTGAACTGGAACCTCCTCTATGTGAGTAATGTAGAATGAGCAGCCATGAGCTTTCAGTTGGAATGAGCTTGTGTGCCATTAATTGCCTAGCTGGCAATTTTGCACAGATAAAAGGAGAGCCCTTTGCATAGTCTACAGTCAGCCAGGGAAATCTATGTTGATGGAAAAGCCAGAGCCAAACATTGTGACTTAATTCCTTCACATGGTTGATTGGTTTTATGACCAATAACAGTGTTTAAAATTACTCTTGCTAGAGCAAGGGTAATGAAATTCAAGACTTACTGCTACTAGCCAGCCACTACTAAAGGCAGCAGTGACAGTTCTGGGTAGTGAGAGATCTAAGTTTCACTATTGATCATCACCAAGTTCAAGACTATTGTAGAAATATGTACCTAGAGAAGCTGTAGGGTCTGAGCTAGAACAAGGTTTGCCTCTTCTTACTTCTGGGGAGGTCAGATACCTGCTCTGTGGGACAGAAATGGTTGACTCTCCTGCACCCACATTCCAAGAACAACCAGCTGGGCATGGAATATTCCATGAGGGTTTCCAGTACATCACCTTCAAAGTATCCAAACTGGGCACTGTGATAGAGGCAATGTCCCAGGCTATGCACACATAAGCTATGGATTGACATAGAAACCTGTTTTTTCTTAATGCTCTTACCCAAATAACCTTCTTATGAATCAATACTAGTTTTGCTAATCTGAAATACACTGATTGGTGGTGGGAGCAGGGGTATTAATCTATCACTGTCTGTTATTTCCAAAGGCTGATTGTTCATCTATAGCAGGAGGCCTCAAACTTTTTCAACAGGGGGCCAGTTGAAAGGTGCCAGCAATGGGCGTGAGCCGCCAAGGTGGTGCGGGCGGGGGGGCGTGGGCGTGAGGAACGAGGCAGGGGTGTGCGTGTGTGGAGATCGTTTTCTCTGAGCAAGTCCAAAACGATCTTCTTGCAGGCAAGCCGCCACACAGCGAGGCGCCGCCTTGCTCGTGCAGAGATCATTTTGGACTCGCTCGGAGAAAATGATCTCCTTGTGAGCAAGCCGCTGCTGGGCGCGCATGGCGAGGCGCTGGCTTGCTCGCAAGGAGATCCTTTTCTCCGAGCGAGTCCAAAAAGATCTCTGCACGAGCAAGCTGCCGCTTTGCCGTGTGCACACACAGTGAGTCCAAAACCTTTATGGCGGGCTGGATAAATGTGCATGGTGGGCCAGATCCGGCCCGCAGGCTGTAGTTTGGGGACCCATGATCTATAGCTTGCAGACACCATGCATGGAAACACTAGAAATGAGCCATGTTCTTCATACATTTGCAGATTTTCTCTGGACATTCCTACACCTATATACCTATAGGCACTTTGTAACATTTTGAATTGGCATGCTTTCATAGTTCTCCCCAAGGATGCTGGCAATTGTCATTTGGTGTGGGTGTTGAAATGTTTATTAAGTGATCTTGCACCCCACCTGCCTTTCAGAACTACAATTTGCAGGGTAGTGTTTCTGGGAAGAGTAAATGACTAATTTACCTTTATGGTGTAGATGTCCTCATAATTTAATAACCTTTCCTTCCTCTATGCCTATTTTCTTTTTTTCAAATC
Organism: Varanus salvator macromaculatus; assembly: GCA_023646645.1. NCBI lineage: Eukaryota > Metazoa > Chordata > Lepidosauria > Squamata > Varanidae > Varanus > Varanus salvator. The sequence continues at coordinate 2,192,961 of JAIXND010000774.1, read as the reverse complement.
TTTTTATTTATTTTCAGAAAGTACAATAAAAAAAGAAAATATATAGGAAAGAAGATGCCAAGGGTCACTCCAGAAATTTGGCAAGTCACTCCTCATCTAAACATGATGATGAGTGATGATTTTCCTCAATCAGAAATTTATCCAATCTATAAATAATTATAGACTATTACATTGCTTTGGTTTAGAATGGTAATCACATTAACATTTTGCATGAGATGTTAATAAGAAGAATAATGAAATAAACAGAGGTTAAACATACAAAAACAGCTGTACCTTATAGATAAAACAGACATTTTATGGGAAATTCATGATAAGTTCTGGTCATGTTTCTTTTTCACTTTGGTGAAGTGGGGGCTCTGATATTTATTGCAACCGAGGTACCAGGGAAGGTATGTGAACTTTTTTTTCATCCTTTTTCCACAGTACTGCATCTAAACTGCACAGTACTGCATCACAGTACTCCGGGGGGAAAAAAGGAAGGGCTTCTTACAATTTTTTTCCTGCTATGGAGCATATAGCTTGGGTCAAGAGTTATAGATACTGGTAAAGGTACAGTGAACAGTATTTTTAAAATTCTGGTGCACAAGGCAAACTCTGGACTTTCTTCCCTTACTGTTCCATTAAAGTAACAAAAAATGGTTTTCTTTTTAAGTTGAGCAATCTAATCACAAATCCCTTGTACCACACCTGTTGTGAGCCTTAAAGATGGAATCCATACTTGATGATGCAGATGTCAATCCCTCTGTGTTCTGTTGGGCTTATTCTTAGCTCATTTTCAGTCTATGGATACTACCTGTCCTGTGCACATTTTTGAGGAGTGGTGCTGAGAGATCTGGAGGACCACAGTGGCTATGGATTAGGACTCAAGGCAGGGTGATTTGGGGCTTGTGAGATCTAATTTGTGTTTCAGTTTTGACCATACCCCAGATGCCTACAATCAGAGTGATCAATAATGGCTAAGGAGGGTGGAGTCAGGGGGAAAATAGTGACCAAGGGGGTGGAGCCAATCCCCTACTGCACCCCACCCTCAGAGACCTTGTGGCCAATGACAATGTACTTGCAGAAATCTCAGAAACCCTCCACCGTGTTTTTGCTTTGTATGCATCCCCATGTTCAAAATATCTTGGCATATTGTATTTGATTTGCAACCTAAAGGTGCTTTAAAAAATTCATGCCACTTTCACTGGCCATGAAAATGAGAAATGATAACTTCACTGGGAGTTGAATTATTTTCTTCAAAAATAATTGCTCTGAAAGCTCGGTCCCTCAGCAGCAGCACCACCCCATTTGCACCAATCGATGGACAGTAATTCCCAAGCAGTGAACAAACCCACACCAGACAGGATCAAGAGAGATTCCTGTGCAATTCCTCCAGTGCGTCAAGGCTGAATGTTGAGACATGAAAAGAAGGACTAGGGCATAACCACGTCTCAGGATGAGCCTCCAGGAATGACATGCGTGCAGTCAGGTGCTGGTTGGGGCCCTAACTTAACTGAAGAGCTCTGCGGGATCAGAGGAAGTTCCATCTGTTCCCATGCCGGGAGATGGCCCACTAGGGCTTCAGTCTCATTTTTTTACTCGGAGTCCTGGGTCTCTGGAAGGCCATCTGCCCCACCACCCTGCTGCCCATGGCACTTGCTGAAATAACACAGAGAGAGAGAGAGAGAGAGAGAGAGAGAGAGAGAGAGAGAGAGAGAGAGCTCCCTGGGCCGGGGCCGCAGCCCTTTTCGGCACCTGGCCCCGCGGCTGCTTGGGAAGCTTGCGGGCGGGACACTGCCCCGGCTGCCCCTCCCACGCACGCACACCGCTTTGCCTGGGAACCAGACAGCAGAGGGTCGCTCGGCGGGGCTCCGTCGCCTCGGCCGGCAGCCCGTGAGCGCTCCTTGGCAGAGCTTCGTGCGTGCGGCAGGCGGTGGGAGCGCGCGCTCCTTCCGGCCACCGGGCCAGCCAGCTAGGTGAAGGGGTTCCCCGCCCCAGGGACCCGATTGAGTCATCGGGGAAATGTGAGGCCTTTGCATATCAATGCGATCGGGTCGGCTTCCGCCGTGCGCTGGTCGCCGCCCCCACCGGGAAGATATAAACTCAAGGGAGGGGCAGCTGGGAGGAGAACGACGAGGCGAGGTCCTTGCGCAGACGGCCGTCCAGCGCAGAGCACCGCCGGGCCCTCGCCGCGCCGTCAGCCTTGCCCCCTCGCCCCGGGCCGGGAGCGACCCAGAGTTCCAGGGAGCGGTCTTCGGCGGCAGCCACGCGGATCGGGGATGGCCGGCTGGAGCGGCCGGCGACGCACCTGCGCCCTTCTGTTCCTGGGTAAGCCCGTCGGCTCCTTCCCTCAGCTACGGGGTAGCTTGTTCTACTCATGATGGGTTGTGTCATCCAAACCCTGTGTGGGTACTGGAGAATCCCATGGTAGCAGCAGCAAAATCCCTTCGGTTGTCCTTGCCATGCAATTCCTGAGTGAGCACCAGCTGCCCACATGGAACACTAGCCCTGCTTCTCTCTGCCTCCCCCACACCCCAGCTACTGCCAGCCCTTCTGGGCATGCTGCGCATTTTGATCCTTAACATGTTTTTATTTGTCTGTTTTCTTTGGAGACCACAAAAAGCAGCTATCAAGACTTGGGACAAAATGTGGTCCCTTGTGGAGATTAAAGGGAGAAAACAAGCACAAACCAAAAGGGGGCTGTTATGGAAGAGTGTGTAAATCCTCCAAACATCCCCCTTTCAGCCAAAGATCCCTCTTGACAGCTCACTGAACCAAGGGGTGATGGGTGGATTTTGCCCAGCAGAGGCTTGGAATCTATGTAGCAGCCCTTAAGTGAATAAGCACAGTTTGCACAGTTTTGTGTGCAACTTAAAAATAACGCTGGGCAGCTATGGACAGCTCCTCCAAGATACCACAATGGGACACTTTGAAGGGGTTGCTCATGGATGCTCATACAGCTGGTTTTTGTGATCTCAGGAAAAAAAAAAGAGATGGGGGAACTCAGCAAGCCCTACAGTGGGTACAGCAGGGAGAGGAGAAAAGTTTCATTCCTCCCATGATGACCCACAGGATACTTGCATGAGGAATAAGTGGAGAGGAGGAGGAGGGAGGTTGCCCACTTCATGCATTCCATTCCCAAATCTGTCTCTACTTGCAGTAGCAACTAAAAAGCCTTCAGATTTAGTTAAGCATGAATGCACATGAGCAATGCTCTTGTGCAGTTCACATTCATTTTACCTGGACTTAAACAGACGAACCTCAAGCTGGTTTGTACCCATAATCATTACCTTAGATTGGAAACATGTGAAGGGTGTGCTTCACCCTGGGAGTTTTGATTTTAGTCACATGTGCATAACATGCCTGTCCAGGTGGATTTGTGTCAGTGTGGCTGAGGGTACCTTGTGGCCTGCTTACCATGCAGGGCAGACTTCTCCTTGCCACAGTGACCCTGGCTGTACTGAGAGCTGTCTCCTTTTCTCTTTATCCATAGGGCTGAAAGGCAGTCATTCTTATATGGGAGAAAGTGAAAGGATGTGTTCACCTCACCACAGCAATTGCTTTCATCCTGCTCCCATCCATTAAGAATCAAGTCAGCCTTTCTCTGCCCAGTCCCTCTTCCTTGGCTACACAAAAATGTTGGAAGCTGGTCTTTAAATAACTATGTGCTTAATATTAGTCTCTAGCAGCAGCTCAGCTGACAGATAGATTCTTGGGCAGCCCTCAAAGGTACCAGTGGGGCACTTTCTAAGAGTTGCTCATGGGTGCCTACAAAGCCAGCTTTTGTGATCTTAGGAAAGGGGTGCTGTTTTCTGTGGCACTTCAGACCCAGTTTGTAATGTGTCTGTAGTATATACAGTCGATATATTCAATATTGTACAAATTAAGCAAATAATGAGCCTACTGCAAGTTACTGTGGAGTATCAAAAATAGGTAATGTATAAGCCTCCACCTTTGTCCTCTTCCCAAGGAGTTTGTTGATTATAGTGTGGTTAAATGGCCCAGGCACTGCACTGTCAGTCACCCTCTGCCTAGTGAGTCTGAGCATTTTTCAAGGAAACTTTGCCTCTCAATTGCACCTCTTAATTACAGGGCAGGTGTTTCTTCACCTGCCAAACCCATTTCAACCGAGCTGCTCAGTTTCTGTTTTTTTATGCCAAGCCAGGTAATTCCCTGCCTCCTTACATTCCAGTTATTATACAACATTTTGAGCTGATGCATGAAATGTAGATATGAGGGGAAAGGACTCTTCATGGTACATCCCAGGTGCTATGATCAAATAGTGCAGCTACTGGCCATTTTTCAGCACATATGATGGCTATGTATAACTTAAAGGAATAGGTCATCTTGCTTAGCATATACTTGAAGAACGTTCTTTACATTGTTTACTTCTGCAATAAGCTTGCTTGGACAAAATATTTCTTGGTCTTCTGAGTTCTATTTTCTGGCTGCAACTCCTGCCATATACTTCCTACTGACTGCCATACTCTACACATGTAAGGAATCAAAGAGAGCAGGTCCACCATTCCTCCCTCTTCTCGCCCCAGTCAGAAACATTAGTTTGACAATAAGCAGGAGGTATAGTAGATGAGCTCTTTCCCATTCCTTAGTTTGGCAGAGTCAGGCATTTCTCTTGCCACTCCTGTTACCCCTTGCTGTTACTGCAGAGCAGTGTACATGGGTGAAACTTCTATCACAAATATAGGCCATATATGACCAAACAATGATAAGGGACGAACAAATGTTCATAGAAAATATTCATAGATCCTTCTATAATATAGGATCTGTACTCTCCAGAGGGAAGTGCCCATCTGACTAATGGAGTGATCATTATTTGCATGCGAGTGGGACGGCGAACAGACACTACACATTGAAGTGCTTCTGTTCGGTCAGCCAACCAGGCCGTCTTCCAAGTTATCCTACTGTATTCCCTAGTTTTCCACAAACATCCACAACAGAAATTCAACATTCTGCGGGAACTAAGCATGCTCATTCCTCATTGGCTGTTTTCAGCTATTGCTGTTTATTCAGGGGTGCATTTCTTTCTTTCCAATGAGCATGCTAACATCTCCCCCATGCTCTCAGTGGCCCCATTTCGCATACAATCCTACCAGCACTCAGCAGTAGAGTTTGGATACAATCTACTTCAGATTTGAGCCACAGTTACTACTTGAAACTTCTGTGGTGCTTTGTCATGTGTAAATGCTCTCTCATACTACATGTGAAGTCATGAACATAATAAAAAGCTTTATTGCATTGGGCTTGTGACACTGAAGCTGTCTACAAATATTGCTACTTCTCAAGAAATAAAGCTATTAGCCAAATATCACTAGTGAAACAGGGAAGGAAATTTAATTGGCTAGAAGACCCCATAGAAGATGGAGCTTTAAGTGGCAGATTAAGAATTGTAAATCTTACTTGAAAAGATGTCTCAAAACTAAGGGTATCCAAGGAATAAACAATCCAGTCTGGGAGGTGGCAAAGAAGAGGCCAACAAGCAGTGGAATGAGATGACAGGATATGAGGAAAGACTATATGGAAGAGCTGTGTGAATAGGTATACAGAGACCCTTTCTGCACTTTCAGACAGCACCTCTAAGAGTGCCAGAGAAGGGAGGTGACTTTGGGATTGTGTTCTGGCAAAAGGATCCCTGAGAGCTCAAAGGCACTGACAGGAGGCTGAAATTCACATTGAACTAAGCAGTCAGCTTTTTGCCTGCAGGCATCTGGTAAGTTTAGTGAAACCCCTGCCCAATGACAGCCTTGCCTGGCATAGATTAACTGCACCTGAATGTCTGTAGCTCCAAATTCTACCATGTGCCCCATTTTGGCAAAGCAGTTTTCCTTAATAAAGGCACAACTGAACAGCAGTACTTGCATTCCAGTACAAGCAGCCTACTGAGCAATGCTAACTTTCCTGTAAAGCAAGAATTTGTGTTGCATGAACATTCCACTGACACCGCAATAACAATAACCATAACATTCCAGTAAGGCCATAATGAGTATCTACCATCTCACTTATAAAGGATTACAGCTGTATTTGCTTAATGACCCAAGTGGTAGCATTAATGCCCCACCTTCTTTAGTCTTGGCTAATCCATTGGATGCACTTGACAGCAACAAAAGACATAGGAGGGTTAAACTCCCAAATGGGTAATGAGGAAAGGGATGTCTGCTCCTTCTGCTCCACAGTACAGATCCTGTATCCATACGCAAGATCTCCTTTGCCCTCTCACTGATGTCACTGGGACTTAGGTAGGAAGCAGTGAGGACTAGGAAGGTAGCTTTGGTTTAGAGCCAGGAGGAGAATGCAGGAAAGAGTTTACTCCAAGCATCCCTGGACACTTGGCATTTTCATTCCCATGGGAACTTAGAATGTGCTTTTATACTGAGACTGCTGGTTCATCCAGACTAACACTGACTGGCAGCAGCAGAATTCTTTCCTAGTTCTAGCTGGAGATGCTGGGAATTGCAAGCAGATACTCTGTCTCTGCCACAGAGATAACATTTCCAGAAGCATGTCTACCTGCAACACCGGCATCCCTGAAAGTTCCAGCCCCTTTTACAGTGCCTACATCAGAATAAAAATCAGTGGGTACCATCCTTCCAGTTTTCTTGATCAGCTATGTCTGATACATCAAGCCATGTCTTGCACGTGTGATGATCATAGATCCAGCACCACAAAGAGAACTTTCATAAGTACAGTTTTTTTCTGAAGGAAAAAATGCTTTCAGTTGATTCCTTTCATGTTCCTGCATCTACTAGCCATAATGTGATGGAAATCAAATTATGTGCAAACTAGTCCACATTTCCATGTTGAAAGGACTTTTCTATACCACCTTCACTTGCAAGTTATCCTACTTGATGCTTGTAAGCTTCCACAAAGGCCACTGTTGGCATTATTCAGTATCTCTTTTATTCTTTGCAGGGTGGTGGCTTTTGTTGAGTCAGCAAAAGCATTCCAGCTGCCAAATAATTATTTCCGGCAGTGACTTGGGTTCTCTTGAAATTTAGAAAATCCCATTCATTTGTTGACAAGAGCAACTGCTGTCTTTGCTTCAGTTTTCAATCCCTGTGCCATCTTTCTGTTAAACCTTATGGGTTTTGATGAACCCTACAAGTATATGCAGTTTTTAGGAATGGAAACAAGCCTTATATTTCAAAATCGGTAAGGGGCTGGGGGTGGTGGGAGGGAGGGAGGGAGAGAAGATTTTCTTTCACATGAATAGAGTAGATCTATCACATTGCATCTATCACAGTATGACAGATTTTTTTTTCACTATAACTTTTAATGGAATTGATGCACAAACTTCTAGACTGGATCTAAGATGGCTGTACAAATGTGTTGGAGTCCTACTAGAGCTGATTTGCTGAAGTTGTTTCCATGGCTTCTCCTGTTCAAGATTTCATATCTATGTACCTAAAGCAGCCTAGGCTCATTTTTTAAAGGTTTTCCAACCTGGATTCTGTTTTGTTGCTTTACTCTGGGACCAAAAAGGATGATGACCAATATATTTCAGTATCACTGTTTCCAGTAAATCTAAGCATTATTAATTATGATTATATTGAAATGAATGATGTGTGTTTCTGCAAGGTCACTAGTGATCTGTCACACTGTACCTGGCAAGGGTGTTTGCTTCTTTAAGTAGCTGCATATGTAACAAAGAAGTGTGAAGTGAAAATGCATTGTTGTAACTCTGTGGAAAGTTACAGGGAATCCTGACGGGCCATAGCACCCTTGGGCTTGCCCACTCATGACGTTTCTGTTTTCCACTTTCACACACAAAAGGTGAATCATCTCATGGTCAGGACTGGGTGTAGTGTTGGCATTTTAAGTGCAGGCAGGAGTGGTATTTGCACAGGTGGAAAATCCTGTTGTGCAAACTTCAGTTCTGAAAGCAGGAAGACATAATCACTGTCAAGCAAAATGATCACATTTTTCAGTGCTAGAAAGAATTCAGGAAGTTTTCCCATCCCCTGTACCTCTACATTAACCCAACACTATTTTTCTCTGTAGGCTTGCACCTTTCTCAAGCTATTCTTGGTACAACAGTGATCCCTTTATGCGGATTAAATGAAACTGATAGATGTACAACTAATCTGGGTGAGTTTGACTCTCTCATAAAATACTGGAAATATTATCAGAATGTCCAGAGGTGTCTGCCCCTACCTCTCGGGATTGAATGGGTTATTAGGCTTTGCATGTGTCTCCTTCTTACACTGGCTTTCTTGACCTTGCCTTCCACTGTCTCCCTCCTGTCAACATTTGGACTGTATGTTCATGGCAGGGACTCTTTTTGATGAAGTTACTCTGAAATGTGCCATGTACACTGAAGGCAATATATACTTTAATCATAATAGAGTCCTTGAGCAATACAATGTTCTTGGGTAGGTCCCACTCCTTCCTCCCAACAGGATTTGTTCAGGAAATGCTACAGGTAAATTGTATACTAAGTAATGGGGTCAGTATTATATAGCACAGGGCTACAGCATTAGGGGGGCTTCCATGTAGCAGATGAAAGGAATGACATCACCTCCCCAGCTATTTGTCATTGTCACCGTCACTATTTGCTGGGAGCAGGATGCAATTCTGTGTCCTACTAAATATGGAGAAAGGGACTTAACTGGCACTGGAGGAGCTCAGAGTGTGTTGTCCCCTCAGGCAGAGGACAACCATTGAAGTGTAGCACATGCCACACAAAAAGGCTCAGCCAGTTCCAGGTCCACTGTTACTCAAGACTGGAGTTGAGAGTGGGGATTCCTCCAGCAGGAATCCAAGGAGGCTCCAGAAGCCGGATGCAGAACCTCTGCTAGCTGATGATGTCTGTGGGACAGAAGTTCAGGATCCCTGGTATTAGCTTTACAAAACTATGAACATCTTGTAAGAGTGAGGACTTGAAATGAGTGATGCTATTTTTGAAGTGTTACTGTATTTATTGTGAATATATAGTTGAAATAAATCTTATTGGTATGGTTTCCCCTTTTATCTAGACTTCAATACATCCAATTGAAAAATCAATTTTCCTTTCAAAGTTCATATCCTAATAACTGAACACCCTAAAATTAGCCTTTAACATTATTCTGTGTTCCTTTTTGTTTATCTCACTCTTCCACCAAGAAGCTTGAGGAGAACAAACTCTCCCCACCACCTTAGCTTAGATGGAGTTAAAAAGAACGACTGACCCAGAGCCTTCCAGGCAGCCTTCATGGCTGAGCCTGAGTTTCCCCGACCCTAATCCTAATTCCTCTAGTCTCTCTACTACACCATTCTGGCTATCTTCCAATTTAAGTAATAGAAAAGGGTCATCTTTTGCTTCAGAAATAAATTGACCCTAAACTGAGATAAGTATTAAAGAGCGCACAGGAAGCTGCCTAGTCCATCTAGTTCCAGGTTGGCTCCTCCATACCAGCTGGTGGTGCCTCTCCTCCTGGGCTGCAGGCAGACCTCTTTCCCAGCCATGACGGAGCCGGAGACTGTCGGCCTGCCAGTGCTATAATACCCCCACCCCCCAAGACAGTAACACCAGCTTATGTTTTCTTCATTTGTTGTAGTTCAAACAAAGGCTACCACACAAGTAGCTGAAGTTGTGGTCACGAGCTGTCAATCTGGCATGCAAAACTATTGCTTTAACGGGCAGTGTGTATACATCGTGGACTTGAAGGAGCACTACTGCAAGTAAGAGAGGAGCTGTGGATGAATGAAATAATTCGTTTCTGTGTATGTCCAAGTGGACTGACCATTTTTATTATCATTTGTACTGTGCCTTAGCTGGCAAACCGGAAGGCAGATATTAAGGAGGTGGGGGTCTTCTCATTTGCTTTCCAAGAAGGGGCTGCTATCCCAGATATGAAGAGCTGACTTAGATCTTTCTCTTCAGTGATGAGTTACCAACAAAGAATATACCACATGAGAACTGTGGGCAAGGTTGCCCATTTCTTAAATGGACTAGGATTGGCAATATACAGGACTAGGATTGGCAATATATAGCCCTCCAGATATTTTGGCTTACAACTGCTATCAGCCATAGCCAACATAGCTAAGGGCATGGATGCTGGGGGTTGTATTCCAAAACATCTGGAGGACCACCAGTTACCCTCTCCCTCTTTATCAGTGAAGCATAGCAGTACAGACAATTCTGGCTGACTTTGAACTCTTTTGTAGTAGCCAGCATTGCACCATCCCTGCTTATATTTGTATGTTTGTTTGTTTATTAAATTTCTACACCCCCCCCCCCCGTCAACCAGGACGACTCTCTGGAATATAATTGCAACAACATACAAAATAAAACAGCAAAATTAAGTTAGACATACATGCTACAACAAGAAAATAACAACAAGAAAACACAAGAAAATTCCACAATAAAACCTCACAATAATCACAATTCAATTAAACCAAAGGCACTAAAAGAAATAAATACTATATAAAAATCTCTTAAAACTATGAAAATATTGGGTAAAGAAAATGGTCTTTGCCTGGTTCCAAAAGAAGTACAGAACGTCACTCCCTCTGGGGAGCTGGTTCCAGAGTTGGGGAGCCACTGTTGAGAAGGCTCTTCTCATAGCCACCTTCTTTGTTTCCTTCAAAAGGGGCTCTCTGAGAAGGACCTCAGGTAATGATCTTAGAGTGTAGGTAGGGAAGAGGTGCTTCTTTAGATAACCTGGCCCCAGGCTATTCAGGGTTTTAAAGATTATTGTTGACTCTTTGAAATGGGCCCAGATTTCAATTTGTAACCAATGCAATTGAGAGAAGACTGGTATAATACGTTCATCCACAGCCTTGCTGTTCTATTCTGAACCAATTGACATTTCTGGACCAGCTTTAAAGGCGGCCCCATTACATTAATTCAGACAAGAGGTTACCAGAGCATGGATTACTGTTGTTAGGGGCTGTCTGTCCAGATATAGATGCAGTTGCTAAATCAGCTGATAAAAGGATCTCTGAGCCATTGAATCCACCTGAAATTCCAGTGATAATTCAGGGCCCAGGAGCACCCCCAAATTATGAACTCTATCCTTCAGGGGGAGTGCAACTCCATCCAGTACAGGTGTCACCCATCTGAATAGAAGATTCCCCCCTCCAATAGCACCTCCATCTTATCTGGATTAAGATTCAGGGTTTGGCCCTCAAACAATCCATTATCAAGCCCACATCCTGATTGAGAATTGCCACTGTCTCACCTCCATTAAGCATATTGATGGCATCTCAGCCCACACCTCCAGCTAATCTCCCCCCACAGTTTTGTGTAGATGTTAAAGAGCATGGGGGATAAAATACAGCCCTGTGGAACTCCATGGCATAAATGCTAAGGCACAGAGCTATAATCCTCCAGCACCACCTTCTGGAATCAGCCAGCCAAGTAAGAGCAGAACCACTGCAAAGCAGTGCCTCCAACTCTCAATCCAGCCAGCCTATCCAGAAGGATATCATGTTCAATGGTATTGAAAGCCACTGAAAGGGCCAGGAGAACCAACAGAGTCATATTCCCTGTCTCTCTCCTGGCAAATGAAGGCAAGGGTGACCAAGGCAGTCTTCACTCTGACCTGAAGCCCAACTGAAATGGATCTAGATAATCCATTTCATCCAAGAGTGCCTGCACTGCCTGGAACTGTTCAGTCACCACCTGCTCAAACACTTTGCCCAGGAAGGGGATGTTGGCCACTTGCCTATAGTTGTTAATATCCTCTGGGTCCAGTTTAGGCTTTTTCAGGAGTGGTGTGATTACAGCCTTTTTTTTAAATGAGACTGGGACCACTACCCTCCCAATTTACAGTCTTCCAGACCTGGATAACCATCACCTCCTTCCTTTGAGTAATAAGCCAAACTTGACCAATCACCTTGTCCACATCCTCAGGCCTCAGTAACTGACACTCATCCAACAAAATTGGACCAGGTGGTGCCCTCTGTTGATACAAGGGAAGACCTTCCCCTCCATATCTGTTCAAAGTTTTATAGAGTTGCTATACAGGCTGCTATACATTTAAAGGTGTCAAGTGATACCATGTAGAAACAGGGCTCTTAATTTGCATGGGTGCTGAAGGTGGGAGGAGGTGGCACCACTTTTGGGGAGCACTATGTGAAATAAGGTGTAGGCTCATCAAGTCCCTCCAGTCCTTGGTTGTTGACCTCTTGTGGCAGGAGAAACTATGTTGACCTCTTGTGGCTCAAGGAGAAACTATGTGACTTCCAAAGGTACCTAGACTAGGTTAATGCTGATGATGGTGATAGCCAGGAGAGCAGATGCATGAGTCCAGAAGGTCAGGAAAGACTCATCTACTTGGCACACCTGTCTGTTCAGTTGTGATCCCAAGACAAAGCAATTATATTTCTTCTTAAATTACATTTCTCTTCAGCTGTAATCAACTTTGGCTTGATCATGCATGTGAGTTCTCAAGAATTATACTATTAAATTTCATTGTGCTGCATGTATGTATGTATGTGTCTAGATATAGCAAACTAGGGACACAATTCTGCTAAATTTAAGCACTATTGGGTTTCATTGATTTTCAACCAGAATTAAGCACATGCTTTACTTTCCCACTGAAACCAATAAGAATTCAAAGTTCTCAACTTTGCCCCCAGCTTACTAACACAAAGCAAGGAAAGGATAACAGTTGGAATCCAAAAGCTTCAGCATGTCCAAGAGCTTCCATATACTCAGTGTGGCAAAGTAAGCTCCTCACCATTTTGAATCAGATATCCCATATCACAGATTAGTTTGGAAACTCTGCATATTTGCAAAATTGGTTTGCTACAAGGCATGGAAGGTAACAGGGGTGACTATTCATAAAATACAAGATTCATTGGACATGCTAAAGTTCATACGTTTGTATGAGCATTTTCATAGCCCTGTATCTATTGGTGCTTTCTCAGCTTGCAGTCAGCTTGATGCCAAAACATAGGCAATATGTCTAACGTGTACTCTTTCCCTGTTTCCAGGTGTAAGGCAGGGTATTTTGGTGTCCGCTGTGGGCATTCCAATTTAGAGCTTGTCCACCAGCCTCTGAACAATGAATACTTGGCACTGACCAGTCTCATGGGTCTCATTATCTTCCTTGCTGTTTCAGTTGGAATTTATTTCTCTTACAGATGGTAAGCAACCTCCAGCTGCACTGTTTTGCTCTTACTCCCCCAGAGAGTTAGTTCAACAGTAGCTCAATAGGCCACATTGATCGTTAGGACATTTCACATTATGTTTAATTGTTATTAAAATAATCATAAAAAGTGAATGCAGTAAGTCTGTAGGTCATATAAGCATATTTCTGAGGGATTTGGTTGGGAGTAGATCCTTATAGAGTTTAAACTCCACAGCAAACTGGGTTTCTTCCATGGCAATATGTACCATGGCTGCTCATGGAAACATAATGCATAAATCTGTAAAGAACTCTATACTTCTGAAACATGAGCAGCTCTGTAAGTGAAGCTGTATCTAAGGCTGGGATCCAAACCTCATCATACTTAATAGTACACATATGAAACCAGTGGGACTTATGACTGACTCAAGTCTCATTGATTTCAGTGATTTACTTTAAATATGACTAATTCTGGATCCAACCATGAATGTTCAAAAAAACTTTTTGGGGGGGCAGGGAGGGGGGAAGAAAAAAAGTCAGTGTGGTGTAGTGGTTAAGTGCATAGGACTGGGACTCAGGTGATCTGGGTTCTAGTTCCCACTCAGCCAATTGTGCCAACCACAGACTCTGAGCCCAGCTCAAGTCTCCATGTAAACTCCTTGTTTAAAAAGCAGCCCTCTGATGTGGAGGGTTAGTGCAGCTTTCTACTGCAGTAATTCTCCCCAAGGATGTTGACAAAATTCTCACCATGCGAACTTCTTACTAGAAGAATAGCATTATGACCATTGATTTCCCCTTCTTTTGTTCTTTGATTTCTAGACTCTATTCAGATCACAGCACATATGCATTTTCCAGTTTTCACTTCATATGTATTCTTTTTTAATGTGTTATTGTTACTAATGCATGTGACTGCATTTGTGCACTGCTTAAAACACTGCATAAAATGAAAGCTTAGGACAATTGTGGTTTGTCAATATGCATTGGTAAGCAGTAAAAGCAAAACCCCAGCACTACAATCCTATCACAATATAGTATGCCCCAATGGCAACAAGAATTCTAGAATTTCTCTAACTTGAGATAGAAGGGAAATGGAAGGGAACATGAAGTTGAGTCAGCACCACAGAGCAGTGACAGAATGGGGGACAGCACTCATCTGGAGTCTCTCCTCTGCCTTTCCTCTGCTGCTCTTGCATCAACTTAATTCTTAGAAGTCACAAGAAATACTAGTTCAGTGGATATTTTAGTAAATCCGATTGCCTATAGTACAGTGTGCATTCTTCTAAAAGTTCTCCTTTTCTGTAACCCTGCAGGTATGAGAACAAGAAACAGAGACATGCTGCAAACAGAAATTATGAGCAGGTTGCTACAGATACTGGACTGCTTCATGTGTAAACTAAGAGGTTTTTAGAAACCATTTATTTAATATTAAATACTTATTTTATTAATAATATTTATGTTCAAAAGAAACGAATTTCAAAACAATGCCAATCGGAGTACATTTACAGACAGAGACTATTTTTTTATAAATAATATTGTATTTGTATTTTATTTTTTATTCTATTTTATTTCTGTGCAACATTTTGATGAAGTAATGTAGCAATCTCTTACATTCATACATATGAATGTATTCTTCTCATTGCTTATACTTGATGCACTGTGAAATACATACTTTTGTATTTTGTTGACTTGAAAAAAATCCTTGTGCAAGGATTAAATCTTCCTATCCATTCAAATTATGCTGCTCTTCTTTAAAGTCAAAACAGTAAATGGCATATCATTAACTTGCTAGATAGGTGCAAGAGGACCCTGGCAAGAAAACAAAGGACGAGATGGGAGGAGGCTGTAGCAGTCAGTGTGACAGGACAAACCCATGGTATTCATGACCTGAGCCTAAATCAGAGTTTTTTCTGAAAGAGTAGAGTCACATCCCCATGTTTTCAGTGTTGTACAGGAAAAAGTGACATGACTTGATTGATATGCAGAGGAAGCATAGATAAGCCAACTAGAGTTGTGATGGTGGCACTGTCAGCAGTTAAGTAACTGTTGTACTTAATTGTATAAGGAGAAGATGGATTTGGAGGAAAGATGAGAAGTTAGTACATTGCATTTAAGGCAATGACGAATTGCCAAAAGGAAAATATGAGGCAACTGAAGATGTGGGACAGGGTGGGGAGAAAGTATTGAAGTAGAAGACATCCAGGGACACCATGTAAAGCAGAGGGCCAAGAACAGAACCCTGAAAGAAACCAACACAGAGGCAGAGGAAAAGCTTCCCCATACAAAAACATGGAACGTGCAATTCGGCAGAAGTATCTGAGGACAGCATTTCACAGGCCTTGGATGGAAGGGGATTAGGTAGGAGAGAGTGTCCCCTAAACTTATTCTGATACCTTGATATTCTATATCTCAGGCAAATTGTGATCTTGTTACCCGGAAAAAGGGCCCATAGAACTCATTGGGGCTTACTTTAGCATTCTTAACACACTGGATTGGGCTGACAGACATTTCTTGGAATTCCTGATTAATCATTATGTAGAATTCCAACCCAGAACAATGAAAGTCCACTAAATGAATGTTACTTCTTTGTTGAAATTCTTTATTGTTCACAACCGAACAGTGCATTGGAAAATAACATGAAGCAAAAGGAAAAGAAGTTGTTGTGAACTGAGAACTGCTCAGGAAGAGGTGCCCACGGTTTTCTGAAACCTCGATTCACTTCTCTAGCATATGATTTCTTGCAACTTCTTATGTATTAGTCTCACTTTCTTATTTTGATGCTGAGCAGCTACAATCCCAGAATGCCCACTTCTTGTGTTTCTCACATTTGCTGGATTTGGTGGGAGGGTGCTTCTCAGTACCTTCTTCAGAGGCACCCAGCAAACACCAGTGACCTGTCCAATGCAGCATATAGACAGCTTTACATGAGATAGTAGCAAGCCAGACCTAATCATAAAAGGAAAGGGACACAGTCCTAAATTACAAATAGAGAAACCTCATGGGGACAAAACAACAGGCGTTTTTTGGCACTCTCTTTTCCCCAGATCAACATAGGATGATGGAAAGTGGTGGGCTTAGATGCTGTGATCTGTGATACTGAACTTCAGTTCTTTGTGGAGGGAGGGTCTCACATGGCTAAAGAACATCTTACTTCTTGCAACATCACCCCCTCAGTGTCTTGAGCCTTGTCTGCCTTTCTTGGAACAACCCTTCAACATCAAAGGAAGGCTCTGTGTGCAGGTGCCATTTTTACTGATTATACTGTATTAACATTAACAGTGTTGTATTTCCTACAACTTGTTTATACAATATGTGAATGAAGGCAATTCCCAGATAATTTGCAACACTCTCCTTACCCCATAAACTAAGAGGACCATGTTTCATACGACTCCATGCCATCGGGTCAAGTACCAGAATTTATCTCATTTTTGTCCCATGCGTCCTGAAAAAAATCTGATTGTCATTCATGAAGCTTTCCTATTTCATCCATGAAACATCCCTGTGTAGTAGGTGTAGAACTATGTTACTCTACCTGCACCACATCCTATGCATTCAATGACTATCCTACAGTCATGGTTTTTAAACCACACAATAGCCAAGGGTTCTTTGCGTGATTGACAAAAGTTAAAAATAAGAGCTACGATCAGGCTGAAGGGGAAAAGAAGAGAGACCAACCTGCAATATCTTTGCTACAGAAAAACAGACAGAATAAATAGATTTGAGCTAGAATGACCAAGTACGAATGCTTGTGAAATCAAAGAATTCAAGCACTCACTATTACAGAGGAAAAGGAATTATCAGGTCTGTAACCAATCCACAAAGGTTTCACACATGCTTCCCCTTTCCTACATCCCCACTTTGAGAGTCAGCGTATTTCATAGGAGACTATTCCCTTGGCTTTGTTTGCATCCACACAGCATGCTTTCCACTCTTGAGGAAAGTGATCTGAAAATAGATGCACTTGTAAGTGTATTCTAGGATTGCCAATTGTCTAAGCAAAATCAGACCCAGCCAGTTTGTTTTAATTAAAAAAACAAAACAGAAAACTGGCAAAGATTTTTGCTTGAAAAATTAGCACTTCATAACTGCTGAAAATCAAATGGCTCTCACTTGACATTTTCATGGGCAAATCTGTTAGTTTTGTTTTCTCCAAGATTCATATGTTTAAAGCTTCTATCTTTCCAACCCATTTATGAAGAAATGTGGGAACCTCAGCAATTCATATCAGAAAGTAAGAGAATTCAGAACCATACTTTCAAGAGCCAAGTATTCAAATCCTCTGCCTTGTTATATCTCTTCAAAATGCTTGAGGCTTACTAAAACTACAATAACAGAAGCCTAGCTAAAATGTATGCTACCAGTTAAGAAAGGTAGTACCAAGTCCAAGGAATAACCAGCAATGTTAAGGGGTCAGGTGAAAAAAGAAAAAAGATGGATTCCTTTCAGAATATGAATATCTTTCCCAAATGAGAAGAACAACAGGGAGAAGAAGCTTGTACAAAGGAGATGCAAATAAGAAATGCAAAACTGAGTTAAGGTATCCAAAAGGCAGATAAGCAGATTGTGAAAAAGCTGCATTAATTATTTTAATATATCTTCACTGAAACATACCTATGTCTAAACTGATACTTCCAGGAAGGGAATTTGAGAAACTGAGGCAAACAGTAGTGACATTCTCAGCCTTTCTAACACATCGAAAGCTAATAAATCACTGAACCAAAATGACCTCCATCCTAGAAGAACTCAAATGTGAAACTGCTGATCCACCAACATATTTATGTAACATTTATATATTTACAGCACTGGTAATACTGTTCCATGTATATATTCTAGAGCAGAGATCAATAAAGAAAATACATAGATAAAGTAATAAAACATTGAATTGAAAACAAAATAAAACTAACCCATGGCAAATCAGCAAGGAAGATAAAAGACAGGTGCCCAAAGAAAGCACAGTGCTGCTTTCACAGCAACATGGCCCCAAGAAGACTGGAGAACAGTCCAGTAACATTGCACCATCCCTTTTTAAAAAGGGATCAAGAGCAGATATGGGAAATTATAGAGAAGATCCAAGAACTCTGGCTATTGGGGAGTATAGAAATAACAGACATACATTTTGGTTTGGGTAAATCGGTGAAAAGCAATATTATAGATAAAATCAATACATGCATGGAAGGACAAGGCCTGCTAATAAAGAATTAACATGGTTTCTGCAGAGGTAAGCTCTATCTTATTAACCTTTTAGGGTTTTTGAGAATGTTAGTAATCATGAGGATGGGGTGATATTATGGAATAAGAGGAGGAAAAAGGAGAGGAGGAATAAATGGTAAATTCTCCCAACAAAGGGATGAAAACAATTCTCCCAGTGAAGGGATGGAAACAGTGGAGTCACAGAGATCATTACTGTGACCAATGCTTTTCAAGTTGTCCATAAGAGATCTGGAATTAGGAGTGAGCAGAGAGATAGCCAAGTCCGCTGATAAAACAAAATTATTTATGTCAGTTAAAAGAATATGGTACTGCAAAGATTCAAAAGAAACTCTCTAGATTGGAGAGAATGGGCATCAAAATGGCAAATATGGTACAGGGTACAGCATAGACAAGTATAAAGTGATGGGTCAGCAAATCCCAACTTCACGTATACACTTCTGAGATCTGAGCTAGTGGTGACTGACCAAGAAAGAGACCTGTTGAATCTGTTGAACTAGTGTCTGGCTGCTGTACAAAAGCAAATTCAATGTTAGGTGCAATTATTTATTTATCAATTACATTTTTATACCACTGCACATCAAGAGTGCAACCAGAGGGAAAGCCCTCCTCCCCCCTGGCGTGGGGGGTCCCGGAGAAGGACTTTTCTGTGAAAGATCTTAGGGGCTAGATAGGAACATCTGGAGAAAGGGTTCCCTTCATATAGCCTGGCCCCAAACTGTTTTGAGCTCTAAATGTTAACATCAGCACTTTAAATTGGGGGCAGAATTCAACAGGCAGCCAGTGCAATTGAGAGAGGACTGGTGTGATGGACCTTATCAGCCATGCTGCCCCGTTCTGAACCAGTTGGAGTTTCTGGACCATTTTTAAAGAAAGCCCCATATAGCACGTGTTGCAGTAATCCAGGAGAGAGGTTACCAGAGCATGGATCTGTGACAAGGCTCCATCTGTCCAGATAGGGACATAGTTATAAAATCAGCCTTAGCTGAAGAAAGGTGCTCCTGGCCAACAAGTCCACTTAGACCTTGAGAAATAATTCTGGGTTAGGAGTATCCCCAAACTGCCAACTTTGTGCTTTAGGGGGAGTGCAACCCTGTCCAGGACAGACTGAAGATTTATTAGTGGTACAGACAGGCTACTGACCAACAGTGACTCCATCTTGTGTGGATTGATTTTCAACTCATTGGCCCCATTACCAAGTTCAGAAACTGATTCAGAGTGGTCACTGCCTCTGTTGATGGAAAGGAGAAATAGACCTGGGCAGCACCTGCATATTGTTAGCACTTCAGACCATATCTCTAGATGACCTCTCCCAGAAGTTTCATGTAGACATTAAATAGCATGGAGGATAGAATGGAGGCCTGAGGAACTCCATAGCAAAGTTGCCATGGCACAGAGCAATAATCCCTCAACACACCTTCTGGAATTGAAAGCTGCTGGGAGGTCCAAAAGAATCAACAGGGTCACATTTGCCCTGCCAGCAATGAAATAGTATTGAAAATAAAACTTTCCCCTGTGAGGAAAGGTTGCCAAATCAATGACTGTTTAGCTTAGAGAAAAGCTGGATAAAAGGAATTATAATAGAGGTATACAAAATTATGCATGGTGTGAATAAAGTGTGTAGGAAGATATTTTTCTGCCTTGCTCATAATATTAGATCTCAAGGTCACCTCATGAAGCTGAGGATGGGAGATTTAAGAGAGAGAAAAGGAAGTGCTTTATCACACAGTGCATAGTTAAACTATGGAATCCCCTACAATAACTTTAAAAGGAGTTGGACAAATTCATTGAGAATAAGGCTTTCAATGCTATCTTCAGTCCTATAGCTGGGGAACATAGGCAGGAGGGTAATGCCTATATTATCCATATCCTACTTGTCCTACAGTTCCCCACAGACAGCTGGTTGGCCACTGTGTGGACACTGTGCTAGAGTAGGCTGACCTTCGGTCTGATTCAGCATGTTATAAGCCACCTCTGGTACACAGCTGAAAGTGAACAATAATTTTCAGTGTAAGAAGTAAGCTAAGCAGTTCATTCTGGGTAAAAGCTTACCAGAGATCAGAAACTCCCATTTTGGAACATTTCCTTCTGCTGTTGCAAAATTGTTTCAAGGCTGCTGACATCATGAAAGCAACAGCAGTATCAGGTGTTCCCAGCAAACAATAGGATTGTCAAGGAGGTATAGCAAGCATGCCAGCAACCAAAAAAATAAAACCTTTTAATGGATTTCTTCACTTATTTATTGCTTAGAGGAGGAGAACCTCCTCTAAGTTGCATGTAATCATTGTGTCTATGGACTTGCCTGGGCTTTGTTCTACAGAGGTTTCCACATTTCAAGAGCTGGCACAAAAATCTAGTTTTGGCAAAGAGCAGGGAGAAAGGAATTTTTATTTGTTCAAATCTTCCTTTTATGATACATGGTTTCTACATACATAAAATTCAGCAGGTTAAAATTAAATATGAATGTGAATGCTTTCAAAATGGAAAGTATGTATCACAGTTAAACATCAATTCAGAAATACCAGTGGGATAGGATTCAGATTCAGGCTGATGGAAGTAGATTTCCGCACACCTTCTTCCCTGTGGCAGCCCATCCATACCCCTAAAAATGGAACAGAGATGGACAAGGGAACTGCTGAATGGGGTGAGCCATGGTGTAGGAGCTGGGGTGATCTTGCAAACTGGGTGGAACTTGAGAGCAGAGCTGTTCTGTCAACAAAGCAGATTTTGGATCAAACCCATTCCAATTTAGCACATCCTGGAATGCATACTAGTCATCCATGAAGTCATAATTTTCTGGTGACTACTGCTTTACAATTGTTTTCCATCTGAGGTAGAAACATTCCTTCATCATGCAAGTGTCTATTCAAGATGGTGATAAGGCAGTTCCTAGCACTAGGCTTGATTTGGCTTTCACATAAAGCAGCATGAACCAGAAGTAATTTCACTGAAGTGGAAGAACAAACAGTACTTATGCAACTGGTCTATGTGAAATCAAAATCAGAATATGTTTCTCAATGCACAGTTTTTCTGCTCTGTTCCTTCTACGGCCCATCAGATACTTTTATACCAGTTAGTTCCTCCACTTCTAATGGTATTAACCAAGCCTTGCGAAGAAAGCCAGAAAAACCATAGGTCTGTCATTATTTTTGCTGTCCACCTGCTCAAATACTCTTCTGTAATCATTTGCAGCTTTAAAAAAAAACAGAGAGCCAACTTTTGTAAAGGGGTTGCCTGGAGGTAGCTCTTATTGACCACAGTGACTAGGAAAGAATGGCCATGGAGAAGTCTGCATTAAGCTGCATTCACTTAGGAAAATGTCTGGTATTCTCATGGCCATTCTGCTGACTCAGCAGGATGTGGGAGGGACAAGAGTTGCAGGAGCAGCAAGATAAGACATGCCTACTGATGGAAGGAACTGGTGAAAGAGGACCCCCAAAGCAATTTCTTTGTGGCACATGAACACAAAGCATTATGACCTTTCAATCTTTCTGCTATCTGCAGACTCTAACATGGCAGAACATTACTCCTCTAAGGAACTGTGCTATGCAGACACAAATTTACACTTAATATAAGTGGGTATACAGACTCTTCTTCTCTGAATCCAGAGGATTTGCATGTGCTGACAAAGCACATTCCCTGTCTCTTTGCTCCCTCTTCTCTGTACTACCATGAGATCACCATGCTGTGCATTTCCCTCCCTGCTTGTAGCCAGATATAATGCAGTGCAAACATGGCTTCAGCTGACATGTTCAGCTGGGCAGCTGGCCATCATCACTTTCTCTCAATCTCTTTCCTTGCATCTCCTGTCTTTCAGATTGTGAGCGGAGACTGTCTGGTTGTTGATTCTTCAAAGCTGCTCTAGCAGTCTTTTAACTGAAGAGTGGGATAGAGATGCTGAGAATGCATTAATGATGAGGGGAGGGGAAAAGGAGGCATCCAGCTGATCATAGGTTACAGTAGTAGAGATTACCAGGGTTTATAGTACAAGCCAAATAGCGTCCCCACCCCTGCCCTACTGGGGCCGGTTCTATACCATTCAGAAACCAACTTCTGCATTCATCTGTTCGCCTTATGGTATAGCTTGAAGTAGGTCACTTCACTCTGCTGCATAACAGGATAGGGCCTTGACATTATGAGGAAGGGGGAGCCAAACAATATAGATAAGAGTGGTGCCCTCAGAGGATATAAACAGACTTATAGGTATTGCTTCCAAAGCATTCCAGTCTGGATTCAAACCCAGCTTGGGGATGGAATTGGCCTTGGCCACCCTGATGAATGACTTTCTTTGGGAGAAGTGTGATCCTGTTACTTATGGCTTTCTTAGTGGTTGAGGATACTGACCACATTGGCCCTGTAGCAGCTGAACTATGGGATGCTACAGGGTACCATCTTGTTCCCAGTGTTGTCCATATGAAACCATTGGGAATGGACATCAGCAGATTTGGGTAAAGTACCACCAGTACGTTGATGGCACCCAGTTATGACATCTGAATTGGGAGCAGCTATATATTTTCTGAACTGGTGCCCAGATGCTGTTTCTGGCTAATTAACTGAAGCTGAATCCCAATAAGACATAGTCACCCATTTGAATTAGGCTGGATGAGGCTGCACTCCCTCTGAAGGAGCAGGCAGATAATTTGGGGGTGATTCTGGCTCCATCTTTGCCACTGGAGGCCCAGGTGATCTCAGTGGCCTGGAGCACCTCCCTCCAGCTTCAGTTGTACTTCACCTATGTGCATTCCTGTGTTTTAGTCCATGCAGTAGCAACTTCTCAATTAGACTACTGTAATGCATACTGCAGGGCTATCCTTGGGCCTGGATCAGAAGCTACAACTAGCACAGAATGCACCAGTTATGGTTACATAAGACCCATGCTAAAAGAATTGTGCTGGCTGCCTATTAGCCACCAAGCCATGTTCAAGGTTATGGTATTGTCATGCACGGCTTAGGGCAAGAACACCTGGAAGACTGCCTTCTTTTATATGTAGTCAACAGACATCAGAGGAAGCCTTGCTCGGCACTCCAAAATGAGGGGAATGTTGCCATGTAGCAGTGCCCAACCTGTGAGTAATAGGTCCCTCGTGCAGTTCAGAAGGTAAAAGATTTGGCACCTTTCATGGACCTGTCCACCCAAACCTTCCCTGGTCTGTACTTAATCATGCTGTGCCATTTTATTGCTCTTGTGTTATGTGTTGCTGTTTTTAAAATTGTGTTTTAAATGTTTGTGATTTTGATATTTTTATGGAAACCACTTTGGTTAATATATAACTGTATGGAAATGGTATAAATAAAATGTATTTGGCTGCCTTGTTATTGCAATCCCTTTTTAATAGTTTCCTCTTTATATATATAAACAATAGTTTCCCCTTATATATATATAAGCAATTCTGTGCTTATATAATTGTGAAACTTTCATAATAGTGTGGCGATTACCCTTTCCCTGCTCAGCATACAAAGTTCCCAATGAACACCCTTGGAATGGAACTTAGAGGCTTTGTGCCATGGGAAAGGCTGGAGGGAGGGCTCTCAGAGCAGGCCTCCCCCGAACTGTCTGCTAAATCCCAGATCTAGCTGGCATGGACTAGGAAACAGAGGAAAGGGCGTGGCATCTGTTGTTCCCAGGCATGCCTATGGGTGGAGGGTAGAAGTATGTTAGCATTTGGCTGAGTCTGATTTGGAAATTGCAACTAGAAAAGCATCCACTATGTATTTTGTTAAAAAACAAAACAAAACAGCTGCCCAACTGCTGCCCTTTCAACTTTGTTCAAAAACATTAGCATTCAGTTCAGAAAAACATATTTATTATTTATTTATTAAAAGCTTTTCTATCCCGTTCCCTACAAATGTCTCGGGACGGCTTGCGATGAATGAATAACTTACTGAATTTGAACCTGAATATATGTTTCACAGTTCTTTCAGACAATTTGTTTGTGTTTTGGCAAATATAAGTTGTCAACATGGGGTTTCTAAATCAGATTTTTCAAAAGATAAACTTTACTTTTCACTAGTACCCCTTGTGGGAAACACTCTTTTACTCTGATCTTCAAGGAAATAAATTAATGACATGAATTCAAGTAGCATTGGATTTATTATCGCAATTGCAATGGCGGGTGTCCCACAGAGCAGGCACACCCTGATGAAGCATGGCATTGCTCTTTTATCCCCTATTCCCGGAGCACAGTCCCCTCCCTTGTTTCCCATTGGCTGGGTACTTCAAAGTTTACAGCCTATTCGGAGCACCTAAATGCATCATATGAATCTCCACCCATGTTTACATCTCCCACTACTCTAGCCCAAGCAGCTCCTTCCCATATTTATTTATTCCCTTTTTTTGGCTTCGCATCCGGCTTGTCACGACCACCATTTCCCCTTGCTTAACCACAGTTCTTGCTCCAGCTAGGACTTTATGTTAAGACTGTCACAGATTTCCTGTTGAACCACCAGGTATCCAGGCTCAATTTTCCACATCCTCCAACAGTGTGCTCCAAGCTCAGCTCTCTATTCTACTGCAAAAACAACACTTTATATCTTTTCTCTCACCCTCCCCCTGTTTAGCTGGAAAATATAAATAAAATAAAAGGTTGTGTGTTCAACAGAAGTGAATACTGATGCCAATCTTTAAAGTTTTCAGATTAAAGACTGGAACTGGTATCAGTATAATGTTAGACTTACACAGAAACCATTGATTATCAAAAGGCTGGTGCAGGTGTTTATTTTGTCCACCCCACTGCCCCAACTGTTAATGCAATATAATGTATGGAATCCTGATCCCAAATGTGATCCCTGCTCAGAAATTGGACCTGAAGTAATGTCTTTCAGTGGAGAGTAGAAAGGGTTGTGCTTCTTGGAGGAATCATGAAACCAACAGATGCTGCTTCTGGCCTGAGGAAAGGAGGCCATTGCTTGGGAGTACAGGTAGTCCCATTCAGCTGGACCATACTGACTCTACCTATGTCCAAGAGTCAGGAAGCTCCTTGGCACAATCAGTTGCAGGTCTCTGTCAGGCCATCTGGATACTGGCACTGTGCTGCAGGTGTCCTGGTTGGGGTCATGGGGTCCTGTCTCTCACACATTCCAGTTTGCACAGATAGATTCGCCTGAGCCTGAGCCGGAGGAGGAGGAGGAGGAGGAGGAGTGCGGGGCGGGGGGGGGGCACAAGAAAAACTTGACAGTGAAGCTTTGAGGCAGAGTGTGAGAACTAGTCTTCCATGCAAAGCAAGGAAGGCTTTTCAGAACTGGAATGGGCAGGGATGCAGGGGAATTCCTTGATCTGGTCAGGTGATGACAGAAGAAGGGAGAAGATCAGTTATGAAGTGTCTTGGTGTTCCCTCCATCTAGCCCACAAGCAGCAGGAGTCACCCTAAGAGTGGAGCCTGAAACTCTGCTAAAAGGAAGGGAAGGAAGGAAGGAAAGTTTCAGGTCAGATTCAGTTCTCTCATATCTCAAAGAGAATACCACTTTTTTTAGACTGTTCTGCATCCAAGCAAGTTTCAAATAAAGAACAGTGCTTCCAACGCAAATACCTTGGGACAACTTATTTATGGCATCCCTGTTTGGATTTGGGGACTTTATTCCCAAGCAGAATGAATCCAGTCTTTTTTTGGGAAGGAGGGGGAGAAGCTATTGGGCCTTCCTCCTTGCATACAGAATGCATCTATCTGGAAGTAGGTAGCCAATCTGTTGAGTGTAAGGCATCAATCAAAGCCTTCAAATAGCACCTACATTTACATTTTTAGCACTCCTGGTAGCTTTCTCTGTGGCTTACAGATATGTATGTTCCACATTGGATGAAAGAGATAGAAAAAATGTTACATAAGCTAAGTTTCTCTGCAGAAGTCTTAGGTAATTATGGGTTTAAGAAATACCAATTTCTTGTTGTTCAGAGATGAATAGACTGGGACATGCAGCATTTCAGAACTGCTAACAAAACATGTTCCTTGTTATCCTACTCCAACTGTAATAATTGTTATAATCTTAGAATTACTTGGGCCCCCTGTCTGTACACATTAACTTTCCAAAGTACAAAAGAACATTTACTCTTGCCTGCTTTAATGTGCTACCATCATCAAATCATAGAATTGTACAAGTCCTTAGCTATGGCAGAGTGGAACAAACATATACAATTTATTAAAACTATCATAGTACATAAAGATTGGTTACAATCAGCATACAAATCTAAAACTCCTTGTTTAAAAATCCTTGGAGTCAATGCCTATATGGAGAATCCAAAGTTTTGGACGAATTTTGTAATTTTTTGGAGTCATAACTGTCCATATAAAATTGCCTTCTATTTCTCTAGACCATGGGTCCTCAAACTACGGCCCACGGGCCAGATCCAGCCTGCCATGCCCATTTATCTAGCCCGCCATAGAGGTGTTGGACACATCAGACACGTTTACCCATGGTGAGGCACTGGCTTGCTCGCAAGGAGATTGTTTTGGATTCACTTGGAGAAAACCATCTCCTTGCGAGCAAGCCACAGCATGGTGAGGCACCAGCTTGCTCGCAAGGAAATCGTTTTGGACTCGTTCGGAGAAAACGATCTCTGCGCATGCACGCCCATGCCTCGCCCTGTGCGCCCCCCCTCAATCTGCACCCCTCACCCACAATGCCTTGGCAGCCTGCGACCATCACTGGCACCTTTCAACTGGCCCTCTGTTCAAAAAGTTTGAGGACCCCCACTCTAGACAGATCTTTGGAACTCTACTTTCCAACATCTGATTGACTATGCACCAATAATTTACCCTTCTGACATATTTGCAGAGGCACAGGCTGGGAGAGAGCGCTGGGTGGCCAGGGGACTGGCACAGGCAAGGTAGGAGCTGGGCAGGTGGGAGCAGAGGTCCAGGAGCAGCAGAGAGGGAGGGG